>LHPF02000035.1:0-482686 GCA_002245815.2 Micractinium conductrix | reverse complement strand
AAACCCTAAACCCCCTAAACCCTAAACCCTAAACCCTAAACCCTAAACCCTAAACCCTAAACCCTAAACCCTAAACCCTAAACCCTAAACCCTAAACCCTAAACCCTAAACCCTAAACCCTAAACCCTAAACCCTAAACCCTAAACCCTAAACCCTAAACCCTAAACCCTAAACCCTAAACCCTAAACCCTAAACCCTAAAAACCCTAAACCCTAAAAAACCCTAAACCCTAAACCCTAAACCCTAAACCCTAAACCCTAAACCCTAAACCCTAAACCCTAAACCCTAAAACCTAAACCCTAAACCTAAACCCTAAACCCTAAACCCTAAACCCTAAACCCTAAACCCTAAACCCTAAAACCTAAACCCTAAACCTAAACCCTAAACCCTAAACCCTAAACCCTAAACCCTAAACAAACCTAAATCTTAACCCTAAAACCGAAACCCCTAATAGGCCATGTCAATCCGTGGCATGTGTCTGCCTTGCACATCCTTAAGGAAGCTTCCTAGTAAGTGGAGACACGATCTCCTGCCTCATTGCCAGCCTCGTGCCGTCACACGCCTCTCCGCCGCTCCAATACCGGGACTGCAGCCAGTCACGCCGCGGGTGTTGGCAGCATGCAGTGATTGCAGCCTGTTGCACCTGTTCTCAAGGATAGGCAGGGTGGCAACCTCCTGCAAGTCCCTCCCGGCTCGCACTGGTGCGTTGCGGTGAACACGCCGCCGGCGCGGCCAGGTGCATGCGGCAAGCAATGTGTGCGTATTGGTGGGGGGTGCACCTCTGACCGGTCCACCGATACCGCGCCGCACTGCACCGCACGCCTGCACGCCGTGCATTCCTCCGCCCAACTTGACACCCAGAGCGTTCTGACGATAACGTTTGCAGATGGGCAGAGGGCAGGCTGAACAAGCGTTGATTCCAAGGAAACCCCAGCAGCGCACGCGGCACCGCGCTCATCCCACGATCGGCAGCGTCCCCGCTGCCGCCGCTGCCCTCCCCCCCTGCTGCATCATTTGCTGCATGAGCCCCATGGGCAACAAGCCCGCCTGCCCCGCCAGCGCCGCCTGCTGCACCTGCAAGGCCAGCATGGGGTTGGCTGCAGCTGCAACAGCAGCAGCCGTCTCTGCCGCCTGCCGCTGCGCCTCGGCTACCGCCGCTCGCCTGGCAGCCGCCTCTGTGGCAGCCGCCGCCCTGCGCTGCGCCAACGCCTCGTCAGCACTCCGCTGCTCCTCGATCACGCCCGCATACTGCTGCCGCCACTGACCCTCCAGCTGTCGGGGGAAGGGAGGCAGGGGGGAGCAGCAGTCGAGCCACAGGACGGGCGGCAGGGAGTGGCGAGCAACAACAGCAACCGGCAGCAGCACAGCGTGCCACAGCAGCCGTCCAGCTTCCCCTCTCAACACCGCCACCAGCCCGCCCGCCCCCACCTGCAGCAGGTTTGCATTGGGTGCCACGCGGCCACCCACGTAGGGGCTGTTGTCGGGAGGCAGCAGGCCCCACTCCTGCACAGCAGCGCGACGGGGCACAGGCGGGGGGAAGCCAGGTGTGGGGGAGGGTTGGCACTGCACATTGGGACAGCTGACCGCAGCACAGCACTGCAGCGCGCTGCTTCACCACGCCGCCGCCCACCTGCAGGCGCTGCTTGCGCCGCTGCTGCACCAGTGGGGCGCGGTCCTCCTGGCTCTGCTCTGCGGCACGACCTGCTGCGCGCAGCTTGCCCGCTGCCGCCGCCGCCGCCGCTGTGCTTGCCATCAGCGCCGCCGCCGCCTCGGCACCCTCTGCGGGCCAGGGTGCAGGCAGAGAGTCGAGGTGGGCTGCTGCGCGTGACCCTGCAGCACGTGCAATACGTCCCGCTGCATGCACCACCTGACGCCGCTGCTGCACCATTCGCCCGCCACCCTCCCACACACCTGTGGCCGCGCTGCCGCGCCCGCGCTTCTTGCCTGCCGCACCTCCCCGCGCCTTGCCCTTGGGCTTCTCAGGCTCGGGGGTAACGTAAAAGGGGTCGGGCAGGCGGCCTGCGCACGAAGGTGTCAGCCAGAGTGAGAAATGAGTGGTGAAGGCGAGCGCAGCCTGCGGTGCGCCGGCGACAGCTCAGCCTGCGGCGCGGTGACAACCTCTGAGAGGGCTGGCAGCGTGCGGTGCGACGGCGACAGCTCATGAGCAGCATGCCTGCCTTGCACAACGCACACCCTGCGCTCTGTACAGGCTCGCCGCTTCCCGTGGATGAGCCCCTGGAGCAGGCACACCTGCCTGCCTGCTGCCGCCTGCCACGCCGCCTGCTCTGCCGCACACGGCCCGCCCCGCCTCTCCTGCCCCCCACCCCCCCACCCCCCACCCCCCCCACCCCCACCCCCCACCCCCCCCCACCCACCCACCAGTCTCCTTGTACGCGGCCACCTCCTGCAGCGCCGCCTTGAAGCTGGACTGGTCGCACTCACGGCTGTAGCCGGCATAGTGCTGCAGGTGGGGCAGAGGAAAGAGCGGGCAGGAACGCGGTGGCATGAGAGCAGGTTGGTGCTGCTCCTCCACAGCGCTGCAGCTTCGCCTGGCCGCGCCCTCGCAACTCGCACTTGCATGCGCTGCGCAGCGCATGCCCCCTCCTGCCCCGCCCACCTCTTCCCAGTCTGCCAGCTGGCGCTTGCTGCCAATCCACTGGAACTCAAAGGTGCCAAAGAAGCTGCGGCAGGGGCAGGAGAGTGGGGGAGGGAGGCAGGGGCGGTTACGGCAAGGGGCGGCGGCGACGCAATCCCAAGCCGGCAGGCACGCGCAGCATTTGATCGCAGCTGCATGCCTCAGCTGCTGTCTCCCTTCTGTAGTGCACAAGGAAAGGCAGCAGGCGGGCGGCAGCCCTCCTCGGCGGCAGCCACCCGTCACCACGTGGCAGCGCACCGGATGGGGATGGAGGTGGGGCGAGGCGGGTCGGCATGAGGGGGGTATGATGCATCGCGGGCGGGGTCCAAGGTCTTGGCAGGCCACCAGGGGTATGACCCCACCTTGGCCCACACTACCTTGCCTGCAGGTAGGGGGCAGGCAGGGTGGAGGGCGCAAGGTGGAAGGGTACGGAGGGTGGACAGGGACGCGGGCGCAGCAGGGGGGGAACCCAGCGCACGCACGCACGCACGCACGCAACTCCGACAGCCAGAGGAGGGCGCACAGCAGCACGGCGTCAAGAGACGACAGCACCAGCCGCGCTCTCCCTGCCTGCCTGCCTGCCCGCTCACCCCCAGGGTCTGCAAAGGGGTTGGCGGGCTGCATGGCGGCCACAAAGGCGGCAGGTGCCGCCGCCGCCGCTGCCGCCGCCGCCGCCGCCGCCGCCCCGCCGCGTGGGCCGCGTGCGCCCCCACGAACGCGCTTCTTGGGGCCCGCGGCCGGCGCGGCGCCGGCGGCAGCTGCTGCCATGCGCTGCTGCTGCGCCAGCATGGCCTGCTGCATTGCCTGCAGCTGTGCAGGCATCACAGCGCCGGGACGCAGCTGTCCACTGGCCTGAGCCTGCAAGGGAGCAGGCGACGATAGGTCAGGCAGTGCAAGACAAGACGAGCGTGGCTTGTACTGCACAACAGCAATGGCCGCCGGTGCCGTTGGCGTGACCAGCCGCTGCATGCTCGACAGCGTAGACCTCCATCCCGCCACCTGCCTGCGCGAGCATCATCCGCTGCATGATGGCCTGCTGCGCCATCATCTGCATCTGAGGGTTGCCATTCAGCTGCTGCAGGGGGATGCCGCTGCAGCGCGCGGTCGGGGGAGGTGGCGTCGGGCAGGCTCGTCAGAAAGAACACGCGCGCATCCAGTGGCTGCACCCAGCTTCTCCAGGAAACTCTTCACCACCATTACAGCACCCAAGCGGCCGCCTCCACCCCTCGCACCTCATCTGCGACAGCTGGTTCAGCTCCTGCGGCATTGCAAACGTGATGGGCACAGTGCCCACAGGCACGGCGCCGGCCTTGCCCGCCCCGGCGGGGGGCTGTGCACCAGGCTGCATGGCGGCCTGCTGTGGCAGATGGACAGTGGCCTGCTGCAGGAGGGGATGCAGAGGAGGAGACGGCAGTGGCGGGGGGTGGGGGCTGCAGGCAACACCGGCAGGCGGCGGCAGCGGCAGAGATGGCGCGGCAAGCGGCGCGCGCCCGCTGGCAGCAGCACATGGTGAGCAGCACAACGGTCATCAGGACCGCGCTGGCTTGAACGGAGCAGCCGGGGCGGAGGGGAACCGTGGGAAAGCACCGCTACGTTCCTGACGCCCCTGCAGCGTCCAAGCTGACCTGCACATTGTGCGGAGCGACCCAGCAGCACGAGAGCTCCGCTCTCAACGCAGCAAACTTTCACCTGAACGACTGAACTCCTGCGCACGTTTCCTGGCTCCGTGCTGTTGCGCAACACGATCCAAACGCAAGGGTGAGTGCATGAGCGCGCACCAGGCTCGCGCAGGAGGCGAGCTGGGCGCCGCCCTCCTGGCGCAGCGTCGACCGCCGCCGCTCTACGATCCGAGGCGTCGAGCGCACTGCTCTCATTGGGACGCACACATCGACACAGGAGTGATCTTGTGACTTGGATGCACACCCACAGATCGCAGCATAGCTTACATGCTGCCTGCCAGGGACTCTGTGCGTGCGGGAGCCTGACACGCTGCGCCGCTGCCCGCCGCCGCCGCGGCGTCACGGCAGCCTTTGAGCTGAGCTCTCGCGTGCGGCCGCTGGCTCACATGCCGTGATGCGTTTTGTTGAAGAAGTCCCGCAGCTGCGCCACGTGCGCCAGCAGCTCGTTCTTGCCCATGCCAGACTTTGAGGAGGTGAGCAGCACGGGCGGCACGTACCCGCACGCCTCCTGGCACGCCGCCTCGAACGCTGCAGGCGGCAACAGGGACAACAATAGTGTAGGGCAACGGCTGGCATTGCGTGTGGCAGGTGCTCAGCGCAGGTGTGTTTCCACGTCTCACCCACCATATGGCACCCCGTTTCACCCACGCATTTGCCGCCGCGGCGGCGGCGGTTGTTACCGCTGTCTCCTACGCGGCGCCCTTCCCACCCACCTGCAATGTTTTCATCCGCGGGCGTGCCCCCCTTCTTGCGCTTGTCCAGCTTGGTGAACACCAGGGTGAAGGGGATCTGGGGGGGGGGGGGGGGGGGGGAGAAGGTGTGCGAGGGCTACGAGGGTGCGTGGGGTGCGGAGCTCGGTGTACGGCGGCACAGCACGCATCCGCCGCCTGCCTGCCACGCCTGCCTGCCTGCCTGCCTGCCTGCCTGCCTGCCTGCCTGCCTGCCTGCCTGCCTGCCTGCCGCTACACCCTTTCTGTCGTCACTCACAGACCTGTGCCCCCCACAAAGCCTGCAGCACAGGCAAGCGTGGATGCTTGGGCCCCTGTTTCGTCTGCCCGCCGCTCCTGCCTGCGCCCCAGCCCCCTCCCTGGCGCAGCGTGTCCGCGCTGCACCTGCCCGCACCTCTGCCTCTGCGAACCAAGCAACGCAGGCGAGGTCCAGCTTCATGGGAGGGATGGAGGCGTCGACAAGCAGCAGCACGCTGTGGGAACGGGACAGGCGAGGGCGGGAAGAAGGAGAGGGGTGGGCAGGCAGCAGGGGGGGGCAGGCCTGCCCAGGCAGGCGGCATGCAGCGGGAACCAACCAATCAATCAGGTGGGGCAGCGAACAGCAGGCAGGTGGATGTCTCCGGAATGCTTGTGCCAACATCATGACAACATCATGCCAACGTGCTCCCAAGCCTGCAGCCAGCCAGCCAGCCAGCGTGCCTGCTGCCACCCCTGCCCTGCCCACTCACGTGACCAGCGTCTCCCGCTCCAGGAAGTACTGCCGGGTGAACGTGTTCCACTCTATCACGTTGCTCTTGCCCGCCTTGGCGTAGCTGCGGGTGTGGGAGGGACGCAGAGGGGGCACGCGGGCAGCAGTGAGTGGCAGCATGAGTGAAAAATGCAGGGAGTCCCCCCCCCGTTTTCCCTGCCACCCACCCACCCACCCGTAACCGGGGAGGTCCACTAAGTACCAGGCGCCGTTGATGAAAAAGTGGTTGATGCAGCGCGTCTTGCCTGGCGGCGGCAGTGGGGGGGGGACAACGAGCAAGCGAGTGAGGGCGGAAGGGGTGAGGGCAGGGGTGCAGCCAGGCAGGCGCAACAGCACACACCTGTCATCCTCCAACCCAGCCCACCCAGCCCAGTTAGGCTGCCGCGCCAACCCCCCTCAGGCGCTCACCCTCCACTCCCACCCGCCATCAACCCACCCGGCGTCTTAGACACCATTGCCAAGCTATTGCGCCCCGTCAGCAGGTTGATCAGGCTGGACTTGCCCACGTTGCTGCGGCCGATCACTGGGGCAGCAGGAGCGGGGAGCAGGCAGGCGGCGTTGAGGGGGTGATGCTTTGGGGGGGAGAGGGAGAGGTGAAAGGAGAAGCGTGTGGCAGCAGCAGGTCGCGCCCCACCTACCTCACCACCCTGAGACCCCCCACCCCCACTCCACCCGCCGCCTGCCCGCTCCAACCGCCCGCCCCGCCCCACCTGCAAACTCAGGGAATCGTGCAGGCGGGCACTGTTCCACGTTTACGCTGCTCTTGATGAACTCGGCGGTCTTGACACGCACGCCGCGTGGTGCAGGCAGCACCACCTCAACCACCTCCCCATCGCCCTGCTGCTGGCCTGCCGCTGCTGCTGCCGCAGCGCCGCCCTGCCGCCGCCGCCGCTGCGGATGCTGCTCCACCTCCTGCTGCTCTGCCGCTGCAGCAAGGGGAGATCAGGGTAAGTAAGAGGTTGGCAGGTCGGGAAATGCGAGGCACGGAAGGCTTGGAGGGCCTTGAAGCCGCTCGCCAACAAACACCATGCTTACTCTTTCTGGCCCCCACATCCCACCCACCGACCCGACTTGCCTTCATCCGCCCGGAAGCCGTCCTCATCTTCGTCCGAGTCGTAATTAAAGCGGCTGCTGTCGAACAGCTTCTGCGGCGGGGAAGAAGGGCACGTGGTGGTGCCGCATGACACGCTGCCGTGCAGGGATCGAGTGACGTGCTGTGCAGCACGAGCAGTGCAGGGCATAACACGCAACGCTGCAGGCAACCGCATCCACGCCTGAATGCTGCTGCGCTCACAGAAGCGGGCACTTCGTCGTCGCTGCTGCCGCCGCGACCCTTTTTTGGCTCCGTCGATTCACCCAGGAAGACGTTGCCGCGCCGCCCTGCTGCTGCCGCCACCGATCGCCGCCGGTGCGGTCTGCTGGAGGAAGCGGCTCCAGGCCGGCTGCTGCTGGCGTGCCGTGCGCCAGCGGCGGCAGGCGGCGGCGGCAACAGCGGCGCGAGCGTGCCGCCGGTGGTGCTGCAGGCGGCGCAGGCACGCAGCGCGCCAGGCTGCACAGGCACCACGCATGTGGGTGCCCATAAGAGGCGCTGAGCAAGCCGCAGGGACGATACGAACGACATGGCGAGTTGGGAAGCGCACGAGAGAGCGGGAGAGTGCCGCGACACTCGCTCTGGGCAGGCAGGGCGATTCTACTAGTAGGTAAATCGAGCAGCGGGGTCGCGAGAAGCGGTGCGAGCGTGGCGAGCGACATGCCACTCGCATGAGTTCTCTTCCAGGCACATGCATGCGTGCCCAGGCCTCCCCAGGAACGTCCTTAACATTCACGAGCAGCTTTGGTGTGCAGCCGAGCCCCGTTTAGGCCTTCCTTCTGCCGCCCGTGTCCGAAGCTGGCCTGAGCCGCCTTCGACGCCTTTCGCCAATTCTGACACTGCTCTGGTCGATGCCCGTGGAAACCATGGACCTGACTGCACACTCGCGTTTCTTCGATGCTCTGGTCGACCTGGTGCCCGCCCGTCACTACTTGGAGGGTGCCGAGGACAAGGTGGGGCTTTTGCAGACGCATGCAGCAGCAAGAGGGCCGGCGGCTCTGCTGCGGCTTGCAAGCTTACCGCGTCCGCCCCCGCCGCCGCTCGCCGCCGCCGCCGCTCGCCGCCGCTGCCGCCTGGCTGTGGTTGCTCAGCGCTGTGCCACTCCGCCCGCTCCCCCACATCATCCCTGCCTGCCAGGTTGTGAACCTCAAGTACATGAAGAAGAGCGCGCGCGACGAGGCCCGCGCCGCCTTCAAGCAGCAGCACAAGGCGGTCAAGCGGGCGCAGCTGGACCCAGACACAGCCAAGACCACGCTGGAGCTGCAGAAAGAGGCGGCTGCTAAACAGGCGGCGCAGCAAGCAGCAAACGGCGCAGCAGAGAGCGACGACGATTCCGAGGGAGGAGGCAGCGATAGCGGCAGCGACGGCGAGGGCGGCGAGCGGCAGCAGCAGCAGCAGCCCGGACGCGACGGGCTGCAGGTGGGGCAGCTGGCCATTGCCTCCAAGCCAGCCAGCAGGGAGGAGCTGAGGGAGCGGCTGCAGAAGAAGCTAGAGGTGAGGGGGACGACTGACGATAGGGGGAGGGGGAAGGGATGGGCTGGCAGGTGCCCCTGTTCACTGTGTCACCCTCTGCTGATGCCTTGATGCATGCTCAACCGGCCTGCCCGTCCTGCCATGCTGGCCGCATGCTCCTCACCTGCTTCCTCGCTGCGCCGTGCCTCCCGCCTTCACCTTGTCGCAGGAGATGCGCAAGCAGCGCAAGGCCGAGGAGGCTGCCAGCAAGGCGGCTGACGCCAAGGCCTGGCGGGAGAAGAGCCTGCAGGAGGGGCGCAACAAGGTGGCGGGGGCGGCGGGCGGCGGCCAGAAGCGTAAGGGCGGCGAGCAGCAGGCGCAGCAGCAGCAGCAAGGGCAGAAGCAGCAGCAGCAGCAGCAACAGCAGCAGAAGAAGCGGCAGCGGCAGAGCGATGGCGGCGAGGGCGACGCGCTTGCCTTTAACAAGCTGGACTTTGGCAGCGGTGGGTGGGGGGGCCAGGGCGTGGCAGGGGGTGTGAACAGGGCCTGGGCCTCGAGGTGCGTGCATGCCTCTCAACTGCTGCACCCTCCGACTGGCTCGCCCTCCCTCCCCCCTCCCCCCCCGACCCCTGCAGACCCGCGGCAGCAGCGCAAGAAGGCCAAGAAGCAGTCCAAGCAGCAGCTGCTGGAGACGGCACAGGAGAAGCAGACAGCGGCAGCGGACCTGGGGGCCACCGAGGAGGGCAAGGTGCGCTGGGGGTGGAGTGGGGGCGGTGGGGGTTGGTGGGGCCGGTGCGCGCGTGCCGCACGTGGCGTGCTGCAGAGGGTCATAGGAAGCGAAGCGCTGGAGCTCTTGGCTGCTGTCTGGTGCTTCCAGCCGCCCAGCCACGCCATTCCCTGGTCTTTGCCGCGCTCTGGCCTGCAGGCCCAGCTGCAGAAGGGAGGCAATGCGCACGGCACCGCACATTGCAAGTGGCCACCCTCTGCCTCCCCGCTGCACCAGTCAACCCTGTGCGTCCCTGCCTGTTTCCGCCGTGCAGGCCCAGCTGCAGAAGGAGGCATGGGGCGCGGCGCTGCAGCGCGCCAAGGGTGACAAGGTCTTTGACGACCCCCGCCTGCTCAAGAAGAGCATGAAGAAGGTGCGGCGCAGCGGCGACGCCTCCTCCCCCTTCCTTTCGAATGCCGGGTCGTTTCTTGTGCTTGCAAGGCACTTCCGGCTGGCCTGCTTGGTGGTGCATGTGTGTATTTGTGCTCAGCGACTCGCCGCTGGCGCGCATGCCACCCCCACCCCCGTCGGCTCAGTCGTCACTCACCCAGACACCCCGCCCGCTCCCCCCCACCCCACCCCCAACCCACCCTCGCTGCCCACAGGAGGCCAAGATGAAGGCCAAGAAGGCGGCGGTGTGGCAGGACCGGCTGAAGCACCAGGCGCAGGAGCAGAAGGCTAAGCAGCAAAAGTGAGGGGGGTGGCGGAGCCGGGTGGAGGGTGGGTTGGTGGGTCTCAGCGGGGCGGGGTTCGCACCAGCAGCGGCGCTCCACCTGTTTGTGCCAGCGGTCGCCTGTGCAGCTTGATGCAGCGTTTTCCCAACCACTGCCGCCGCTGGCCGCCGCCGCCCCCCCCCCCCCCCCCCCCCCCCGCCCACACCCCTGCAGGCGCAAGGACAACATTGACACCCGCGTCAAGGCCAAGCAGGACCGCCGCAAGCAAAAGGTGCAGGGGGGGGCCTGCGACGCCCGCCCTGACAGCGGGACCGTGTGCTTGCAGCCGCAGCTGCAAGCTGCATTTGCAATGCCTGCTGTGCTGCACTGACGACCGCTTTCCTGCCCACCCTTCCATTCTTCCTGTGCAGCGTGAGAACAAGCTGCTGCGTGCTGGCTTTGAGGGCCGCAAGGCAGGCTTCATCGCAACACCTGGCAAGGCGGCGGCAGCGGGCGGCAGCACGTGATGCCTGGAGGCACTGCGACGGCTGATGTGTGCTGCAACTAGCAGAGCGCACGTACCGCGCCCCTTTGTGTAACACAAGCGCAACAGGAATCATTTACAGCAGCAAGGAAGGTCAGAGATTTAGTGTACAGGTGCACGGCAGGCAGCCACACAGTTCAGGCCGGGCCAGGCCCATGCATGCAGGGAGTCGGCGCGGTGTGCCAGGGCCCATGCAGGCCCGCCCGCGGGTCCACGGGTCAGTACAGCCCCAGGCAGACTGTCTTGATGTCCTGGAACTCTGCCAGCCCGTACTTGCTCTGCTCACGACCCAGCCCGCTCTGCTTCACGCCGCCAAAGGGGGCCACCTGGGCCAGGGGTGAGGGGAGTGAAGGGAGGGCGGGGGAGGGAGGCTCGTCAGTGGGGGTGGGTGGATGCGGTGTGCTGGAACGCAGCAGTGCCGCTGCGTTGCGGCACGCCCTGGTGGTCCCCCACGCCCCTCCTGCAGCGGCTGCCCACACCTCGCTGGTGATGGCCACCTCGTTGATGCCCACCATGCCGTACTGCAGCCGCTCCGCCACGCGCCAGGCACGGGAGAGGTCCTGCAAGCAGCGTGAGGGCGCACGGACGACCGCGCATCAGGCGAGCGGCAGCATGCCAGCCATGTCCGCCACGGCTGCTACCTTTGCGCAGCAGCAGGCCTGGCCTGGCCTGCGCCCCATGGTGCCTTGCCAGCCAACCAACGCCCATGCCTTGCCTTTGTGTAGAAGTAGCAGGCCAGGCCGTACTGCGTGTCGTTGGCCAGCTGCACCGCCTCTGTGGCACGTGGGCGCAGGATGGAAGTGCACGGTGGCGGGCAGCAGCATGCAGGCAGGTGCTGGGCAGCGCCCACGGGTGCGGGCCTGCCGCCATATGCCGCCATCACAGCAGCCCACATGCCCCTGTGGCCCCACCCGCGCCACCCACCCACCATCGTCGCTGCTGAAGCTGTATACCGGGGTGACAGGCCCAAACAACTCCTCCCGGAACATGCGCATGTCGGGGCGCGCGCCTGCGCGGCAGACGTGGAGGCGGGATGGATGGGTGAAGTGAGCAGCAGCGGCGCGGAGAAGCTGGGAGCAGGTTCAAGGCCTGCGCTGGCGCCTCCACCGCCCCCACCAGCAGCAGGCCCCGCCTCCTCTTGAGCCTCCCCACAATAAACTGATGTCATACGGCACACCCGGCCCGGGGGCGCCGGCCACGCCTCGCCATCCTACCCGCCCCTTCCGCATGCCCCTTCCCTCTCCCCCCTTCCACCACCCGCACCCACCCACCCACCCGTCAGCACCGTGGGCTCGTAGAAGAAGCCCCCAGCCAGCGAGTGTCCAGCGTCCCACTTGGGGCGCTGCCCGCCCACCGCCACCACTGCGCCCTTGGACAGAGCGTCCGCCACCTTCTCCTCAAGCTGCATGGTGTTGTTGTTGTTGTGGTGGTGGGGGGGGGGGGGCGGGAGGGGGCCAGGATGAGTGGGCGAGCGCAGGCGCAGCTGGTGCATTGTGACAGCGCAGGCCGACAGCGGCGCTGCTGCAAGCACGGCAGCGCGGCCACACACACAACAATGCTCAACCGCACCACCACCTGCTGCCGCCTCACCCGGTCGACCGCTGCGGCGCTGATGAGGGGCCCCTGCGTGACGCCCTGCTCCAGCCCGCTGCCCAGACGCAGCGCAGACACCTTGGCGGTGAGGGTGGCCACAAAGGCGTCATGCACACGCTCCTGGGGGGTGGGTGGGTGGGGGGCGTGGAGGGGGGTGGGGCCTGGGCCGCGGTCACGGAGGCGATGCCCGCGCCGCACACGGCCCCTGGGCACACCGACTCCTTTGGTTTTCTCCCGAACCCTTCTGCCTGCTGGCCGACGCACCGTGCTGCGCAGCTGCATGCCAACCCGCCGGCATCAACCGACCCGGCTGCCGCCTGCCCTGGCTCACATGCACGAGCACCCGGTTGGTGCAGATGCAGGTCTGGCCCGAGTTGCGGTGGCTGGAGGCAACCACAGCGGTGGCGGCCTTCTCCAGGTCTGCGTGCCGTGGGTGGCAGGTGGGGTGACGAGCGGGATGAGGCGGCGGGTGAAGTGGAGGCTGAACTCTGCAACAGTGTTGCTGCCCACTCCACTTCCCGCCGCGCCAAACCAGCCCACCATTGCAGGAACCCGAACCCACCGCCTGCCCACCACCCATCCACCCACCCGCATCTTCGAAGACGATGAAGGGTGCGTTGCCGCCCAGCTCCAGGCTCACGCGTTTGACAGTGCCCGCCGCCCCTGCCGCCAGCTGCTTGCCCACCGCGGTGCTGCCGGTGAACCCAATCTTGCGGACCTGTGTGTGGGGCAGGTGGAAGCAGGGGCGCAGGGTTGGGGCTAGGGAGGGGGTGGGGAGCGGGCGGGAAGCGGGCAGGTGATGCTGCGGAGCCAGGTGGAGTGGAGGGGGCGGCGCCCAAGTAGCGCATGGAGGCAGTGCTCTCCTTGCAGCATTGCGTGGTTTGCCCACACAACCCGCCAGCCCTCCCACCACACCCCCACCTCTTCGCTCTTCAACATTGCGTCGCCAATGGCGGGCGCATCCCCCGTCAACACGCTGAGCACGCCACCGGGCAGGCCAGCACGCTCAGCCAGCTCCGCCAGCGCCAGCGCTGCAGGAGGTTGGTGGGTGCATGGGTGGGTGAACAGGAGCGGGGGCCAAGGAATGCAGGCGAGATGCAGGCGAAGTGCAGGCAGATGAGGGTGCGCAGCCCATGCAGTCGCACTGGCGCCCGGGCAGCCCACGTCCCCCACCTGTCAGCGGCGTCAGCTCCGACGGCTTCAGCACCACCTGCAAGGGGGGGAGAGGGGGGGAGGCGAGGAGGGGATGAGGCGCGACCCGACAACGGCTTCGGTTGGCAGGCAGGCAGGCATGGGTGGCTGATGGCTGGCGGGCACGGGAGGGGAGAGCGGCAGCGCCCTACCCGCCCTGCAACGTGCTGCTTGGCAGGACCACCACCGTCGTCAGCGCCACCCTGCCTGCCCCCTCACCGTGCAGCCAGCTGCCAGCGCGGGCGACACCTTGCGGGTGATCATGGAAAAGGGGAAGTTCCTGGCGGGAGGGGGCGGCAGATGCACACGAACAGGTGAGGCCGGGGCCTAGCCCGGCCCTCCTGCACCTGCGGTACAGCAACCAGGCGGCGGCGCAACCCAGCAGGCGCTGCCCATGCTGCTGCAACCCTGGATCGATGTTTTCCCAGGTGCCAGCAGGCAGCCTACCCGCCCGCTCACCAGGGCGTGATTGCTCCCACCACCCCAACCGGCTGCTTCAGCACCTGCACGCAGCAAGGGGCAGGGTGGCGTGGCATGCATGTCAGGGCAGCGTCTGTGCCGCTCTCCTGCGCGAGCTGCAACCCCTCCCCCCCCCCGTGGCCCCCTTCCCCGACTTGAATTCCCCTGCCAACCCAGCCACGCGCCATGAAGCGGCGGTGCCTGTCTGGCGACTCCAGGACGTCGCCGCACGTGCGCTTGGCCTCCTCGGCAAACCACTCGATGCTGGCCACGCTGCGCGCAGGCGGGCGGGCAGGCAGAAGGGGGGCCCATCCAGCAGTGAAGGTAGTGCAGCAGCAACCGACGCCTGCATGGGCAGGACCCGCTGCCCTGCGGCGACCCTTCCCTCCTGCATCCCCACCACATCTCACGGCCACCTGCCACCCACGAGCTCTCCCTCCCCCGCCCTGCATGCCCACCCGTTGTCAAACTCCCCGCGCGACTCTGCCAGCGGTTTGCCGCTCTCCAGGGTCATGAGGCGCGTGATGTCGTCACGGGCGCCCACAACAGCATCGTACCAGCTGCAGGAAGGAGAGGCGTGGCACAGTGGGGGGGTGAAGGGCGGGGGGGGGGGGGGGGGGGAGTGGTGGTTGGGGGACGGTCAACTAAGGTGGTGTGCGTGGTAGCAGCTGCCTGCACCTGCGCTTCCGTGTGCTGCTGCCTGGCAACAACACCCTGAGCCACCCCCTCAGCCTGCCCAGGCTTTCTCAGCCGCACACACCGCCGCAGCAAGGCGGAGCGCTCCTTGGCGGGGCGCGCAGCCCAGGGCTCAAACTGCGCCACAGCGCCGGCGATGGCGGCGCGCGTCTCGTTGGCGCCGCAGCGCGGCACGCGGGCGATGGAGCGCCCCGTGGAGGGGTCGAGGACCTGCAGGGGGTGTGGGGAGGCAGGGCTAGGACGAGACTGAGCGGCAGGGTGGGTGGCAGGAGACGGCACTGGCATGTTAGCCCATGCTAGGCAGCGGTCGAGTTGCGTGCAGGTGTGGTGCCTGTCTCCCGCACCTCCAGCGTGGCGCCGTCGCTGGCGTCGATCCACTGACCACCCACGTAGCACTGCGTGCGCAGCAGCCCCGTGTCGGACAGGTGCGCAAGCACGTCGGGCTCCACAGCAGGGTGCGCTGTGCTGCTGGCCTGGCGCACGCCGCCGAGGGCGGCCTGTGCGGCTGCCGACACCTGCGGCAGGCGTCCTGCTAGCGTGGCTACCGCTCGGCGAGACATCGTGCTGCTGACAATGCTGCTGGTGCTGCCGGAGCTGGTGCTGCCGGTGCTGGCGCCGCTGCTGCTGGCACTGCTTTCGAGCGGTGGCGGAGGGGCCGGGGGAGCGCGGCGCCGGCGGCAAGAGGGAGGTGCCGCGCGTCCTGCGCTATGCTCTGCGCGCTCAAGGTGCTTCTGCGGCGGCTTGCTACTGCCTGCGCCGAAGCTCGGACCGGCCAGAACCTGCGGCGAGAACAAGGGAATACCTCGCAGCGGCGCTGGGGGACACCTGGGGGACACCTGCAGTCTCCGAGCAATAGCGAAGCACGAACATCGGCTCTGTTCGCCCACCATGGATGCGGCCGGCGGCAGCGCTGCCGCTGCGCTGGCGGAGTGAGAATCGAGAGCCTGGCTCTTCCAGTGCTGCCCAGGGGCTGCTGATGCATTTAAAGCTGGAATTGAGTTGCAGGGGGCAACAGCAGGAGGCGGGAAGAGCGCGCTGCGCTCGGGCACACCCCATGCATGCGCACGGCGCACGCCTCCGCGTCGCTAGGCCGAGCCCACTGAATTACACGATATACAGCCAGTGTTTAAGGGCAGCATGCGGGGAGCATGATGCAGCAGGGCAGAGGAGGAGAGGAACGCCGGCTTCACCACTTGTTGGCCGTCCGTTCCCGCACTTGCTCCTGCTCCGTGGTCGTCGCGTCCTGCACCGCTGCAGCCACCGCGCCGCCTCGCAGCAGCTTGTGAGCCAGGCGGTCCCTGCAGCAGCAGCAGCAGCAGCAGGGCAGCGGTTGGTAGGGATCCCTGCTGCCAGAAGGCGCAAGAACTTGCAGCGCTGCAATGCCTTGCGCAAGCACCTCTCTGGGGATGGTACATTGTGTGTGTGGGCGGATCTGGGGGGGATGGAGCATGCGCAGCCACCCGGATCCCCTCCCTGCCACTGCTGTGCCGGGCACACCTGACGCCCATCTTTTTGGTCTGACGACCTCGCCGCCCGCCGCGCCCCGCCGCCGCCTCCCCCCCCTGGCCGCCCTGTCGGTCCGCGTCTTGCAGCTGCCGCGCAAGCAGCTCATCTGACAGCGCGCCGCCTGCAGGGGACAGCAGGAAGGAGGTCAAGCGCAGTCCAGATGCCATGCGTGCCTTGGGCCCTCCGGCACCATTAAACTGCACCTGCCGACGCCTCCGTCACCTTGCCATCACACCCTCCCTCACGACTCCACCCACCTATCACTGCCTCGTTGTACGCCCGTTCCTCTGCCCGACGCACACGTTTTGACGCGCGGCTGCTGCCCTCCCCTTGCCGCTCTGCTGCTGCTGCCCCTGCGGCCTGCGCGGACGATGGCCCTGCCCCTGCCGCCCCTTGCTGCCTGCTGGGCCACCGCTGCAGCTGGCGCTTGGCAGCGGCGCTGCTGCCGGCGCCATGCTGATGCGTCTGCGTCTGCGCCTGCCGCTGCTCTTGCTGCTGCTGCGCTTGCTGCAGCTGCTGCTGGCGGTTGGAGGGCATGGGCAGCATGAACAGCTCGTCAAACCGCTCAGCAGGCAGCTCTGCAGGCACACAAGAGGGGGGGAGGGGCGCGAGTAGGCTTAAGGGAGAGAGTGGCGCAAGGACCTGCCAACGCTGGTGTCAGCCGGACAGACGCCTGCACAGGCAAGCCTGCAGGCAGGGCTGCGGCACTGTTCATCCGGCGCACCTGCTGGCCGGCCCCCCACCCTCACCCTCACCCTCCCCTCACCCTGGTGCACATCCACGGGTCCCCAGTGGTTTGACACCTCCAGGCCGTGGCCGCTCACAAACGTGGGCACTGCGGGGGAGCGGAAGCAGGAGGAGTATGTCCCAGGTCGCCGGAGGGAGCGGCGGGGGCGGCGGGCGGGGGGGGGGAGGAGTCCAAGCGCATGAGCAGGACAGAGCGCCAGGGGCGCGGCCGCGGTTGGTGCGTGCACATGCCGTTCCTGCCCTCCTCCCCCGCCTCCCGGACCACCCCCAGACCCTCACCCGACTTGCTGTCCCAAAACAGCGTGTGCAGGCCGGAAGGCAGCACGGGGGCCTGCATGCGGGCAGAAGAGCAGGGGCTGCCGTCAAATGGCGCAAGGGCAGCGCCGGCTGCCCGACCCCCTCCCCTTCCAGCGTGCAGGTCAGCCCCCACCCACAGAGTCTCAACCTCAGCTCCGCAGCTGCAGCCTGCCATAACAGGCACATCGCCACCAGCAGGCAGTGCCCACGCTGCCCACCTGCTCCGCCAGCTTCCTTCGCAACTCCTCTGGCAGCGTGCTGCCGTCCTGACGGGTCGGCCGCTGCCGCTGCTCCACCGCTTGCTGCTGCTGCTGCTGCTGCTGCTGCTGCTGCTGGGGGCGGGGCCGCGGCAGTGTGGGGTCCACTATTCGCAGGTACGGGTTGTCTCCATCGTCCGCCTCCCCTGCTGCTGCCGCAGACTCGCACCGCCGCCGCCGCTGCTCGGCGGCTGTCGTGCTGCGCTGCGTCGCCGCGTTGCCGTCTTCCGCCTCCGCCTCCGCCTCGCTGTCCGACCCAAACAACTCCTCCACCGTGGTGCCACCCTGGCGGCCTGCCGCTCTTCCACCACTTCCGCCCGACCCTGACGCCTCTGCTGCCGCTGCGCCGGCGGCACCTCCTGCTGCTGTACCGCCGACGCCTGCTGCGTGCCGCTGCGGCTGCTGCTGCTGCTGCTCTCGGCGCTGTCGACGCAGCAGCAGGGCCTCCAGGTCCAGTGCCTCGGCGTCGCACCTGGGGGAGGGGAGGGCGGTGGCAGGAGATGCCGTGGGGGCTGCTTGGGTGGAGGTGCATCAACAGCGGCTTGCCATGTCACACGCGTTGCCCGGGCAGGTCGCGGCTGCAGCGCCAGCTGGCAACAAGCAAGAACGCCCCTTGTGGCAAGCCAGACAGCCGGCCCAACCCCTACCGCTGCTTGGCTGCCGCCAGCTGCGCCCGCAGGTCGATGGCGGTGCGCAGCATGTGCTGGCACTGCTGCCCCTGGGCGGGGCCCTCCGGCTCCGCCCTCCCCAGCACAGACAACCAGTCCTGCTGGCGGGCAGGCGGGCGGGGCCAGTGACCGTGACAAGGCGACGGGGTGGGCTCCGGCGGGGCAGGCTGGCATGCACGACGTCAACACATGCATTCGCTCTCCGCTGCACGCATCAACAGGCTGCACGCATCAACAGGTGTCGCCAGGCAAGCCCAACCAAGCCCCGACCCACCGGCCACTTCCCCCCTTGCCCACCTGCACTTGCGGCAGCGTGCGGCTTGTGAGCTGGCGGTACAGCCCCGCCAGCGTCTCCAACACCACGGGGTCGCGCTGCTCACCCGCTGCACCACCTCCACCGCCGTCGCCAGCACCGACCGCTGTCGCCAGCGCTGCCCCGTCCGCCAGCGCATACGCCGACAGACCCTCCTGGGGGGGCCCGCCAGCGGCTGCCTCTGCCGCCCCCACGTCCTCCCATTCCAAGCCGTCTGCTGCCGCGTCTGCCGACGCCGTCGCCGCTCCCCGCTGCTGCCCACCGGCGCCACCCGCTGCCGCTGCCTGCTGCTCTTCCAGCAGCGCAAAGCACTCGCCGATCTCCCTCAGCAGCTCCCGCGCAGTGCCCAAGCCCTCGCGCCACTCCCCCGCCAGCAGGGCCGCCAGGCGGGCGCGCAGCGCCGCGCGCTGCCGCTCCTCGCGCGCCCGCGCCTCTGCCTCTGCCGCTGCAGCGCGGGCGGCAGCTTCCGGGAAGCTGTACTGCAGCGTCTCCTTCAGGTACCGGACCGCCAGAGGGAGCTGCGGGGGGGAGAGGAGGACCATAGAGGCAGGGGGCAGGGTCAGTGTGCGGCAGCCGCAGCCCCCCTGCACGCCGGCACGTCGCCTCCCCCTGTCCCAACCTCCCCCACCTGCTTGTGCCGCCCGCCGTGCGCCTCCGCCCAGCTCTCCAGCGTGGCCAGCGCCTCCTCCCGCAACGTGGCTGCCACCTGGGGCGGCGGCGGCAGCGGGCGCTCTGGCCGAGTGCCCAGCACCGCCTCCAAGAACTGACAGTGAGCAGGGGGGGGGTGGACGGCAGCAGGCGGGTGTGATGTGCATGCAGGAGACATGTGCGGGGCAACTCACAGACGAAGCAGGACATGGGACGCGGTGATGCGTGTGCGAGAGCTTAGAGCAGAGAGGCCCGCCAACCGCCCGCCGCCACCGCCGCCACTGCACCTGCGGGAGCTGCTCCAGCAGTGCACGCCGGAAGGCGGCGCTGCGCTGAAAGAGCTGCGCACAGAGCCGCAGTGCCAGCAGGCGAGACTGCGGGGGGAAGCGTGTGAGTGCGATCAAAGCCGACAACGAGCAGCCGGAGTGCACACGCCCCCCGCCGCCCCCCGCCGTTTCCCGCCAGCACCTGCGCATGTGGCGCCCGCAGCTGCGCCCACGCCGCCTCCCAAGCCGCCAGCACCGCCGCATCGCCGCCCGCTTTGCAGGCAGCTTTGATCTGGGCTAGCAGCGGGCCGGGCAGGTCTGCCTCGCGACGGTCGCAGGCGGCGGGCACGAGGGCCGAGACCCGCTGGTCTGCGTCGGGTGCGCCGTCATCCCGCCCCATGGATGGCTGAAACGTGCTCCCACACAGGTCATCGTTGCATCACGAGTGCTGCATGCAAAGGGAGGCAAAGCAGCAGAGACGAGAGCGGCAGCGAGCGGTGAGCGGCGGCGAGCGTGGCGGGTGGTGCAGCGGCGTGCAGAGGTGGCGGATCAGGGCTGCGGTCGCTGCAACCCACCAGGGAAACCTGCTGCAATCCACTTCGGGCAACCAAGCAGCGGGACACGGAAGTTGTTTAAGTCCCAAGTCCCGAACGACGTGGGGGGCGTCGGGAGTCTATATGTGCTCGTTCAGGAGGTTAATAACACGCTGCAGGTGGCCCATGGTTCACTCGATGAGCGCCAAAAAAACCTGGGGCAGCTGGGCGGCATGCTGCCCCCCCGCCGCCGCCAGCGTCACAGCGGCGGCGGCCGCTGCCGGTGCTGCCAAAGGCCCTGCTGGCGGGCGCTCTTGTGATCGCACTCTGTCCCGAATCAACCATACGCGCGCATGGCCTGCCAAGAGGCCTAGGTATACAGGTCGAACTTCCCTTCATTCGGGATCTTTGCTCTTCTGACGCGCTTGGCTTCCCCGATAGGCTGCTCAGTCAGGCCCGCAGTGCCCCTCTCTCTTTTAGCAGAGCACTCTCTCGTCTTGTCGCTGGGGAGTGTCCTGTTGCTCCCCTGCTCGCGGGCATGGCGTCGACGGAAGCTGTTGAGCCGGCCGACGAGCAGGCAGCAGCGGCAGAGGAGCAGCCTCACCCGCCGCCGCCTTTGCCGCCACCGCCTGCGGCTTGCAAGGCGGCGCTCCTGCGGACGCGCGACCTGCTCTCCGACTGCGCCGGCGTGGGCGCAGACTGGCTCACGAATGGATCCACACCAGAACAGCTTGCGGCTGAGGAAGAGCGCGAGGAGGAGGACGCTACAGAGGGTGCAGCGCCGGCTGGCGAGCACGTGTCGGCGGCAGCAACAGCAGCCGGCGATGGCCACGGCGAAGACGGCCAGCTGGATGGGCCGCCCTCGGTTAGCAGCGCGGCAGCCGAGTTCTTCACGCTCACGCCGCTGCCACCGCTGGGCGAGCTGCCAGACACGCTGTCGCCGCCGCCGCCTGCGCTGCTTCCGCACGCTGGCACGGCGCCGCTGGCGTGGCACCCGCACGGCTGGAGCGACGCGGCAGCAGCCGAGGCGTGCAGCGGCAGCGCAGCCAGCCTGGAGACAGCCGCAACATCCGGCACGCAGCTGCACAGCGTGGCGCTGAGCAGCCCCGGGTCGCAGCCTGGTGTGTACGCGCCCGAGCAGCAGGCAGGCGGCGAAGCCACGCAACCCGCCGAGCAGCAGCAGCAGCAGCTGCATCCCCGCCGGCTGCGCAGCAACGCGGCGTACGAGCCACGCGGCGAGGGGGCAGCAGATCCTGAGGAGAGAGGCAGTCCAGCGGCACAGCTGGCAAGGCTGCTGGGCTCCCCGCTCACCCCCGATGCCGCGCCGACCGCCAGCAGCAGCGGCGCGGATGCAGGCGGCGGCAGCGCTGCACGCATCACTCCCGGCAGCAGCCCAGCGGATGGAGGGCCGGCAGCAGGAGAGGGCAGTGGCAGTGCGCTGCCAACCGACGCGGCCAGCAGCCAGGAGCAGCAGGCGTTGGTGGCGCGGCTGCATGCGCAGGCGGCAGCGCTGCAGCGGCAAGCGTCGGAGCTCCTCGAAGCGCTGGCAGCAGCAGAGGCGCGAACAGCGACTCACGCCGAGCAGGCGCACCTGCTCCGGGCGCAGGCGGCAAGCGCAGAGGAGCGTCAGGCAGCGGCGCAGCAGCGCACCGCGCAGGCGGTGGCTGCCGCGGCAGAGGCGCTGCGTCAGCAGCAGGCAGCGCAGCATGCGGCGGCAGACGAGGCAGCACAGCGCAGCGCAGCAGAGGAGCGTCAGCGGCAGTTGGAGGAGCAGCTGCAGCTGATGTTTCTCGAGCGCAGTGAGACGGCGCTGGCGGGGGCGCCGCCCAGCGCCTCGCTGCTTGGTACGGCCGCAGAGCTGGCTGCAGGTGGGCCAGGGGAGGGCGGGCGCGCAGCTGGTTACTGGCCTTGACTTTGCAGCTGGTGCCTGCCCGCCTGCCTGCTGGTGGGCCTGCTGTGTCCTTTTGTGTGCCACAACACCTCCCAAGCCTTCCCGGCCCTGCCCTGCCCTCCCCCACCAGGCAACGCGCTGATGGCGGAGGTGCAGCTGCTGCGGCGCCAGCTGGAGCAGGCCTGCGCCAGCAAGCGACAGCTGTCAGACGCGCTCCGCGAACAGCGAGCGCACGCCGGCACGCTGCAGGCGCGTCTGGCGGTGGCGCAGCAGGCGTCCGAGCAGGGCGCGGCCAAAAGCGCGGCGGCGGTGGCGGCGGCGGCAGAGGCCGCGGCTGTCGCGCGTGCCGCACAGGAGCACCGCATCGAACAGCTGGCGGCGCAGGTGGCAGAGCTGCAGCGGCAGGCGGAGGCGGAGCGTGCATCCGCCGTCGCCATGCTGGCATCAGCGTCGCGGCAGCAGCAGCACGAAGCGGTGGCGGTGGACCAGTCGGTTGCCATAGCAGAGCTGCAGCGCCTGGTTCATGAGGCGCGTGGTGCGGCCGCTGAGCAAGCCGCGCTGGCAGAGGCGGCTGCGGGGCAAGTCACGCAGCAGGCAGCGGCCTTTTCAGAGGCGCTGCTGCAGCAGCAGCAGGCGGCGGCGTACTGGCGGGCGCAGGCGGAGGAGATGCAGGGGCAGCTGGCGCTGGTGGGAGGGGCAGAGCACGAGGTCAAGTCGGCGCTGCAGGTGGGCTATGTGTGTGCGGTGGTTGGGTTGGTGTGGGGTGGTGGGGTGGAGTGAGGATGGGCACCCCACCCCGGGTCCACGGGGTGGGGGGGACCGCAGGTGGAGTGTTGTTGCCGGCCTGGGCCGCACTGCATCTGCTCGTCCAGCACACCACCTAGCCCAGCAGCACTGCAACGCTGCGGTCTGCCACGACGCCCTCAACCCCTCCTGCCCCACCGCGCTCGTGCCTCCCCTGCAGGAGACGTGCACCAAGCTGGTGCAGCAGCAGCAGCTGTGCCACGAGCAGCAGGAGGAACTCCACTTCCTTCGCCTCAAATACCAGGAGCTGTCGGCGCGCCTCGAGGCAGCCGAGGCGGCAGCAACGGCAGCAGGCAGCAACGGCAACGGCGGCGGCGGCGGCTGGAGCAGCCTCGCCCCGGCGGGGCGCGCACCCGCGCAGCACCCGGCGGTGCAGCAGCTGTCGCGGCAGGGCAGCCAGGGCAGCGCGGCCAGTGCCGGCAGCAGGCCGCTCGAGCGTCCCAGCCCTAGCGGCAGCGCCGACGGCTCACGCCTGGTGCGCACCGGCAGCGGCAGCAGCGGCGGCGGCGGCAAACTGAGCAGCTGGCTGGGCCTGCGCCGAGGGTAGCCCTGGCGGCCACGCGATACACCACGCCCCTCACTGTGACTGACCGACTTCCAACGTTATCAATACCGCTGCACACACCACGCGGCACTGCTGTGACTCTTGGCTGCGGCCGCTTGCGGTGGTCAGATTTGTTTGTATTGCGCATTGCTTGTGCCGTGTCCTTCAGCCATGATGCAAACGGGCTCAGTATCACTCTGCGGCCAGTAGATCTGACATGCATCGGCAGCAGCTTGCCATCCCGTGCGCCCTGCATATATTAAGTCAGAGGCAAGGCTTCAGCGGGCACCGCGGCGACCTGGCGGTACACAGGTACATCGGTGCACCACGCCTTGGCGGTCTCCACGGTGAACCCTTCAGCACCGTGGACCAGGCGCGGCTGGCCGCCTGGTGCAGGCATCAGCTGGGTGGGCACGGCGTGGTGCAGCTGCGCAGCAGCGGGTGGAAAGGGAGCACAGAGGTGTAGAGTGCGGGGAGCGGAGGCAGCCGGTGGCGGCGGCGACAGGCTGTACAATCGGCTGCCTCGCACAGGCGCAATGCTGCAGTCTCCACCACCACCATTGAGCACGCACGTGGTGGAACAGGCGGGCAGGGGAGTTCCAGCCCTGGCCCTGGATGCCGTGATGCTTGGCGAAGAAGGCGGGCACCTCCTCGGCGGCCACCACCAACACCTTGCGCGACACTGCGATGCCCAGCTCGTCGTTGCGGGACACCGAGCGCAGCAGGACTTCTTTGCCGTCAATTGTCTTGTCCAGATGGAACTGACGCAGCAACCTGTTGCTCAGCTCCTTGGGCTGCAATCGTGGGCAGCGCACAGCGGGGGATGTGTCCGTTAATGATGGGCACGGCATCAACAGTTCTGCCATGCCTGCTGCCCTCCTGCTGCCCTCGTGCTACCCTGCCCCGCTTCATCCAGCAACTCCAGCCCTGCTTACAGATACAGTATGCTCACCTCCACATCCCAACGCGGCAGGACCAGCTCAGCATCCTCCTGGTCCCCTCCCGCGCCCCGCCGCCGCCGCCCGCTGGCGGCAGGTGCCTGCGTTACCGTCAGGCCCTGCTGTGCCCGTTTGCGGCGCATGATATAATCGATTTGAGCAAGCGGAAACACATTGTGCTGGCGGCTGTTGCTCCAGTTGTCTTCCAGCTGCTGCTTGACTGCAGCTGCAGCAGCCATTTTAACCAGGGGGCGGGAGCGGGGCGCGGGAGGGTTCCAGAAGGATGTGAGATGACCTTGAAGGATGTGGGAAGAGCGAAAGCGTGATCAGGGGCCGCTACAAGCCGGGGGGTCGACGGGTGCAGAGGGCTGACGCAGCACGCATCTGTTGCGTGCGTGCGTGCGCAGCACATGGCGCTGTTGCTTGCCGCTTGCGCAAGGAGCCACCGACAGCGCTTGGGGGCCGACCAAACGCGGTGGGACCTCCTCCCACTGCCACAGATTGCCAGGCTGGGCCTGCAACGCAACTCGCTGTCTGGTGCCGCCTTTCCGTTGGCGTGGCAGCTTCCCGGTGCCTTCTGCGACCTGCAAAGCCTCGTGCTGGCTGGGAACCCCGGGCTTGTGGGCGGCCTGCCCCCCAGGCTGCCCTGGCCCAAGCTGCGCCAGCTGTAAGTGCTGGCAGGCGGAGGGGGGCGTGGGACGGTGCTGCCTGCTGCTGCTGCTGCTGCTGCTGTGCTGCTGCTGCTGCTGCTGCTGCTGCTGCTGCTGCTGTGAGTGCGTTGCGTGGCCCACGCTTGCAGAGCTGCCCGGCCGTGTCCCACCCCGCACTTCTGCAGGGAGCTGGCAGGGACTGGAGTGGCGGGCAGCAATCCCAACGCCTGGTGCTCGGCGCCCTTTGCTGGCCACCTTCACTACATGTGAGCGGGTGAGCGCGTTCACCCTGACAGCTCTGCCGTGTTGCGGCGCGGAGTGGGAAGGGCCACCCAGTCGCGCACCCGCATGCGCTGCAGCGCCGACCCTTCCGAGCATCCCTTTGCACCCCCACAACCCGCGACCCTTTGCACCCCCAGACAACCCGCGACCCTTTGCAGTGGTTTGGACAACACCACTGCCAACGCCACCCTGCCGGCATGCGCTGCGCACGACATGCTGATAGTGCAGCCGACAGATCAGCCGGCCGCTGCTGACGGCTTGCGAGCGCATGGCAGAGGCAGGGCCGACGGCGGCACCCGGGCCCCCCTGGCAGCCACCCTGGCTGTAGCGCTCCTCGCGCTGCTGGTGGGCGCTGCTGCTGCCGGCCGGGTGGTTTGGCAGAGCATGCTGTGACGCCGCATGGCCAGGGAGCTGCAGCATGGACCCAGCGAGTGGCTGCTGCACCCCAGCAAGTGGCTTCTGCGTCCCATCGACGGCAGCACCAGCGCCAGTGTTGAGCTCAGCGACGGCCTGCACCACAGGCTGTCGTCCCTCATGCGGTCGGCGCTGCACAGCAGCCGCACCGGCTGCAGCGTCGAGGTGCTCCCTGTGGATGCTCTGCCGGCGCTGCTGCAGCACCAGGTTGAAGGGGAGGCGCAGCAGCACAGCCGCGGCGGCGCTTCCGCCCAGCCATCGCAGGCGCAGGGATGGGCAGCGCTGCAGGGCGGCCAGCGTGCAGAGCGGCCAAGCAGCGAGTGACGGTGGGCCCTGCCCACGCAGTCCCTGCGCCTGGCGCCGACCGAGCTCCAGGTGGGCACTGCCCGCCTGCCCGCCTGCTTTGCTGCCTGCCTCCTGCCCGCCTGCCTGCCGGCATGTGCGCGCTGCCCTCCCTGCCTGCTTGCTGGGCCCCTGGCTTCTCCGCCCGTCTGCCGTGCTCCTCAGCCTGTGACAAGTCGCAGGCTCCCAGTTCCGCCACTCTAAGCGCAAGCCGTCATGCCTCCTGCCCCCTGCCCTCTTCCGCAGTTTGTGTCCGACGGTGGCGGCAACCCTGTGGTGCTGGGCAAGGGCGCTGCCGCGGTCGTCTGCCTGGCCCGCCTGCAGGAACAAATGGTGGCGGCAAAGGAGGGAGGACGGGGTGGGGCAGCGCAGCGGGGCATGTCGTTTGGCGCGCCTGCTTGCGCTGCGGGTCGGCGGAGCTTGCATCAGGGCAGCCTGCTGCCTTTTGCTATGCCGCGTCCCTCCCACCTTCACCACTGACCTCCCGCCTCCTTTTGTGGTGGCGCACGTGGTGTGGCGCTCGTATGTACAGGTGTTTGAGGTGCAGCGGGGCGTGGACACTCGGGCAATCTGGCGGGAGGTGGACCTGCTGCGGCGCTGCACCCACGACCGGGTGGTGCCGTTGCTGGGGGTGGCGCTGTCGGTAGGCAGGGGGGGGGTTGCTAGCGGGCAGCCGCCCCGCAGTACAGCTGCACATGAGCAGCACCGGCTGGGCGTGCTGTCTGGGGCGCTGGACAGCAGAAGCTGTCTTCGCAGCCTGCTGCCTCCCTTGTGTGCGCTCGAAGTATCCAGCGTGTTTGCCGCTCGCTGCGCACCACACGGCACGGCCCCCCCCACGTCGTGATGCCATCGATGCCTGCATGGTGCAGGGCGGCCTGCTGGTGGTGGTGATGAAGCTGATGCGTGGCGGCTCCCTCCGCTGGGCGCTGCAGCAGCCAGCCAAGCAGGCGGTGCTGCGCTGGCACGACAGGTGCGTGCAGCTGGGGGGGCCAGCCAGCCGCACGACAGGTGCGGCGCAGGCGTGCGGTCGCCGACTTGCTCGCCGGCCCGGCAGCCAGCAGACGTTTCCGACGGCAGCGGCGGTGGGCCCCCACTTCCCGGTGTTGGTGCCGCAGGGGTCGGCAAGCTGCGCTGGACGTGGCTGAGGCCCTCGACTTCCTTCACACCGAGCTGCACACCATGCACAGCGACCTCAAGTCCAGGTGGGTGAGGTGCAGGCAGGGTGGGTGGGGCAGGGCCGGCTTGTCTGTCCTGCAGCTGTCCTGCAGCTGCAACGGCCGGCCTCTTCCCGCAAGCTGCCGACTTGTGCTGCCCACCCCTGCCGCTGCCACCTGCACCGCTGCAGCAACGTGCTGCTCGACACCGGCCTGCGGGCATCGCCGGCGGACCTAGGCGTGGCGCAAGCGCTGGGGAGCGGGGCACGGACGGCGCTGGGGCTCACCCTGTGCTCTGCAGGTGTGACGCAGCAGGGGCCTTGGGTGATGCTGCTTCCTCCCGCCGCTGCTGCCGCCGCCGCCGCTGCGTCACGCCCTGCGGGGGTGACTCAGCCGAGGCCCTCCGTGCCCCCCTCCCCCTGCCCCCCCTGCACAGCCCCCGAGCAGCTGATGGGGCAGCGCTGCACGGTGGCCGCTGATGTCTACAGCGCCCCGCGGCTGGGGCGATGAGCCTCACCCTACATGTCCATGCTGCGCACGCCTTGCAAGCGTACGGTGCGGCTGGCTGCTGCCGCGGCCCGCTGCCGACGCCCGTCGCCCCCCCCTGCCGCAGCCTGGGGGTGCTGCTCACAGAGCTGACGACGGGCACCCCGGTCACAATGCGCGGCCAGCAGCGGCTGCCCCGCGCCCCCGACGACTGCCCCCAGGAAGTAGTGGACCTCATACAGCGCTGCCTGGCGCAGCAGCCCGACGCTCGGCCCAGCGCTGGGAGGTGCTGCTGGCGCTGCAGGCTGCGGCGTGACAGCCAGGCAGCGGGCTGCCGCTCCCCCACAGCTGCCCGTTTCCAACTCAAGCCTGTCTTTACTTCAATTCAATTCAGTTGAGCTAGTGTTTTATTTTGTTTTCGTTTTCAGCTAGTTGTTTTGCGTCTCTTTACCAACTTTGTTAGTGTTTCACATCTGTCTTGAACCACACGTGTAACCTGCACACATCATATGCTCACGCAGCAGGCTGTTGCCTTGTGACCCGCTGCACCCACCCACCCGCTGAGCCAATGTGCCCTCCACCGTGCTTCCCTCACCTCGCCTCGCTGTCCCCCCTGCAGCAACGTGCTGCTGTCCGCCGGCACGCGTGCGCCGTGTGCGCACGCACGACTGCCCTCGGGTGTGGTGGACCTCTTGCAGCGCTGCATCGCCGGCGACCCGCAGCAGAGACCGTCCGCTGGGGAGGCGTGGGGGTGGCTGGTCGCCTCCTGACGTGCCCCCTGGCCGCTTGTGCACCCAGACAGACAGTCCCCTTGCCCGGACCTCCTGTGCAACCACCGGCGGAGGGCGGCGTCTGAGAGCAGGCCGAGGATATGCGGGCTGGTTGCACAAACGACTGCATTGCATAGACGACGGCAACATAACTGGTAAGAGGAGTGGCTTGAGGGCCATGAGGGGCAGAATAAACTCAGTGCATGGAGCAGAAAGAGGCGGAGAGCCAAAGGGGGCCGACCACTGATGGGCGGCAGCAATCGGGAGGGATCGGGGGGGGGGGCGCGCGCGCGCAGGGAGGGTACCGGAACAGAGAGAGGAACGAGGGGATAGGAAAAACAAGCACAGCAACAGCAGGCAGGCAATAGGGCGGAGTTGACGGAAGCAGCGGGCGTGGCGCAGCAGGAGGCAGTGACCAGCGCGTTACAACGACGCATCAACCAAGCACTCGGCTGCCTGCTGCGTGGTGCCCAGCTGCAGCGCCGCGCACCCGCAGGCCCCGCTGCCGCCGCTGCACTGGCTGCACGTGCTGTGCAGCAGGCTGGCGATGCAGCTGCTGCCGCAGGAGAACTGCAGGGGCTGCGTGTTGAGCAGGCGGATGAAAGCCTGCGGTACGAAGGGAGAGGGCGGCGGCACGGCGGCAGCGACGTCAGGGAATTGAACGGCAGGGAAGTCACAGTTGGACGATGCCACGCTGTCATCAATTGCTGTGCAGTTTACAGTTCTGCAGTTGACGCCTGCCGCCAAAGGCGCAGCCACCCACCCACCCACAACGCACCTGCGACAGGCAGCTGGCCTCCTGCACAGGCATGCCGCAGGCCGCCAGGCACTCGCCGGCGGCGGCGGGCATCGCGGCGCCGCTGCCCTCGCCCACGTCGCCCATGTAGACCTTGTGCCAGGCGATGCAGCCGTGCTGCAGGCACTGCAAAGCGCAAACCCGCGCGTCCGCTGCCTCCTGCAGGGTGAGGCGGGCGCTCAGCAGGGCGGCGCTGCCACCGCCGCCACGCCCGTCGCGCACCGCCAGCAGCCGCCGCGCTCCGCCGGCCGGCTCGCTGGAGACCGCGGTCGCGCACACCTGCTAATTCAGGGACGGGGGCGACATTAAAGCACGCAGCGAATTGAATCGTGGCACATGCGCGTGGGGGGCGCGGGAGAGGCCGATCGCAGCGTCGCAGCGACGCCAACTGACTCCCACAGCATGCCCGGACCTTCAGCGTAGCACGCACCGCCAGGAGCAGCGCCAGAGCGACGCGAAGAGTTGCCATAGTCGTGTGCAGTGTGCACAGCCCGAAGGGGGTCGAGCGGTGCATTGCTGGGCGTGTGTGACGATATGTCGTTGCAGGATTGGCGCGGTCGGGAAGGGGAGGCCTGCCGGAGGGCTGCATGAGGAGTCGAGTTGGGTCGTGAACCCCACCGCATCCTGTTCACTTCCAGCCGCAAACAATAAGCTCTCTGCATTCTGCAATCCCCAATTCAGGGCTCATCCCGCGCCCGCAGCTCCGACATGGGGACCACCTCACTTTCCCGCGCCTCCTTAGCGCTCAGCGTCGCTCAGTTCCGCCCCACTAGTCACCAGCATGTCACAGAGTCCAGCCGGCTCGCCGCCGTGCCCTGGTGAGGGACCCGCCCTCCGCCGCCACCACCGCCAGCGCCAGGGTTTTGCAGCCTTTGTACCTCTGCTCGTCCAGCCTACCTTCTAAATGCCCACTCCTGTCAACCACGTGCAGGCGGCCCAGCCGTTGGTCGCAGCAGCCACGCGCCCGCCGCCGGCAGCCCTGCCCGCCCGCCAGCGCCGCCGCTGGCGGGGGCGGCGCAGCGGGGCTCGGCGATGATATGGTGTACAGCGGCGACGTGCCGTTGTCGCAGCTGCAGGTGTGTCAAAAGCCCTGATCATACGCAAGGTTTCGTGCAGGTCTGGATCATGCTCTGCGCATGCCTTCCCAAGGGCGGGCCCTGCCGCTGCACAGCACCGGCGCAGCCTTCTGGCCTCAACTTGCACTTGCAGTTGTTGGTTGTCGGTCAACCGCGGTGCCCCTGCCGGCCCTCGCATCGCCCCTCGCTTCCCTGCCCAGGCCCAGCTGGAGGCGGCGGTGGAGGAGGAGGACTACGAGAAGGCGGCGGCCCTGCGCGACGTGCTGCAGTGAGCTGTCGCCGTGTTTTGTGCTGCTGCCTGCGGTGGATGGGAAGGGGCACGATCGGGGGGGGGGGGGGGGGGGGGGGCGGGGGGGGGGGGGCGCGCCGCCAGGCAGCTGATCTTCGGGGAGTGCCGCAGTGCCGCGTGGCGCTGGTGGGGAGCGGAGGCTGCCAGTAGCGTGCGCAGCAGGGACAGCAGCGTTGCGTGAGGGGCTGCAGGAAGGTCAAGGCAGGTTGGAAAGCGAGCGCCGCGTTGTGCGAGAGGGAGCGATGCCATGCGGCCGTACACTTGCCACCTTCCTCCTCCTTGCGCACTCTGCAAGGAAGAAACCACTGCGCTGACCTCCCCTGCCCTGCCCGGTGGTCCTCCCAGGCGGCGACGGTTTGATGTGCGGCTGGCGGTGGAGGAGGCCAACGAACGCTTTTACGCGGCGTTCCAGGTGGGAGTGCGGGCTGGTGGGTGGGCTGGTGAGGGGGCCAGTGCTGCGGTCGTGGATGAAAGGTTGGGTGTGCTGCACGGCTAGGGCGCTCCAAGACCTGCCACACACCACACTGCTGGCCACCCGCCACACACCGCTCGGCATGTGGGGTGGCTGGCCGCCTGCCCATCCCCCGCACCCCCTCCGCCTGCCTGCCTGCCTGCCTGCCCGCCCGCAGAGCGGCAGCCTCGCGGCCATGAGCGAGGTGTGGGGGTCGGGGGAGCACGTGCAGTGCATCCACCCGCTGAGCGGCTGCGTGGCGGGGCGCAAGGCGGTGATTTACAGCTGGAAGGCGATTCTAGGGTCGGGGCGGCTGCGCATCACGCTGGAGGATGTGCGGGTGTACGCGGCAGACGGGTGCGCAGACCAGGGTTGCGCGTGTCATCGGAGAAGGGAGGGGAGGGATGGAGGTGTGGCGCGCGGTCTCCGGTCTTGCCGGCTGCTCAACCCCCTTGTGAACTGCGGATCTGCGTGCGAGGCAGGCGACGCATCTGTGCCTGCCCTGTCTGGCGTCCCCTGCTGCGCAGAGGGGGCGTGGGAGAGCGGTCGGCGGCGGTGGTGGAGGGACCGGCATGCTCACGCACAGCGTCTGCTGCATTGCGGCAGGCCGCGCCTGCGCCTGCCGCCGCACATCACGGCTGTCCATGCCCCACCGCCGCAGCCTGCCCATCTCCATGTGTGCCCCCCCTCCCTGCAGCCACGGCTTTGTGACGTGTGTGGAGCTCACAGAGTCGAGCGAGGGCAAGGGCAGGTGCGGTCAGCGGCTTGGGCGGCCCGCCCCCCCCCCCTTGGGCCTAAATGCTGTCGGTCGAGCTCTGGCGCTGTTCGTCTTGGGTGGTGGTGGGGGGGGACACCTGGGATGCATGTGTGTGTGTGTGTGTGCAGCGCGCCGCCGTGGGCGGGGCGGCCTCGCCGCACCCCGGCTGCCCAACCCTGCGCCCCCTCCTTGGTCTGGCCCCCCCCCCCCCCCCCCCCCGGTGCGTGTGTGCCCCCAGGATTGCGGCCACCAACGTGTTCGAGCTGCAGGGGGGCGCCTGGAAGATGGTGCACCACCATGGCGGCCCCACGCCGCGGGCCATGCCGCGCATCATCACCACCGGCATCTGAGCCTGCACGCACGCACGCATGCCCGTGCCGCGTGCACCCAGCCGCCTTCGGTGCGTGCTATGCCAAGCTCCTGGTCGGTCAACTGTGTAAAGCAATTGCAAGGTTGCCCATCCTGCTGCCCACTACATACGTGGCACCCTGCCTGGCCTCCGTCGCTCCAAGGCCACTGCGGCTGGTGCAGCCTTTCGTGCAGCTTCTCGTGAATGCATTGCAGCAGGGCTGGCGGCAGGTTGCAGGCACGCAGCAGGCGCAGAGCAAGACGGTCAGCATGTGCAGATCTGCAGGGCCGCCTGCGTGAATAACATGGGGCGGTTGGGTGTGCCATGCATGGGCAGGACCCAGGGGCGGGGGAAGCTAGATGGCGTGGCTGCAGGGTAGGGTTGCATGTTGTACACGGTGGGCAGCGGATGCAGGGCGGCACAGATGTACGGGGCGGGGGGGGGGGGGGGGGGGGGGGGGGCTGGCGTTTGGATGTGAGGGTGGGGCGGCAGCGCACGGTAGGCAGGCAGCAGGTGCAGGCGGTTCTACATGGAATACAACAGGTAAACGGGTGAAGGGAGGAGATCAGAGGGCATCTGCTGGCGTGTGGATGCAGGGGTGGGTGGGTTCTTGGGGGGGGCGGGGACGCCTGCAGCTGGCGTGGAGGAAAAGGGCGGGGCGGCATCCTGCGCTGCACACAGCACCTGCAGGGTGGCACATGAAAAGCAGAGGACAGCATGTGCGGCCGTGCTAGGGTGGGGGCTAGGGGAGTGTGCTGACATGTGATGATGGCCTGAATGTGATGCCTGACGGGTGTGCTGGACGGGGGAAAACATGCAATGTGAGGCCTGACGGGTGTGCTGGACGGGGGGAGTGCATGCAATGTGAGGCCTGATGGCGCGCGGAACAGGGGGAAACGTGCAAAGATATGCTGATATGAACGGGACAGGGCGGACGCATGCAAGACCTGAACTGCGAATATGAAAGTCGACGACATGGCAGGGTTGAGATAGAAGTACAGGGGCGGCGTAGTGCCCTCCAGGGGGAGGGGCAGGGGGCCCACCAGGTGGGCTGCAGGGCACGCGCCGACGCCAGGGGTGGTGATAAACTGGAAGGACATGGGGGGGCAGCGGATGCGGTCTGGCGACGGGCATGCGTTGGAAAATGTGTCCCAGCCCTGCGCGACTGAGCCCGGCTGGGTGGAGGCTGGAGGGCTGGAGGCTGGAGGGCCCTCGGTCTGAGCGAGTCCTTGGGACTGCACGCTAGTCCTGGGAGACCCAGTGCTTGGTGGGGCTTCAAAGCAAGCTGACAAGACGCTGCAAATTAAGCTCATCGCCCGCTAAGCTGCGCCGGCACCGCCGCCAGCGAGTACATGCAGCACACCGCCAGCAGCGCAAAGCTCAGCCAATACTCGAGCGAGCAGGGCAGCGCCTCCAGCCCTGCCGAGGTTGCGCAGCAGGGGCCGCGGCAGCGCAGGCCGCGCAGCGCGGCACAGCGCAGCGCAGCGGCAGGGGAGCCGCCTGCCTGCGTGCGCAGGCGTGCCAGGAAGGCCCACCGCTGCGCAAGCTCCGCCGAGTAGAGATGCCAGCCCACCAAGGCGAAGGTGGCCAACAGCGCCGGTGGCTGGTAGGCCAGGCAGAGTGAGCGCGGCGTGGGCGCGGCGGCGCTGCCCGTCGCAGCGCGCGGCAGCAGGCCGTGCAGCACCCCGTAGGTGGTCAGCAGGTTGGAGTTGGAGCACACCTTGTCTGTGCTTGCCAGCAGCAGCATCGCCACAGCATCCAGCTGCAGGAAGAGCAACCTGCTGATGGGTAGGGGGTGACGGGCGTTGGCGACGGTGACGTCACGTGACGGTGGCGTGAGCGGGGTGCAGGCTGTCCGCTGCGCACGAATGCACCAGCGGTGTTTGATGCCAGCAGGCGTGGCCCCCCTGGCCGGAAGGAAGCCGCCTGCAGTGCAGCACCCACCTGAAGAGGGCCCCCGAGAAGCAGGTGTAGCACACCATCCACACGCCCCCGTATGCCAGGCTGGTCCGCGCCAGGGCGCCGGTGGTTGTGGCTGTGGGGGCATACCTGCGGGCGTCGGTCGCGCAGGCAATGGGTGCAGGGGGGCCGAGGGTCAGCTGGAGCACACGAAAAAGGGCTGCGACAGCGCTGAGACAGCTGCTGCGACAGCTTCCGCATCATGCAGGTGGTGCTCCTGCCTGGCATTCCCTCCCCACAACAAAGCTTGTCAAGAGACACGAGGAGCCCCGCGCCCGGCGCTCACAAGGCGTCAAACGTGGCGAGGCCCATCACGCATTGCACGATGGTGGTGGCGACACCAGCAGCGTAGCGTGCCCTGCGAGCATGGGGAGTGGAGGCGGATGCGTGGCGGGGGCTGGACCTGCCACGTGATGGTTCCAAGGGAGGGTGCAAGGGGCACGCATCCATGCCCATGGGCTCGACACGTGCACCACTCGTACGCCTGCTGTGCACGCTCTGCACTACGTTATATAGGCCATTTGCGCTTGCCCCGAGTGGCTGAATGTCGCTTGGTATGCCGAGGCATGGGCCAGGAGTAGCAGCAACGGCCGCCACCATTTGCCCTGCGCCTGGCTGTGAGGCGGCGGCGGCGGCAAGGACCACCTCCCAGCCGTACCTCATCGTCTCCGTAGAGGCCAGCGGCAGTAGGCTGGCCAGCAGGCCGACCAGCAAGAGCGCCGCAGCTGCTGTCAGGGGGTCTCGAGAGAGTTGGCGGGCCAACACCACGCTCCAGGCCAACGCCGTCATGCCCGAGAGCGCTCGGGACACAGCTGTGGCTCCCGACCACCGCTGCTCGCGAAACCGAGCCTCTTTGGCGGTGTCGACAAAGCACAAGTCGCGCTCCATTTCCGCTCTCGACCGACCGCCTCTGGAAAGGGATCTGAACGTATCAAGTGCTACAACCATGGGTATTACAATAGGGTGGCACAGCAAAGAGGCCGGTCGTGGCAGCCTCGCTCATGAGAAGACGACAGGGCGCGCTGGCGCCGAGGCGGCGGCGCACTGCTGCCCCTCCTCCGACTGCTCACACCTCCTCCGGCCAAAGACCAAAGTGCAAACACAATTCTGCAGAAGATGTGGGAGAGTTGCCGAGCCACAGCAGACGGGAATCGCATGCGGTCGCTGCGCCGCCCTCCTGCCATTGCAGCGCCACCGCCCAACTGCAGTAGCTGGCCCTCGAAGCAGCACAAGCCTGCACGAAGCATCCCTAGCGTGCTGTCACACTGGCGCACGCATAACACACGTCCATCTGAATGGCCGGAGGAAAGGGAGGTAAAATGCGTTGCTGTGGCAGTTGGCAGTGCAGGGCCGCGCGGCACGTGTGCGCCGTGCTGGGCAGAGATGCAGGGTGTGCAGCCCAATGCGCGGGGTGGCAGAAGTCAGGGGGCCAGGCATGGGGCCAGGATGCGGATGGGGAACGAAAGGCGGCGGGCCCTGCGCTCTTCGAGCGTTGGCAAGCGGCGGCGTGCGCAGGCCGGGCAGCACGCCCGCCACTGCGTCGAGCCAGGTGCGGTGTGAGGCGCTCAACCCTCTGGCGCAGGGGAGGCGGCCCCCGCTCCCAGAGCTGGGCCATCCATCGGGCAGCCCCAGGCCATCCCAAGCCCGTCACGTGCTGTGGTGGTGGTGGTGCGCGCCGTTGTCCTCCCCCGCCTCCTCCTCCTCCGCTTCGTCAGCCAGCTCCATGAGCCGGTTGACGTCGATGCCGCCGTCCTTGCCTGCAATGCGAGTGGGGACACAAGACAGAAAGGTGCGTGGGTGGCCAGCGGAGGGGTGGCAGTGCACTGGTTGTAGCCAAGCAGCCCTTTGCCAGCCTGTCGGCGTCGGTGCCGCGTTCCTTGCCTGCCGGTCGACCGCCTCAACCGCCCTCCCACGTTGCCCTGCCCCGCTGCGTCCTGCCCCTCCTGGGCCCCTACACCACCGCCCTGCGCCTCGGCAACCAGCAAGGCGGCGCGCACCCGCCTCCACGCTCAGCATCTCCAGCAGGTGCCTCAGCTCCTCCTCGCCCATCTGCTCCCGCAAAAAGCCCATGGCGGAGGCCAGCTCCTGGGCGGAGATCTGCAAATGGATGAAACGCATGGAAGGAAGCCGGGGAGTAGCAGGTGAGAAATCAGTGAAGGCAGAAAGCGTAGCCGGCCGCCCCTGTGGCCAGCACGTATCGATGCCGGCCCGCCCACCGGCAGGCGCGAAACGGCGTACGGACGGCACCGCAGCGCGCAGGACAGGGAGCAGCGGGGGGGGGCTCACCACTCCGTCGCGGTCGGTGTCCAACATCTTGAGCTTGTCCCCAATCTGGGTCTCTGCAGGCAGGCAGGGGGAGAGGGGGCAGGGCGTGGGAGGAGGCACGGCAGCGTTGGCGGCGGCGGGAGAGCGGGAGGAGCGCACGCGTCCTCGCACATGCATGCATGCGGCTGAGCTCCGCCCATCCCACTCGCCCACCCGCGCCCCAACCACCGCTACACGAGGGCAGTGCAGCAGGCAGCGCCAGCATGCGCAGCATGCTCCCACCGCCCACCCGCCCACCCACCCACCTGCCACGTCCAGCTCCTGCTCCACCCGCTGCAGGATGGATGCCACCCGGTCCTCCAGCCGCTTGGCCCCCACCAGGTGCTCCAGCTGGCCCTGACGCTTGGCCTGCACCACAGCGCGGCGCGGCATGGCGGTGTGGCGGGCAATGCTGGAGGGTGGGTCAGGGCGGTGCGACGAGACGCGGGCGACCGCAGGCCCCCACCCGGCGAGGCAGTAAGGCAGCCGGGCGGCGTTGGCCTGCACGTCGCCATGGTGCCGAGCTGTGGCAGGTGCAGGGGCGCCGCCTCACCGGGTGCAGCACTGCCGCCGCTCATCCGACCATCCCTCAGGGCCTCCTCCTGCAGCCCCGCACCCACCCGCCCACCCACCTCCAGAGTGCCCTTTGAAAACACCATGCCCACTCCGCGGGTCTCCAGCTGGCCCTCCAGCCTGCAGAGGCACACAGGACCATGGTGGTGGTGGTGGTGGTGGTGGTGTGTGTGTGTGGGGGGGGGGGGGGGGACGCGTGACGGAGGCAGGCCTAGCGCTAGCTCGAACAGGCACACGCTCTGTGCCACACTGCTTTGCTTTCGCCGCCGACACCGTTGATGTGTTGTCGCCGCTGCTGCTTCGCCGGCGCCGACGCCACTGTTCCGACGCCACCCGCCGCCGCTGCTGCCGCCGCCGCCGCTGCTGCGCCGGTGCCGCTGCGGGTGTGTGCTCACCGTCCAATCTCTTTCTCTACCAGCTCCATGAACTCTTCACGCTCACGGCTCACGCCCGAGGCGGAGGCCAGATGCGCCAGGGCACTGCACAGGAAGGGGGGTCAGGTGGGAGACGGGGCTGGGCAAAGGGGCAAGGAGGGACCACGGCTGGCGTTGCAAGCCGGGGCCAGGCGGACCACAGCACGCAGCGCACAGGCGGGCTGGCACGTGCAGATGGGTGAAGTGGGGGTGGGCAGGCGGGGGGGGGGGGGGGGGGGTTGGGGAGGGCTCTAGGCGAGCACAGGATGCAGAGGCACGGCGCTGTGCGACAAGTGGGGGACGCGACCAGCGCCGGCCGACACCGCATCCTTCCGGGTGGAGAGCAGCAGCCAACCCCGTGCAAGGCAGGCGGGTGCCGCCCACCCCCACCCCGCTCACGTGATGACCTTGCGCATGCGGTGCTTCTTGCCCTGCGCCGCCTTGAGCTCGCGTTCCTCGGCTGCAGCGCGGGGCAGCCAGGCAGGGGATGGGGCAAGGGGGACGGCGGCAGGGCAGTGACCACACATCTTAATGGTTCCCCTGCTGCAGCTGGCCACCATCCGCAGCAACCCCAGGGCGACCCCCATCGTTCACTGGACACTCTCTCCGCCCATTCTGTTGAGCCAGCCACCGCTGCGGCGGCCCCCCCTCGCTTGCACACAAATGCACGCAGTGCAACACCCAGCAACTGTTCCGTGCCGCCTGCCCGTCCATACAGCAGGAGCGTGGCGCACGCAGCGCGCACACCCACTCACCAGACTGTCCCTCGAGGTGCTCAGCCACCACCGACGCAGCGGCCTCCCGCACCACGGCTGCTGCTGCGGCCGCGGCGGCCATGCTGCGCGCGTCGGTCGAGCCAGCTGTCGTAGGCATCTCGGCAGCGACCTGAGGGCCAGCCGGGGAGGAATGAAGGGCGAAACGTCGGGCAGGCGCTTGGCCTGGGCGTGCATGGACGCGAGGGCCTTGCACGCAGGGCCTTGCACGCAGGGCCTTGCACGAGGGCCTTGCACGCAGGCCATGTCGCCACAGCGACTGTTTGAATGGAAGTGTGGATGAATGCATGCATGCATGCACGTATGAGTGAACGAACAAACGAGGAGTGCTGCCCTCTTGGCGTGCAGCACCCACCGCCTCCTCCTCCCGAATCATTTCTTCCTCGCGCTCCAGCAGCTCCAGCTTGCGCTCAATGGCCTCGGTCTTGTCGCCGCTGCGGCAGGCAGGGGGGGGCGAAGAGGGGGGGGGCAGGCATGAAGGGCCAGCGGCCGCGCACAAGTGGGCCAGCAACCTGCAGCCGCCAGTCCCCCTTGGCAGGCCAGCCTTGCGGTCAGGGGTGGGGAGCCAGGCCAAACCAGCTCCAAACCCCCCCAGGTGTGTGCAGAGGCAGGCACGCGCTGCCTACGCAACCCCGCACCTCTCCGCCGTCGCAAACAGCTCAACATCCTCCACTGCCTCATCGGGCAGCGTGGACAGCGTCTCCCTGTGGCCAGGCAGCAGCAACGATGAGCATATGGGAAGCAACCGTTAGGGACATGCATGAGAAAGGTGCGCGGTACCAGGGAGGCGGCAGGGCGGGGGCTAGAGACGGCGCAGCAGCCTGCCTGCGCCTGCACGGTGAGCTGGCTTACCCAGGAGGCCAGCCGCTCACTACAGCACGCTTCACGGCCCACCCCGCCCCCAGCAGGGCCCCACGCAGCCCGCCCTAGCGCAGCAGCAGCAGCGGCCACCCACCTCAGGCTGCGCACGTCCATCGCCCGCGGGCTGCGCCCCAGGGGCTGCGTGACGGTGAAAGCCCGCGACAGCAGCAGCAGGGAGGAGGGCAGATGCCTGCGCAGAGGGAGCGGCGTCGGCGTGCACAGAGAGCAGGTAAAGGGCAGGCAAAGAGGGTTGGAGCAGGAATGCGCGCCAAGGCCTCCGCTGGTGGGCTGCGGGGCACAGGCGTGTGACCTGCGCCAGACCCCCCCCCCACCCCACCACCACCCCCACCCCTACCACACACACACACACCACCCCCACCCCCACCACACACACCCTCAGCCACCCACTTGTTGAGGGACCAGTCGATCCACTCTGCCAGCTGGCGCCGCATGAACTCCTCAGAGCCCTCCCCGAAGGGGGCGCGCATGCCACGGGCCCTGAGCGCGAGGGGGGGGGGGAGGGGGGGCGAGGTGGGGAGGGGCGGTGAGCTGGGCAGCAGGTGCCAGGGGGGACCGTGTGTGTGTGGTGTGTGTGTGTGGGTGGTGGTGGTGGTGGTGGTGGTGGGTGGGTGGGTGGGGGGGTCGACAGGTGGCACACCGGCCCGCGCCGCCTTGGGCGACCGCCGCCGCCAAAGGTGAAGCCTGCCCACCTGCACGCCTGCCTCAGCTCATCCACCGTCAGGCTGGGGATGCCCTCCTGCTGGATGTCGCGGTCGTCCTCCTGCGGTTGTCAACGCACACACACGTTTTGGTGGGTGGGTGGATAAGTAGGTGGGCAGGTGGGTGGGTGGGTGGGTGGGTGTCTCTTTCTTGTAGGTGGCGGTGCTTTCACCCACGCCTGCACCGCCGACAGCCACCTATGTAACCCTGTCGACAGCCCTGCCCAGCCTACCCCTCTCATGCCTCACCCCGCCCCCCCCCCCCCCCACCTCACCCACCTTGATCTCTTGGAGGTGGCGGCGCAGGCGGCCGCGCAGGAAGGCATCAGTGCCAAAGGGCTGGATGCCCACAAAGCGGCACAAGCTGACCAGCTGCACGCTGCAGGGGGCGAGATGGGGGGGGGGGGGGGGGGGGGAGGCGCAGGGCCAGCGCAGGAGGGGCGGGTGGTGGGCATTGGGGCGGTACAAAGGGGCAAAGCGTCCAGGGCAAGCAACGCCAACAAACACAGCACAGCCCAGCTACGACCGCACCGCTCCAGGTTGTCCAGGGTGAGCTCGTCTGAGAAGAGCTTGGAGAAGCGCAGCAGCTCGGACACGGGCACGTCCTCGCCGGCGCTGCGGCGGGAGCAGGAGGGGGGCGGGCGGGTGGACGGATGAGACGGTGGACAGGGGGGGAGGGGCACGCAGAAGACGGGGCAGAAGAGGACGCAGGAGGCTGCCTGCAGCCTGTGCTGCACTCGGCGTGCGGCACGCTGCTGCTCCTCTTGCAAGGCAGCACACCCAGGGCGGCCCTGGGCCCGCGCCGCAACGGGGCGCAAGGTGCAGGGTGCGACGAGAGCCCGACCGCCCTGCTTGCTCACCGGATGCGCTGCATGAAGTGGTAGAGCTCCTCCGCTGACGTGGCGGTCTCGCCGCTGCTGCTCTTCTGCATGTCGCTGGCCATCTCGGCAACAGTGTCCTGTGGCACCGGGTTGGCATACAGGAGGGCAGCGCCGAGATGAGCACACCGCATTCACTTGGGTGAACTTGCCAATATGCACGAGGCAAGCGCACGCACTGCCATGCTTTCCCCAGCGCTTGCTTGGTCCCGCCCCTTGGCTCCGGTGCCCTGGTGCACGCACGACGTCCCCCGCCCCGCCGACCTGCAGGAAGCGCGCCAGCTCCATGCGCGCGCCGATGCGCCTCTTCATCTCCTCCTCCTTCTTCAGCTTGTCCTCAAACGTGGAGGGCAGCATGTTGGGGAACAGCTTCAGGGCCACCTGCAGGCGGGCGGGCGCGGGGAGGGCAGGGGGCAGCATCAGGCAGCGGCAGCAGCGGCGGCGGCGGCAGCAGCGTGCACTACTGCCGCCGCCCCGCGCCCCCGTCGGCTGACGGGGGGGGGGGCGGGGGGCACAGGGACAAAGCGACGCAGCCCTGCTGCCACCGCACACCCCTCCCTCCCCCCTCCCTTCGTACCGGCAGCAGCAGTTCCATGAAGGGCACCACCACAAACACCAGCATGGGCACCAGGCGGAACAGGTCGGCGGCGGTGCGCGTCAGCTGAGCACGCTCCCGCCTGCGGGGGGGGACAGGCGGGCAGGGGGGCAGGGGGGAGGGAGATGGAGGGTGAGGGAGGGGACCGGGGGGTCGGGGGCCGCGTCAGCGACGGCTGAGGGGGATGCAGAGTGGGCGCTGGGGCGCACAGCGCGCCCACGTGCTGCTGCATCTCCTGTCTCCAGCTGCATGCTGCGCTGCAGGTCGCTCCCTATCTGACAGCAAGCCCGCCCGCCCACACGCCTCGTGGCGCAATCAGGGCCCTGGCAGTGCCTGGCCGCCAGCTCGCTGATGCAGCTGCCGCAGGGGCGAGGCGCGGACCAGGGTTTGGCCGAGCTAGGAGCAGGCAGGCCGTGCAGGGGGTGGCGCACGCCGACGCCTGCACGCTGCCCGCCCACCCCTGCTCCTCCCCTTGCCCACCGTTTTTTTACCCACAGCAGCAGGCGCTGGCGGGCCGTTCGTTGCCTCCAACCCAACCACCTATACATGCGCCTACAGATTTCCCATCTACACACCCACCCGCCCGCCCCACCCCACCCACCGCGACAGCGTCTTGCCCTGCACCACCTTGCCCAGCAGCCTGCTGGCAATCTTGACGTCGCATCCCAGCAGCTTGGCGCCCACCTGAGCAGGCAAAGGGAAGAGAGAAAAGACAGCAGTGGTTGAGGGGTGCAGCGCACTGTGCGCCTGGCCAGCGGAGCTTTGCCGGACCCACCCCCAGCGCCTCGTCCCTTCCTTCACCTTCTCACCGCCCAGCCCTGCACATCTCTCCCAACTGCAAGTCAGTCCTACACCAAAACCGCGCACAAGATGAGCAGCCACAGCCTCACCCAGTAGTGCTTGGCCTCCTTCTTGACTATTCCCCACCAGCGGCGGTAGGTGGCGCTGCGGTCGGCGCGCGGCTGCATGTAGAAGCGGCCCACCTGCGGCAAACAACGACAGCAGCACGCACACATCGGGGAGCCAAGATGCCGCGTCAGTTGAGTGCCGAGCTGTGTGCCGACGACTGCGTGCGCCGCAAAGCCATGCAAGCAGCCAACAGAGAGAGAAGCATGCATGCATGCGTGCAAGAGGGGCAATGCGGCCTGCATACGTGCGTGCGTGCGCACCTTGCCAGGCAAAGCCACCAGCCAGAGCACGGTGACCTGCAGTCAAGACCACGGTGGATTGGCGGCGGCACCAACAGGTTGCACGTCAGCAATGCAACGGGGCCGGACGTGGCGAGGCGAGGCAAAATAGATGTTGGACAACCCGCCAACTAAGCGTGCACAGCCTTCAGTTTACTCCGGGAAAGCCCCTCAAGCCCCGCACCTTTGTGCCGTGCGCCAACATCTCCGCCGCCTTGACCACCCTCACGCGCAGCGGCACGTGGCCCGGCGGCAGCCGCGACAGCCGCCTGGGGAGCGGTAGGGGGGGGGGGCCAGGAGGCGGAAAACATTCAAAGGGAGACCGCGCGTCGTAGCTTTGCCTGCTGTGGTCGACGCGCAGCACAACCGGCGCCACTGGTGCACTTCAGGCCACCAGCTGCGCTCTCCAAGAGCTTGCACTGCTGGCCGGCGGCTGGCCCCGGAAGCACGCCCCGTGACTCTGCGCCTCCTCCTGCAGATGCGTGCCTGCAAGCATCTGGCCAGCGTGTAGAGCACAACGACACAGCGCAACCAGAGCACAACCACAGCATGCACCCGCTCACTTCACGCGGCTCCGCGCCTCGGAATACTCGGCCATCGCCTCGTCGCACTCCTCTGCAGGGACGCACGCCAGGGACACGACGCTCTGGGTCTGTTCGACGTGCGTGCAGGGAGAACATGCGTAGGGGCACCGCACAGCACAGCACACAGCAGAGAGGGATGGAGAGGGGCAAGTGCTTGAGCACCCCACGGCACCCTGCAGGCAGGCAGACAGAAAGCAGCAGCAGGGTGGGCGAGCAGGGCTCCTACTCCGCGCCACTCCGCCACGGTCCCAGCCGCCTGCCCAAGCCGCTCCTCACCCGGTCCTGTGCCTTCTCCCCTAGCACAACAGCTGCAATCACCCACATACGCCGCCTCGGGGGGGGGGCGCAGCAGGCAGCTGGCAGCGCAGCCATGCACTGCGCCTACCCGCTGCCGGAGCGCTGCCAACAACAGCGATGAGGACACGACGCACCCTCCTGCACCCCCCCCCCACCCCCCCACCCAGCCCCTGCACACTTGCCTGCGTCTGCCGCCTCGTACTGCGGCGCGGCGCTGGCGGGCCGCGGGTGCTGGTGCGGCAGGTGCTGGTGCGGCAGGTGGCCATCCCAAGGGGCCACACCCGCCAGCGGCGGTGGCTGCGTCAGGTGGCTCTTGACTGAATCTTGGTGGTTGGGTACTTCCTGGCTGGCGGCAGAGTGCAGCGCCGCGCTGCCCTGCTGCTCCCACGGCTGCTGCCACGGCTGCTGCCGCCGCCCGCCGCCGCGCCGCCGGTGCAGCAGCAGCTGGTCGCCGCCGGCGGCGGCGACCGCTGGCAGCCACGGCCGTAGCGACGCGACCGTGTGCAAATGCCGCACTGCAGCCAGGCCGGGCGCTGCTGCCGCTGCTGCGCCGCCGCCGTCGGTGAGCGCTGCAAGGCGCAGCTCCCCGTGCCACAGGCGGCTGGCGGCGCCAGCAACAGCGCTGCCGCCACCGCCGCCCTGCTGGTCAAGCAGCAGCCGGAAGAGGCCCGCAGCGCGGCCTGCATAGCGCCATGACGCCATTGAGCCCCGCGTTCAGGTGCCAAATGCAGCTGCCGGGGTTCCTTTCAACGTCTGTTGGCGAGCGTCGTCGGGTGCCGCTGTCACCGCCGCCTCTCGTGCTGGGCCGCTGGCGCGGCGCCACCCCTTGCCAGCGGGGGTTGCTAGCGCGCTACGACGCCTGCCCGTGCGGCCAGGCGATGCGCAGGGCAGCGGAAGCCTGCAGGCGCTGCTGGCCGATGGGCTGCCTTGGGGAAGGCGGCTTGAGGCGCACTGCGGGCTTCGGTGCCGCAACCCTAGTCGCATCTGCGCACTAGCAGCACTTGGGGGCAGACAGGCGGGTTTTCGGAGCGCTGGTCGCCGAGGTGGCACATCGCATTCCCCATGTTGGCTCTGGGTGCCCCGTACCGCTGTGCTCACGGGTTTCGCATCCAATGCACACAGCATTTAACATTGCCGCCGCACGCACGAGGCCGCAATGCTGCTCTTTGCCGGCCTGCGAGGGCTGAGGGCCTCTCCGCAGCGCCTGCCGGGCTTTGCTGGAGCTCTGTCGGCCCCGTGGCGCGGCCTGTCTGACGATCAGCCCGAAAGCAGTGGTCGCAGCGGCACTGGCGGCGGCGCCGCCAGCCCTGCCGCCAGCGACGCCCCTGCCGCGGCCTCTGCAGCTGCTCCCGCTGCTGCGCCCAGCGAGCACATCATCTTCATCGACCGCTCGTCCCTCTACAACCCTCAGCCGCACTCGCACGACCCAGCGGTGCTGGCTGCCGCGGCAGCGGCGGCGGGCGTGCACAAGGAGGCGGAGACGCCGCTGGTCCGCCACCTGCGCGCCCTCATCCAGGCGGGTGGCTGGCAAACATGAGAGGGGGGGAGGGGCCGCTGCACAGCACTGGTTGCCGCATGCCGGCGGGCAGCTAGCACGGGGCACTGCTGCAGGTCCGACTCCGTCTCCTGCGTCACACCCTACCGCCCTGTGCAGTTCCGGGGCGGGCCCCTCACCCTGGCTGAATTCATGTCGGAAGCGCTGACCAACCCGCAGCACGGGTACTACACGCAGGCACGCGGCGGCGGGGCCAGTGGCCGGGGAGGCCGTGGATCTTGAGCGGCGGTGTGCTGCCGGACGTGCGGCGCCCGCTTGCCAGCTTCTCACCTCACAGGCACGCCCTCCTCGTCCTGCCTCCCATGTTGTGCTCGGCCCAGAGAGATGTGTTTGGCGCGGCCGGCGACTTTGTGACCTCGCCCGAGATCTCTCAGATGTTTGGAGAGGTGGGCTCTGGCTCTTGGGGGCGGGGCAGGCAGGAGAGCGTGGGCGGGCCGCTGCAGGGGCGGCGGCGCCCGGCTGGACGCGCTGTCCCTTGCTGGCGCTGCTGCCGACGGTGCGGCATGCCCCGCCGTGCGGACCCTGGGCTGCCCTGCCCGTCCTGGCGTCCACCTCCTTTCATCCCCCCAACGCCCTCCCTGCCTCCGTCTTGCAGCTGGTGGGCATTTGGTGCGTGGCCACCTGGCAGCAGCTGGGCTGCCCCTCCTCCCTGCACCTGGTGGAGCTGGGGCCAGGCAGGGGTGAGGCAGGCTGGGGAGGGCAGGGGCTTAAAGCAGCATGGAGCGGAGGGGCCGGGGAGGGACGACAGAGAGGGAGAGAGGGGCACGGATGTGGGGGTGGCCAGGGGCAATGGGTGCACACGAGCAGCGACAGACGGAGGCCGCAGTCAACCCTTCGACACCTCTGCTGCCAACCACCCAGGCACCCTGATGGCCGACCTGCTGCGAGGCACAGCAGCATTCCCAGACTTCACCGCCGCCCTGAGCGTCAGCATGGTGGAGGTCAGCCCGGTGCTGCGCCGCCGGCAGTGGGAGGCGCTGCGCTGCGCGGGGCCGCCGCCGCCGCTCGACGGCGAGCAGCTGCAGCAGGCGGAGCCGCAGCAGCAGGCGGAGCAGCAGCAGCAGCAGCAGAAGGAGCAGCAGGTGGAGCCGCAGCAGCAGAAGGAGCAGCAGGCGGCAGGCAGCGGCGGCCCTCGCCGCGACCCGCGCCCCGGCCCAGGGCCGCTGTCTGCCGCCTCTGGCTGGGGCGGCGTGCCCGTCAGCTGGCACCGCAGCCTGGAAGAGGTGCAGCCAGAGGTGCGACTGGGGCGAGGGCCGGTGCGCTGCGTTTGCGTTGCGTTACTTTCGAGTTGGCGCCCGGTGTGTGCAGCAGCCTGAGGAAGGAGCGCAACAAGAGGCACGGCTGCTGCAGGGTTGCGGCGTTACGTCGCTGACAAGTGTTGCACCGACCCTGGCGCGGCCAGGTGCTCGATATACTGCACGGCTGCGTCAACACCTGCCGCCCTGCTCCAGCTGCCCGCACCGGCTGCTTCACCTCCTGTGGCCCAACCCCTGCTGTAGGGCCCAGCGCTGTACATAGCACACGAGTTTTTGGACGCCCTGCCGGTGCACCAGTTCCAGAGGACAGGTGGGGAGCTGCCAGGGGGGGGGGGGGGGGGGGGGCGGGCGAGGCGCATGCACAACCGGCGGCATGTTCGCTTGTGTGGCGATCCCCCGTTGCTCGCCTCGCCCCACAAGCAATGCGCCCCCGGGCCTGCCCCCCCCCCCCCCCAGAGCGCGGCTGGTGCGAACGGTTGGTGGACCTGGCAGCCCCCGACTCGCCCCTCCACCTCCGCATGGTGCTCTCTCCGGGGCCCACCCCTGCGGCGCGCGTGCTGCTGCCCCGCCGCCTGCGCCAGCTGCCAGAGGCGCGGCGGGCGGGCGGGCAAGCGATAGAGGTCTGCCCGCAGGCGAGTTCTGCGGGGATGCTTCTGTCGGGCTGGTGATGGGGCAAGGGGTGCTTCCAGCAGCTGGCAGGGGAGCAGGCGAGGGAAGCATGCGTGCATCTCGCCCGCATGCCAGCATCACGCCTGCTGGCCGCCCGCCCACAGCGCGCTCGTCACCCCACCGCAGGGCATGGCGCTGGCTGAGGCACTGGCGCAGCGTGTGGCGCAGCATGGCGGTGCAGCGCTGATTGTAGATTATGGGCAGGTGGGGCGGGGGCGAGGGAGCGCGGTTGAGTGGGGGGCGTTGCAGGTGGGGCAGGTGAAATGGTCGTTCCATGGCGCTGCACGCTCACGACACGCCGCGCTGCCGCCCCCGCGCCCTCGCCCCACCCACCCGTCCCCCCCCTGCCCCCGCTGTGGTTGCGCTGTGCAGGACGCACCCTACGAGGCCTCCCTGCAGGCCATCAAGCGCCACGAGTTTGTGGGGCTGCTGGAGCAGCCGGGGGACGCTGACCTGTCCAACCGCGTGGACTACTCGGCGCTGAGGTGAGGAGAAGAGGGGGGACGCTGCTGCGAGCGGGCAGCAGCACCGCCGACTGCGCAAGCACCCCCTCCCCGCCCGCCTGCATTCCCTCACTGCAATTACTTGCACTACCTGCGCCGCACCAGCGCCACGCACCCTGCCCAGCGCCCCCCCCCCCCCCCCCAATTCGCAGGGACACGGTGGTGGAAAGCGGCGCCGCCGCCGACTGCCTGGGCCCCATCCCCCAGGCAGCCTTCCTGCTGGGGCTGGGGATTGAAGCACGGCTGGAGGCGCTGCTCAAGGGGGCAACAGCCAACCAGGCAGCGGCGCTGCAGGCGGGGTTCCGGTGCGCAGTGCAGCTGGGGTTGGTTGACCATCAGTGGGCGCGCACCGCCGGCAGGGACAGCGGGCTCGGTGCCTGGGCAGCACCTGGGCAGGCAGAGGCGCAGCAAGCGGGCGGGGTTCAGGTGCGCCGGATGGGTGGGGACACCGCATCGTGCAGGCGAGACGGCAGCTCTGGGTGGCAAGTAGGCGGAAAGTGGCAGGCGATGGCGGGTGCGTCGCCAGCAGGCCGCATGCACGCCTGGCCTATCCAGCACGCGTACCCCCCATGCATGCATGCACCCCGCCCACACGCCCGCCTGTTGCAGGCGCCTGGTGGGCGGCAGCGACCCGGGCGCTGCGTTGACGGATGAGGGCATGGGCAGCAGCTACCAGGCCTTCTGCATAGCGCAGCGCGGCCTGCAGCCGTGGCCCTTTGGTGCTGTGTCAATGGATGATGAGGACGGGGAGGAGGGCGGCGGCGGCAACGAGGCGGCGGGTGCAGCGGCATACGCGCCGCCGGCGCAGCCAGCAGCAGACGCGGCAGAGCGGCCACCCGCGGCGCCTAGCCAGCGCTAGCGTGTTCTTGCAGGCGGGGACGACTGGTCCATGCTGCCTTGCATGACCCCTACTGCCTTCCCCGAGCTTTGCTGCTGCAACGTATGTTGGCCAGCCAGTGGCACTCGCTGAACTGAAGCAGCCGAACGGCGACCGAGCCCACCCGCCCGCAGGCAGCCGACTGGACAGGGGCAAGTTGCTGATGGCACATGCGGACGCGCATGGCAGCCATCCCTGGCCACGAGGAGGTGGTGCACGCTGGGCAAGGGCCAGCATGCAACGACGTGGCGCTGTGGTTGGGGTCAAAGGAGGCTCACTTGCGTACCTGGGCCAGTGCGTCACCTCCTGCAAGCATCAAGCAGCTGCGTCCTGCTTCAGTCGGGGGTCGCACTGCTCCGCCTTTCGTGGGCCGGGCGTTGCCCTCACCTGCACCACCCCCAGAGCTGGCCCCAAAAGTGAAGGGAGAGCGCCGTCGCGTGACGGCCAACCCATTGGGAGATCCCCCGAGCCTGTAGAGAGCATGTGCTTGGCAGCCCTGCATCCTGCATTACACTGCTGCACGGATAATGTAGACATGTCGGCCGACCTAATGACTTGGGGACAGTCCCAGCATCATGACAACAGCGGCCCAACAGCATGCTGCTGCAGCAGCGGTGGCGCGACGAGACCTCAGCAGCCGCCATACATAATGCTCCCATCATTTCCCTGCGGGCACTCGGCTGTCCGCCTTCTTCGACCTCTCCCATGACTGTGGATGCCTCGAGCGCGATGCAGCGCGACCTGTGCTTCACGGGCGGCGCGCAGGAGGCCGCCTTTCGACGGCAGCGCTGGGCGGCGTCCGCCGACTTTCCCGCACAATGGCTGGTATGTCAGCAATGTGCTGGAGCCTAATCGTAGCAAGGCAGCTCGCGCAAGGAAGCAACGCCGTGTCCCTCACGCCCCTGCTCGCCGGCCTGCTGGCTAGTTTAGTGCCTCTGATCAATACCGACGCTCTGCGGTGAGAGATAGGGATTTCCGGCACTAGGCCAGCTGGCCTGCACCGCCACCGCTGTCCTGCACCGCCCACCGCTAGCGAAAAAATACACTGCTGAATATCAGGCCGGCCGGGCCGCTACTCTCCTACAGCCCGCCAATCCTCATCCGGGAAAGCTTCAAGCAGCAGCTGGGGCGCCATGGCGTGGCGCAAGGCACTGACGTCTGCACTTGCACCCTCCCTACTCCCTACAGGCAGCGCTACGTCGCTGGCTGGGCTTCCACCGTCGCGCAGGTAAGCGTCGCCGCCGCTGGGCCCGCGCTTGCATCGTGGTTGCTTTGCTGTGGGGGCGGCTGCATGGGGCAGCACCATCATTGCAACTGCTGCCATGTGCTGTCGCGTGCCCGTTTTTCGTCGTACACCTCACTCCGGAGACTGGATATCCGGTGGGGTCCAGCTCACTTGCCCCGGCGCCCAAACCAGCTGGAGTGGCTGACAGCAACACGCGCGTGGTAACCCTCTCCTTCTCTCCCCTGCATCCTTGCTGGTGCTGCGTAGGTCACAGTGGGAGTTGCCGTGCGAGAATCCATTTATGGAACCTTCAGCAGCACCGCCAGCGCTGTAGCGCGGTCGTCCATGGCCTCGGGCTGCCTGTGGTTGGTCTGCGCCACCTGCTTCTCCGGCACCCCATCCAGGTGTGCTTCAACGTGGCACATGCTGCAGCGCTGCCTGCGATGCGCTCATGCGCTTTACTGACACCTTCATGCCCGCTGCTGCCGCCCCCCCCCCCCCCCCCCCCCCCCGCGCAGGTGGCTCTTCCCGCAACTGGGCGCCATAACCGTGCTGCTGCTGGCAGGCACAGATCGAGTGTGCGCAAACTCAAACCTCCTGGCATCGTACGAGCTGCTTCACAGCCTGCTGCGATGTCTTGAGGGACAGCAGCGTTGCTGCTCTCACGTCGCGTGCGCTGTGCCTGGCCTGCCAGCCGCTGCCGCTGCTGGCGACATTCGGCCTGGTTGGGTGGCACCTGTACACAGCAGAGCTCTCGCAGCGGCGCTCGTTTCTTGCTCGGCGGCGCGCTCAGCAGCGGGATGGCAGCAGCGGCAGCGGCGCTGCGACGCTCGAGCGGCGCTGTGCGACGCTGCGCGGCCAGCGGTGCCGCGCCCCCTGCTGCGCCGGCTCAGCGAAGCTGGAGGCTTTGGCAAGCAGCAGCGAGTATTGGCTGAGCTTTGCGCTGCCTGCGGTGTGCTGCGTGTACTCTCTGGTGGTGGTGCCGGCACAGCTGGTGTAAGGCTCGTGAGCAGCGCTCGCTCGCCACCGCCCACGCTTGCCGCCACAACTATTCACCCTCAAGCAGACCCTGTGACACGCTGATTTCACAGGAGGGGGTGCGGCAACACAGGAGTCCAGCAAGGAGCGCAGGAGGTTGCAGCAGGAAGTTGCAGCAGGAAGGCGCCGCAGGAAGGTGCAGCAGGAAGGCGCAGAAGGGGTGCGGGGGACGAGGGATGCAAAGCAGAAGTGTGCCGGGGTGTGCAAGGGCAGGCGGGCCATCAGCCGCCGCTGCGCTGCCGGCCTGCCGCTCAGGCGTAGCCGTACAGCCACTGCGCCTCGCCCTCTCCCACGTTCCTGGTGGAGTGCTTGGCGCCTGGGGCAGGGCAGGGAGGGTTGGGGGGTCGAGGCCTCTGTGAGTGCATCTGCAGCGGCAGGTGGGATATCTGCAGGGGAAGCCAAGCCGACCGGCAGGCAGCTGCCAGTGGCGGCTGGCGGCTGGCAGCCCGCACCTCCCTTCCTGCTACCCAACTGCCTGCCGATGACCCTTGCAACAAGCTGACCCTTGCACCATGCTGGCCCTTGCAAGTGGGGCAGCCCACCTGCTGGGATGAACACTTCGTCCCCCGCCTCCACCACGCAGCGGTCGCCACCGATGGAGAATTCCATCGTCCCCTTGACCACAGTCACCAGCTCGTCCTCCTGCACTAAACAGTAGTGCATGGCAATCGATAGATAGATCAATGCAGAGGTATGACGGCGCAGGGCCCTGGGGCTGCAATGCAGGGGCCGGCACCGGACAGGACGTGCACAGCAGCGCCGCTGCCAAGGGGTGGGTTCGCTGCCTGAAGCAGTGCGGCAGCTTGCCTCCCCTGCCACCGCTAGCGCTACAGGGTGTGCCATCCTCACCGGCGCCAGGCCTCCCTGGCGCCAGGCCTCCCCCACCCCCCTGCCCCGCAGCATTTTCCCACTCTCCACCCGCACTCGCCTTGTGCACAAAATCAGTCCACTCCTTGCCTGCAGGCGGAGGGCCGGGCGGGCGGGAGGGCCTTCAGGAGAGCTGCCCGGCAGGACGCCACATGCCTGCAACTCTCGTGCTGGCGGGCTCCCGCGCTGCTTGCTGCCGCCGCCCTGCAGCGCCAGCCTGCCCTGCTCAACAGCAGAACACCCCGAGCTCGAGCTGCCTCACCAGGGGGATCTACAAACAGGTCGCAGCTGTATCCCCGCGGCCGCCAGTCGCGCTCAACATCCTGGGGGAAGTGGGCGGGGGAGCACGTGTGATGTCTGTGTCTGTGCCAACTGCACAGGTTGCCGGTTCTGCACACCCGGGCTGGCACCTGCCAATCTGCGGCGTGCACCCCACAGGCCGCAGCCGTACCTCGACTTTCACTGGCACTGGGAACTTGTGTTTCCGGAGGTACTCGTGGTGCTCGTGAGTCGACGACACCATTGCTCTGACGACGGGGCTGAGAGCCCGAGCGGGCACAGGGCGAAGCAGCAGCAGCAACAGCGTGCAGGGGAGAACCTGGGTCGGGATGCCGGCGGTCGGTGGTCGGCGGCTGCTGGTGCCAGCAGCAGCGGCCGGTGGCAGCCCCGGCGGGGCTCAGGTCCCCCGGCATGCTGCGGGGCACTCACAAATGACAGCACACGCACTTGAGTGGAGCCTCTGGGGAAGGCAGGGCAGGGGGAAGCCTCGACAGTTGCCGAGCGCTCGGCTTGATTCCGGGACTGCGTGCGCCCTTCGAACGATGCTCTTCTGGATAATCGCAACGAGTAGAAAGCAAATCGAGGAGCAGGGGCGCCCGACCAGACGGGTGCTCATGTCGGCGCCCGCGCCTTGCGATGCCTGGCCGCCCGCCTGGCCCCCTTTTGCTGTTCGCACGAGCCCACCAGACGCGGTGCTCATTCCCGTGCTCTCAGCATCGCGTGCCAGGCAGCCAGACAGCTCAAACTGGAGCACCCAGCTCTCGGCAGCTCTCTCTCGCTTGGGCACGCTCCCCGCGCCACCAAACGTCGCCTGGATGCAAGCAGTCGCCGCAATGAGCGCCCGGCCGGCTGCCGCGCGCCTTGGCGCTCGGCTGCAGCCTGGCCCAGCGTGCAGTGTGTGTGTGCGGCTGGCCGCCCGTTCCAGCCTTCTGCAGTCTCTCCGAGCAGCTCCGGGAGGTCTGGCAGGCGGCCAGGTGGGCTCCGAGCGTCAGGAGGGGTGGGTGGGTTCTGCTCTCGCTCGCCTCACGTCCCCAGTCCCCCACTGCTCGCTCACACACCGCTCCTGCCGTCGATGTCGCCGATGCCGCAGGTTGCCCGCCGCCAGCAGCAGCGCGTGGCAGCGCCGCCGCCCGCCGCCGCCGCCGCCGCCCAGCCGCCGCCGCAGCCCGCCGACGTGTCGGAGGTGGCGCGTCAGAACTTGAAGAAGGCGGCGGTCGCGTGCCGGCGGTACGGCTGGATCAGCTTCTGGGTGCAGCTGGTGCTGAACACCGTGGCCGCCGTGGTGCTGCTCTTCTCGCTGGCCTTCACGTCACAGGTACGTGCGGGGAGGTGGGTGCACAGAAGACAGGCTGTCGGGGGGTGCGGGCGGCGGGCGGCGGGCGGCGCCTGCAGGCTGTGCCTTGGCGGCTCGGCATGCAGCCGGGCGGCAGGGGCTGCGTGTCTCAACGTCGACGCGCGGCCGACGCTGCTGATGGTGCCAGCACACAGACCCTGCTCCCGCACCCGCCCGCCCCGGCCCCCAACCACTCGCCCGCTCTGCAGAACGGCCCCGGCGTGTCGCTCTACCTTACCCTCTTTGGCATCGTGCTGGGCTTCCTTTCCATGTTTTGGTCGTTTGGCTACGTGCGGCTGTCCCGCAAGCTGCGCGCGTTCCTGGACGCGCCGGCCGCAGCGCTGGACGCGGCGCCAAAGGTGGGGGGGGCATGGCGCTGCGCTCCGCCTGACCAGCGGCGTGCTGTGCATGGTGGGTCCGTGGTGGGCTTGTGCGTGCGCGCTGCTGCCGCGAAACATTTATGCCTGTCCGGGGGACGTTTGCAGGGACGCCGCCTGCAGCGCTCAGCGGCACACATGACCTGCTGCACATGCTGCCGGGCTGTACTCGTCCGCAGCCTCAACCCTCTGCCCCTCCCTGCCCCGTCAACTGCAGGTGCGGCGCTCCGACGTGATTGCCATGCTGGAAAAGGTGGGTGCTGCGCCTTGGATGGCAGGGGCTGGTGGGCGGTAGTGTGCCTCTCGACGACGAGTGGCCTGGGTCGGGCGCTCACGGCGGCCAAGCCTGCTCATGGTCAGCAAGCGCTGCACCCACCCACTCGCTGGCACCGCCTGTCACACAGGGCGCTGCGGTTGCCATGCAGGGCGCCGGCGCAACCAGTGCCGGGCCTCGGCGCCGCCATCAACCCGCCAGCCTTCTCCCCGCCTGCGCCGCCCCCCTCGAACCCCACAGGGCGCGGTGATCAACGTGCTGGGCGCGGGCGCCACCATGCTGGGCCTCAGCGCCACCATCGGCGTGCTGCTGGCCAAGACGCTGACGTCGGCCACGGTCAACCCCTTCCTCGCCACCTCCTCCTCCAACTGGAACCCGGTGCTGGCCTTCGACGTGTTCAACGTGCAGGTGGGTGGGGGGCTGGAAGGGGGGCTGGAAGGGCTGTTTGTTCTTGCAATTGCAACCAATCGGAAGGGGTGGTGCAAGGGCATCCCCAAAACCACCCCCACAGGGGCCGCTGGTGCGCGGCCGAGCCCGGCCGCCTGCGCGCATCCTTCTGGCTGCGTACCAAACCGTTTCCCCCCCCCCCCCCCCCCCCCCCCCCACACCACCACCACCACACACACACACACACCACACACACACACAGGCCACCACCAACGCGCTGCTCTCCCACTTGTTCTCCCTGGTCTGCTCCCTGTGGCTGCTGCGCGTCATCGCCAACCGCCCCTCGGCGGGCCACATGCTGGCTGGCGGCAGCACCAACCAAATCATCGCCGCCTCTGCCGGCGCGCCCCGCCCCGCCGCCGTCTGAGTCGCCCGCCTGGTGGGTGGGTGGGAGGGTGGGTGGGCGCGTGGGTGGGAGCTGGTGCGATGCGGCAGGCAGGCAGGAGCGAGGAGGCAGGTGCGTGGCCATGTCGGGCCCGGGTTTGTGGTCCCTCAAGCAGCCTGCCGCTCCGCCGGCGCCCTGCCCAGTCACGGCACCCACCCCCACTGTGTTCATCGCAGATGCCTCGCGGCCCAGTGCCCTTGCGCCGCAGCGGCCGCAGCCACGCGCGCCCCGACCCGGCGACGAGTGGCAATGCCGACGCCGGCAGCACCAGTGATGCTCGACCTGCACAGGCCTCCAGCGCGCATGCACAGCCTCCCGGCGCGCGTGCAGGCGTCCTCAGCGGCGCTCGCCGACCGACCACTTCACACGTTTTTGTGTGTGTGTGTAGACCTCCCCACTTTGTAGGAAGTAGTTTGGACCCTTTGTAGCTACAACCTTAGAGCAGCGTACCTCCTTGACCCCCCGCCACCTCCCCCTTCTTCGCCGCTACTTTGTACGCCTCCCGCTAGACCTCCTTCCCCCTAGACCTCCTCCCCCCTCCTCCCCCTCCTTCCTCCTCCCTTCATGCCTCCTCCTCCTTCACCCCTCTTCCCTGCCTGCACTCTCAGTTTGGTAGGTTGCACGTTGTGACAGCGCCTAGAAAGACGAGGGTTGGGAACGCGCGCTGGGGAGCAGCGGCAGCCGGTCGAACCCACTGCGGCACTGCCATGGGCTGGCACTTGAACACCAGTCACCGCGGTGGAAGGGGCAGCAAGGCAGGGCGAATTGTGCTCAACCCTCTAAGCAGGTTTCCAGCAGGGCAGCCTGCCGGCGAGGCGAGCGTGCAGCAAGATGCGTGGATGCGGGCCACGTGGCAGCGCAGCGCCGCCAGCACAGCGAGCGGCGGCGGAACAACAGCCTGCAAGTGCCGGCACCGGTTACTGTTGTTCCACCATCGCCTGCTTGATTGCCACAGCGCATCAACAGGTCCTGCCGGCACTCTTCTCGAGCAGCCCCGCCCTCCGGCACCCGCGCTTGCTCGCTGCGAGGCCTGCACGGTCCCGTCGCTCACTATGACGCTCACGGAATACGAGATGGAGCGCAAGAAGCGCATGGAGGAGAACAAGCGGCGCCTGGAGCAGCTGGGCCTGCCCAAGGTGCGAGCGCGCTAACACCGCCTGCCCGCGTTCAAAAACCGGGCCTCCCCGCGATCCGGGCGCCGCTCCAATTGGAGTGGCGTATGCGCAGCCAGCGGACAGCAGCGGCGCCTCCACCAGCGCCGACAGGCGGCGACAGGGCTTGCCGCCGCTCGACGTCGGTTGGTGGCGGCATGGCTCAGTTTTGCCCTGTGCTTAGGGGTCTGCTCCACCACCGCCCCGTCCCCTTGCAGATGGCTGAGGAAATGACGGCGGCCCAGACCGCGGCAGCAGAGGCTGTGCCGCGCAAGAAGCGGGAGCGGCGAGCACCAGAGGTGCTGGAGGCGTCGCGCAAGTGCGTGCCGCGCGTGTGGCACACCTGCTTTGAGGCTGCACGCACTCCTGTTGTGTATGGCGGGCAGGCAGTGCCTGCACACTGTCGCCTCTGCAGCGCGGGCAATGCAGTCGTGAGCTGGCTGCGCCGTCCGCTGTGCCGCCCTTTGCCCCACTCGCCCGCTGTCCCACCGCTCCCCAGGTCTGTGCGCAACGAAGGCAAAGAACGGCCCAAGTACACGTACGACTTGGAGCGCGTGCCTGGAGAGCCGCGCATGCGGGATGGGCCCCTCGTGAAGGGTGGGTGTGTGGTTGCAGCGGGGCAGCCGGTGGGGCGGCGCAGCTGTTGCTGCAGCACACAGAGTGCGGGTGCAGTGCTGGTGTATGATGGATGGATGGATGTCGGAATGAGTGGGCTGGGCACAGGTTGCGCGGGGGGGTTTGTCCTGGACCTGGCAGCCATAAGTGTGCGCAGCGCAAAGGCACCACCGCGCTCCCTCGCACTCAACCCGCTGCCCTCCTTTCATCCCCCCCTGGGCAGATGGCGAGTGCCCCGAAGTGTATGGAGTGGAGCACGTGCAGGTGTGTGTGCGTGCGTGTGTGTTCAACCCCCTGCTGTGCCAGCATCCCACACAATAACAAGGGCAGCGAGGGGCATGGCCTCGCCAAGCGGTTGAGGATGAGGGTGGGGGGTGTCGGGCGAGGGGAGGCAGGCTTCTCAAGGCATCGCTGCACGTCCTGCCGGCACAGCCCCCGTGCTGCTGACCACCGCTGCCGCGGCCGCCGTCCGCCGTGCGCAGGCGCTGGGCAGCTACCAGAAGGAGTGGGAGATGTTCACCGACGGGTACACGTCGCAGGGGGAGCGGTGAGCAGGCGGCGGTGCAGGGCCCCGCATGCCGCCCCAACTGGGTCGACCGAGCGTCGCGTCGCTGCAGCGTGCGGCCTGCCGCCTGCGGCGCCGGCGCCTGCCTGGCAACGCCCCACGTCACGTCCGCCCCTTTGCCCCTCCCGCCACCCGCTGCCGCAGCATTTACGACAACGAGAAGGGGGCCAGCTGCCACCAGTGCCGGCAGAAGACGCTGGGCCAGCGCACCTGCTGCTCACGCTGCAAGTCGGGCCTGGTGCGTGCACGCCCACCGGCGCATGCCTGCCCGCCTGGCTAGCAATCGTGGTGTTGCTTTGCGCGAAAGTTGCACGCTGCGTGACTGGGGAATGGAACCAATGCTCGCCAGCAGCTGCACCCCGCGCTTCTCCCTGCCGGCGAGCGACTGCTGCAGGGCGGCTTGCGGCGGCGGCGGCAAGCGGCGACAGACGCATCGGCGACAGAATGCAAGCGCCCTCTCTGCCCCATCTGCCGGTCATCACCTCCCTTGCGCTTACATGCCCCCTGCTCACCCCAGGGCATGCTGTGCGGCGACTGCCTGTTTGCACGGTACGGCGAGAATGTGGAGGAGGCGGTGGCCAACAAGGGTGAGGACGTGGCAGAGGGTGGGCGACACGTGGCAGGCAGGCTGGGTGGATGCAGGAGGAAGGCAGAAGGGAAGGAGGGCCAGGCGGGCCTCCAGTGCGCCCACCTCCTGCCCTCGTCCCCTGCCCTTGAAACACGAAAACCAGGTGGGCCCACCCTGCTGCTGCACGCACGCACCACCCACACCCTGCACGCCCCGCCCCGCCCCGCCCCCCTCCCCCTCCCCCTCCCGTCACAACGCAGACTGGGTGTGCCCCTGCTGCCGCGACCTCTGCAACTGCTCCACCCACCGCAAGAAGCGGAGGTGGGAGGCCACCGGCGCACTGCACCGCTCGGTCAAGGCGCGGGGTGAGCTTTGGGGGGGGGGAGTGGCGGCCGGGGGGGGCTGCCGAGTGGTGCGTGCCTGCAGTCGCGGCAGAGACCACGTCGGCGTCCAGCTGCCCCTGGCGCTCTTCTTCAAACCAGCTCACCCCTGCCCTCCCTCCCTTTCGCTGCCTGCCTGCCCGCAGGCTACCTGTCGGGTGCGCACTACCTGGTGCTGAACAAGGCGGGGGGTCTGGCTGCCAAGCGCGCCGCCCTGGCCAGCGGCCTGTGCCCTGAGGAGCTCGAGGGTGCGTAGTGCGCCTGTGTTCCTGCTGTGCTGCCAGGATGCGCCGGCAGAGCGTGTGGGGCTTGCGACACCGCAGGCTGGCATCGCAAGTAGACAGCAGGAGGCGCAAGTGAGGGGCGGGCTGTGCGCGCGCCGCCAGCTGGCCTACCCTGTGCACCAACACCATGCCCTTAGGCACACTGTTCTGCACTTTCAGAAGAGCCCCTCCCCTGCTGACCCTCCCTTCCGCCCCCCCTTGCGTGCGTTCCTGCGCGCCTGCAGAGAAGCTGCGCGAGGAGGTGGCCGAGCTGGAGCTGCTGCCAGAGGAGGAGCAGGAGGCGGGCGCCCCCGCCGCGCTGCTGCCGGTGCCCACCCCAGCAGAGGAGGAGGGGCAGGCTGCAACGGCGGGGGGGCAGGAGGGGCAGGCGAAGCCCAAGCGGCAACGCAAGAAGCCGGCCGCGGGCGACGCCGAGGGCAAGAAGGCCCGCAAGGCTGGCGGTGCGGCGGGCGAGGCGGCAGCACAGGCCGAGGAGGCGCCCGGCGGCAAGAAGGCCAGCGGCAGCAAGAAGCAGCGCAAGCAGCAGGAGGCAGCGGCAGCGGGGGGCGCGGCTGCGGGTGGCGGCAACAAGAAGCAGCAGAAGCAGGGCGGCAAGCCGGAGGAGCGAGCAGGCGGCAGGCAGGAGGCAGGTGCCAAGCCGGTGGCGCAGCGCAAGCGCAAGAGCGCTGGCAGCGCAGCAGAGCAGCCCGCGGCGGTGCCGGCCGCTGCCGCGGCTGGCATGCTGGAGACGAGCGGCGCCAGCGGCGGCGCGGTGGCGGGCGCCGCCTCCCCCGCCGCCGGCGAGGTAGAGGTCAGTGCGCCGGCGCCCGCTGCGCCCGCTGTGATCTCCCTCAAAGCGCCCTTCTCTCGGCATGGCAAGGGCTTTGGCAAGGCCAAGCGCGTGTCGGCGGCGGCCGCCAGCGAGGCCGCGCTGGCGGCACGGGCGTGATGGAGGAGCACGCCCCTCAGGCACGACGGCGGCGCCCTCGCATCCCTATCAACACAGCACTGCATGAACTCCTACTCGACTCGTGGCGTGGCGCCCCCAGTGCACCGCCCTGCACCCTGACCTGAACTATCGACTTGGCTGGCGGCCCGGCCAGAACCTCGACCCTCAGCCACCTGGGCAGCACTCGCCGACCTCCCGCTGTGCTCTGCTGCGCTCTGCTGAGCCATGCCGCGGCTGCAACCCAATCTCGCTGCTTACAGTCCCCTGACTGAACGACCCCTCATTAAACTTCCGATTCATCAAACGCATGTGCAGCGGCAGGTTCTTCCCGGTCAGCAGGCAGGCAGGCATGTGCAGGGGTGGGCCTGGGGCCCCAGTGCTGTCAGAGCCGGTTGGGTTTGGGGTAGGGCTGGGTTGGGTTCGGAAAAAAGTGGGAACCACCAAAACAGAGAAATGTGGACGTGATGCGGTTGGTCAGCGTGCCACAGGGGGTGCACGCGCCAGCGCTGCCGGCCGCCGGCACGTGCCGTGGCCGCCGCCCCGGCGAGGGGGCTCCGCGGCAGACAACTCCAACCTTAGAGCGGCACAATGGGAGTGCAGCGCCGCCTCAGGAGCCAGGGCAGCGCTGCAGCCGGCCGCCTCTTTCGCTGCAGCTCGCCGCCACCCTGAGCGGTCGCCTGCTCAGTAGTAGGTGCCGCGGATGGGCTGCCTCCTGTCCTGGATCATCTTGATGCCTGGTGTGTGTGCGTGCGTGTGCGTGTGCGTGTGGTGTTGGTGGCGCTAAGAGAGGCGGCAAGGGGAGGAAGCGTCCTGCTCGTGAACTCCGCACGAGCAGGCCCCGCAGGCATGCGGCCCCCCCGTTTCACAAACCCGCCGCCCGCTCTCACCCTGCACCATCTGCTTGAGGTCGGGGCGGGCGAAGGAGGCGTTGGAGTAGACCAGGGCGTGTACCAGGCCTGGTGGTGGTGGTGGGCGGGCACAGGGGGAGTCAGGGTGCGGGCATGGCTGCTGGGGTTACAAACGTGTGTTGCACGCGTGGGCCAGAGCGCGGCCGAGCCGAAAGCCCTGTACTGTTCGCACTCGTGCCATGTCGCCCCCAGCAGCCTGTAATGTAAGCCCCCGCTGCCCCCCAGCAGCCTCCGCTGCTGCTGCTGCTACCTCTGCTGCTGCTGCTGCTGCTGCTGCTGCCTCTGCTGCTCTGCCAGCGCTGCTTCCCGCCGCCTGCTGTGCACCAACTCTGCTCACCGGCCGGGTTGATCAGGAAGACTGCCGGCTCTGCAGCAAGGAAGGCAGGCAGGCCGGAGGGGGAGAGAAGGAGGCGGGACTGTCGGTGAGCGAGCGAGCCCAGGTGCCAGGCTGCTGGCCTGCAACCACGCACCCTGCCTTGCCTGCGGCAGCTGCTGTGGCGCCCACCCACCCTGCCTTGCCTGCACAACTGGCTGAGCCCACCTGCAGCCTGCCCCCAGCCCTGCCTCAGGCCCCGTCTCCCCCCAAACCCACCCACCCACCCACCCGAAAACAGGTTGACCGACTCCTCCGGGCCCAGGGGGCGGGAGACGTACAGCCCCCAGCGCCGCATCTGGTCCTCGTTGATGCCGTAGGCCACCTGCAGGGGGGGGGGGGGCAAGCAGGGTAGAGGGTGCTAATTGAAGAGAGGGGGGGGGAGGGGTCACGGGACAGGACGGGCGCGTGCCGCAAGGGGCAGCTGGCGTGCGTTTCTTGCAACTGGGCGAGCTCTCCTTACGACGCGGCATGTGATGCAGCTGCCAGTTCAGAACAGGGCAGGGGCCCATCCACACAAGGCAACACACTGAAAGGAAAGAAACAACCGCCGTGCCTTGAAGCCGATGCGCCCCGCCCGCGTGTCGGGGCTCACGGCCAGCACAGCGCCACGGAGGTCGTCCACCTAAGCGTGGTGGGGGGGAGGTGACGGGGCGGTGTGGGCAGGGCACGGCACGGCCGGTCGATGCGCGGCATGGTGGTAAGAGGCGTGTGCATTTGACCCGCAGGCAGACGGGCCAGCCGCCTGCCACAAACGCAACGGCTGGAGTGGTGCCCCTGACTCACGAACGAGCACGCCTTGCCGCGGCTGTCCGCCGACACCGCCACCACATCGCAGCTCAGCTCCTCGAACTCTGGCATCAGGTGCTGCGGGGCGGAGGCAAGGTAAGGGAAGGGAACATGCAGTCGTGTTGCCGCTGCGCTTGCCGGCCAGGGCATGTGCGCTCCCACGGTGCTCATCCCTGGCCCTGCCTGCCCCTCGCGCCTGCCCCTGGTGCCATCCCAGCCTCCCCGTGCCCAGCCACGCGTCGCCTCACCTGCAGCGCCGCCAGGTAGGTGACGCACAGCGGGTCATGCTTGCCCCGGTACACCACCACCAGCTGCCACCGACCCGTGGGGGCGCCCACCTCCACGCGGCCTCCCTGCGCCAGGGGAGATGGGCGCGTGCGCGTGAGGGCGGGAGGGAGGGAGAGGTGTGCAGCAGAATGAAGAACAACAGCTGCTGGTTGCAGGGAGGAACAAGGGAGGGAGAGAGCGCGAGGGAGAGGAGCGGGCGCTGAGCGGCGGCGACCTGCCGACCGCCGGCCGCCGCCGGCGCGCGTCCGCCGCCTCGGCACGCCTGCCCCGCCTCCTCCCGCACCCCAGACGCGCCTCTGTCGTTGGCAGCGTGACGTGGGGCAGGGCGGCGCCTGGTTTCAGCTTGCTGACGTCGGCAGAGGGAGTCGCTTTGCTGAACATGCGAGTGATCGCGCTGGTCATCCTGGCGCTCTCTGGGGTGTGCTGGCGGCCAAGAGGTGCTGCGGCTGGGCTGCGTCGGGTGCGTGCGGAGGGTCCGAGGGCCGGAGAGAGGACGCTGCTGACTAGGCCGGCTGTTCGCTGCCTGAGGCGTGTCTGGGCGAATGCCGGTGCAAGCGAGGTTCGAGGCGGAGGGTGTGAGGCATGGGAGCGCGGCGGCGGCCCAACGAGGTGCGCCGCACGTTGGCGCCAGCTCGCGCGCACGCTGCTGAGCAGCTGCCACAAATTGCCGCTCTCCCCCTTGCTTCTCTCTCTGGCTTCGGCGTGCTTTGCTCTTTGGCGATTTCTTAGGTTGGACCATTCAGTGCGCAGGTTCAGTGCAGGCAGAGGCAGCAGCAGGCCGGAAGGCTCACAAGCCGCCAGCACCGCCTGGACACGCGCACACTCACGCCTCGCATCCAGTCCTCATTTCCCTGCCTGCCCTGCCTGCGGGCTGCTATCTTCCACCAGTACTCATTGCAATGATTACACAGGGCATAACTGAGCTCTCACGCATCCTGCATCGCCACATCTGGCGGCGGCGCCGCCGCCTCTGCCGCGCCGCCCGCTGCTGCCCGCGCCGCCGCCGCCGCCGCTGCAGCAGGCGAGTCTACTTCCGGCTCCCCGTTGCCTTGCGCGCCGCCTTCGCCGCCCTCTGGCTTGCCGCCGGCATCTGGCAGGCGAATCGAGTACTGCTGCTGCACCCCCCGTGCCGCAGCCAGCAGCTTGGACATCTCCCCCTCCAGCCCCGCCACTGCACACATGGAGAGCGGGCAAGACGGGGGTGGAATGCAGGAGTAGGGGGGGTGGGTGGGGGGGGGGGGGGGCCTGACAAGGCGAGGCCACACTGCAACTGAAGCAGCGGTAAGGGCGCGCGCGGCGTCCAGACATGCCACGCATGCGGTCCTGCCGCCTGCTCGCCTGTGCTGCGTTTCTGCGCCACGTCGGCCGCCAGCGCGTCCCGCTGCGCCCGGATGCCCTCCAGCGTCTTGACATACTCTTGCCTGCACGCAGCGGGGTGGCAGAAGGGTGGCACAGAAGACGAACATCAACAGCAGGGGGGTGGGAGCGTGGCGCAGCGTGGCGTGCCCGGCATTCAGCATCCAACGCCCCTCAAACCTCCTCACGCAGTCATGCATTCCTCAGCTCATCTTCTGACCTGTGCCCTCTGGACCAGGCAACACCCTCCAAGCATGCAAGTTTTCGCCCACCCACCCACCACCACCCCCAAGCGTGTGCCCCACAGTCACCCACCCACCCACCCACCCACCTGAAGGCCACCTCGTGCGCCAGCCGGTTGAGCATGCGCTGGTGCGGCTCCTCCTCACCCGCCAGCCCCTTCTCTGCTGCCAGGGGGTGCGACTCGAACTCGGTGTCCGGTAGCAGCGCAATCTGTGTTGGTAGGGGAGGGGGAGGGCGGTGGGCGAGAGCGGGTCGGCGAGCAGAGGGGCGGCGCGGAATGCAGCAGGCGGCATCGGCCATCGCATCAGGGCTTCAAAGCTGCTGGAAATGTCACGCTACGCTGGGTCTCCAGGTGCCAAGGGCCCCGGCATGCACGAATGCAGCGCAACAGGAACTATCCAGGCACAGGTCTCACAACAGGCCGCCGCCGCCGCCGCCGCCGCCGCACCTGCTCGTCGCTGTAAGCGCTGCGCCAGGCCCTGCACGACGCGATCTCCTTCTCGTAGTGATGGCGCTCGTAAAGCAGGTTCTGCAGCTGCAGCGAGCGTGTGTCCAGCGCGCCTTTGGCCTCGCCTGCCGCCTCCCGAGCGGCGTCGGAGTGCTCGCAGAGCGCGCGGTGCGTGCCCTTGAGGTCCAGCACCTTCACCGCGCCTGCTGCCTGCCAGGCACCGCCATCGGGCAGCGCGCCAGACCGCTTCGCCTCGAGCAGCGCTGCGCAGTAGCTTGCGAAAGCCAGCGGCGCGACCTCCACAGCCAGGTCCTCCATCGTGAGCGGTGAGACTGCCGAAGGGGCGTGAGGACGTCGCACAAGACATTGTGGCGCCTGCCAGCGTGGAAATGTCGTCTGTATGCCGCTGGGCCGCTTGCAGGCCCTCTCGCCGATCCCGAAATCGCTGCGGCTACGATCAGGGCGCACAACAGCCTGATAATGAGCAGCAGGGTTGTTTCTGCAGAGCCAGTGCGCCCCGACGGGTTCCGCTGGCTGCAACTGAAGCGCATCGAGGTGAGGGAAAGGTTTGTGATGACGGTTGTTGCCCCGGCACGGCAGCAGGAGCGCCCGCCAAGCGGCACCGCCGCTGCCGTCGCCGCTGCCACAACCTCCCGCCGACCGTGCGACTGCTGCACATCCGCTTTACCCAAAAGCAGTGGGAGGACCCCCACGGACGGCAGCGGCTATGGGAGTCAGCGGACCGCACCACGCGGCGTGGCGAGGTGGATGGTGTGGCCATTCTGGCAAAGGTGCGGTGGCGCTGGTCGCCCAGCAGGGCCACGGCAGCAGGGCGAGTGCTGCGTCGCATGTGCTGCCACTGCACTGCAAGGTGCCGAATACGATGCCGGCGCTGACACGACAACGTTCCCTGAGCATGCCCTCGTGCCTGCGCAGCCTGCCTTTCACACCAACGCCCAGCCCACCCTCTCCCCTGCGCTGCACCAGATCCTTCGCAAGGGCCAGCCGCCGCTGATCCCCGTCTTGAAGCAGTTTCGCCCGCCGGTGGCAGCCTACTGCCTGGAGGTGGGTGCCCGGTGGGCGTGCGTGCATGCACGGGGGTGGTGAGGCGGGGTGTGGGTGAGCAGGCATGTTGGAACGGGCAGAGAGCCTGCTGGCAGAGGGAACAGGGAGGTGACTGACGCTGTGGCGTGTGTTGTGAGGGCGCCTCCTGGACAGCAGGGCGCCGGCCGCCAAGCCACCCCCCCCTCCTTCTTCCCCTCCCTCCCTCCCGCCCTCGTCCGCCCTGCCTTTGCAGCTGCCAGCGGGGCTGGTGGATGCCGGGGAGACCGCTGCAGCTGCGGCGGTGCGGGAGCTGAAGGAGGAGACGGGTGAGCAGCGGCAGCGGTGGGCGGGGCGGGGCTGGCCACACGCTGTCGTCACAACGAGCGCTTGCAACCACCCTTGGTGCCTCCCTTCCGCCGACCCCCTGCCTCACCGTCCACGTTGCCCAGGCTACACCGGCAGCGTGTGTGAGGTGACGCCTGTGTGTGTGAGCGACCCGGGGATGAGCGGCGCCAACATGCGCTATGTCACGCTGGAGGTGGGTGGGTGGAGCTTGTGGGCACAATTTTGTGCAGTGGGGAGCTGCTGCGTGCGTGCGGTGGGCAGGCAGAGTATCTGAAGCGCCAGCAACCGTTCCATGTCCCTTGCTATCCTCCTCTCACTGCCTGCCCAGCCTTTCCATCCTACCCCTTCCTCCCACTCTCCTTCCCTCCCACTCTCCTCTGCAGGTGGACGGCGACGCCCCCGAGAACCAGGGGGTGAAGCAGGAGCTAGAGGTGGGGAGGCTGTGCTGCGCTGTGCTGCGCCGCGCTGCGCCGCGCTGCGCTGCTGCCCAACTCCTGCCATGCGCTGCCGATGGCGGCTACGTGTGTGCTGCAGCAAGCCCCCACCCCCCCCCCCACCCCCTCCCCCCGCACTGGCCTTCACCCCCTGCTGCTGCCCGGCCCACCGGTTGTCTCTGCTGCATCTGAACCTGTTTCTCCGACCTCTCTGTCCAACCCCTGATTTCAAACCCTCCAGGATGGGGAGTTCATCCAAGTCGAGCTGGCCCCCTGGGGATCCCTGCTGCACTACCTGCTGGTGAGGGCTGGGACAGGAGGGGGAGGATGGAGGCGAGGGAGGCGGCACGGCCGGCGGGGGCAAGGGGCAGGGGCATGGGGCAAAGCTGGGCGTGCCACGCGTCCGCCGGCCGTGCTCGTGCATGCACCTGTGCCCGTGCACGCACCCGCCTCTCTCCCTCCATCCGCCCCAGCCATCCTCCCCATCCCCAACCCTCGCTTCACCCAACCTCCCACCCCCAGGCCGAAATGGAGGCCACCGGCTGCACGGTGGACGCGCGCTTGCTGTCGTACGCTTGGGGGCTTGAACATGCAAAAGAGGCTGCCTGCCTGGTGGTGGCAGCCGCGGCTGCCGAGGCCACGGCGGCGGCGGTGGCACGCCAGCAGCAGCAGCAGCAGCAGCAGGGCAGTGCGGCGGCGGCGGCTGTGCTACCGCCGCCCAGCGCTGCCAGCGGCGTTTCGCAGCTGCTGGATGGGCAGCGCCGCGGCGGCAGCGACGGGTCGGCGCTGGAGAGCAGTGCCAGCACGGGCGCCCCCTTTTGTTCGCCCGTCATGTCAGCCATGCACGCGGCTGCAGGCGCAAACGGCGTCGGCGACGTCGGCGTGCAGCCGCCATCCATGGCCCTAGACGGGGCGGCAGCAGCAGGGGCACCGGCAGGAGGGTCACACAACAAGGCACCGGCAGTGCCTGGCAGCAGCGGCGGCGGCGCCAGCAGTTGGTCCGTGCCCCGTGCCTGGCTGCTGTTTGCGTCCGGCGTGGCAGCGGGCGCCGCCGGGTGCTCGTTGCTGCTGCTGGGCAGCAGGTCCCTTGCGGCACGCTAGCTCACTGCTCAGGACCCGCCGCTCCTCTGTGCTCCCAACCACCCGACGGCTGTCCATTGCGCTGGCTTGCATGCCTGCTTGCCTGACCGACCGATTGCATGGCACGCCTTGTGCCACGGTCAAACCCATCAGCACTGCCATGGCTTCACTCAATCGCCTCGAAATTCAGTTGCAAAGTACACGTCACAGGAGGGAACAACACAGGCTGCCTAGTGGTACACTTGCGCTGAAGGTTTGAGAAACAGAGAGGCCTGCCTGCAGCTACAGCGGTCAATGGTGGACATACGGAGGAGGGGGGCGCAGGGCGGCGCCTGCAGGGAGCAGTCGGGGGTTGTAGCATGCGGATGGCAGGCCCGCCGGCTCGTGTGCTGCCAGCAGCCATCTGCATGCGACGAACGCCGCTCTAGGGCTGCGCCTGCAGGCCAGGGCGCGCCGCCCGCCGAGCTGAGAGCCACTCGTTGCATGCACCAGTTCCAGCGTCACTTGGCAGCCACCGTGGCACGGATGGCGTCGGTCAGGCGAGCCACGGTGGGCAGGTACAGCGGCTCAAAGACTGCGGGCAGACGGCAGGGGCGGGGGGAGCACGTTACAGCACACCTGCACCGCGTGGGCTGCGCACTGCTGCTGCATCTCCTCAGCAGCACGCCGGCCTTTTACGCCGGCCTTTACAAACCCTAAAAAAACCTTTTATTTTGAAGAAGCGTCCCAGCTGCAGAACGCTGAACACACACCACCCACGGCTGCATCCGCCCACCGGTCCCCTGCCTGTCGCTAGCCGCCCAGCCGCCCAGGACCGGACCCTCGGGCCTACCGAGGGGGAAAGGCGTGTCGTAGCCGCAGACCCGCGCCGGCGGCGCCTCCAGGCTCCAGAAGCACCTGGGTGGGTGGACAGGGAGGGGCGAGAGGGGTGCAAGGTGGGTGGTGCAAGGTGGGTGGGCAATGGGGGACAGTATCCGTGGAGGCAAGTCCAGCGTGCAGCGCAGCAGTGCAGCACGGGCAGCACGGGCAGCTGCAGCTTGAAGGCCCGCACCTGTCGGCGATCGTCGACACAACCTCAGCCCCAAAGCCGCTGGTGACGGGCGCTTCATGGCTCACCAGCAGCCTGGGGCGGATGCAGGGGCGCACAGGGCGCAGTGGTGGTGTGAGCACAGAGCACCGCCGGCAGGTCGGAACCAGCGAGAGCATGGCAACACCTGCTGCTGCGCCATGCTCCGACGCACGCTGCAGCACCGGCGCTGCGACGCAGCCCCTCATGGCTACGCCTCTCCCACCCCGTCACTCCCTCGCGCGCCCATCTCCCCGCATTGCGATGCTGTGCCTGGCGGCAGCCACAGCTGCAGCTCTCGACCCGCACCTAACTGGAATATCCCACCACCCACCTTCCCGTCTTGTGCACGCTGGCCTCCACAGGTCGGCGTCCCAGGGCAGCAGCGTGCGCAGGTCGATCACCTCACAGCTGATGCCATCCCTCTCAGCCACCTCCCAGGCCTGCAAACACGATGCATGGGGCGGGAGGGTCACAGGCGGGGGTTGGCAGCAGCGGCCACCCGCCGACGCACCCAACCCTCAGTTCCAGCTCCAGCACTCGCACTTGCTGGCCCCAGCACCGCCGCGGCTTCCCCCCGCCTTCCCCAACCGCGCCCCCTCATCTCCCTGCACCCCTCCCCCACCCACCGCCAGCTCCAGCACCCGCACTTGCTGGCCCCAGCCCACCAGCGTGATGTCCTCGCCCTCCTGCAGCGGCGGCAGCGGGCGGCAGCACGTGACAACAGCACAGTGGTCGGCAGGAGGAGGGTCCCTCCTCATCCCTCTGCTGGAGCAGACCCGGCAACCTCCACTCTTTGAACCCCCCAACCTGTGTCCTCTCAACCTCCACATTCAACACACCCCATCCCGTGAACACGTGCCTGCGCCACCCGCGCCTTGCCCAGCGGGATTTCAAAGTCCCCCTCGGGCACCTGCTCCACCGCTGCAGGGGAGGGGCAGGGAGGGGCCAGGGGGGGACAAGGTTCAGCGGTGGAAGGGTAACAGCCAGGAGGCTCGCCTTGACACCGCCGCAGCTGTTGCCGCCTGGTTCATGCCTGAGCCCACCCGCCCGCCCACCCACCCGTCCGGTACAGCATCTTGGCCTCGAAAAACACAACTGGGTCTGGGCAGCGGATGGACGCCAGCAGCAGGCCCTTGGCCTCACGCGGGCCGCTGGGCATCACAACCTGCAACAGGCATGGGCGCAGGCGGTTGGTGCGGCTGCTGCGTGGGCGAGGCGTGCGTGCTTGAGCATGAGGCAGCCGCTGGCAAAGGCAGGCATCTGTGGTGCTGGCGGGCAGGCGCCCCGGCGCTGCTGCCCCTCGCGAACCACCCGCCCACTTGCCCTGATCCCAGGTATGTGTGTGAAGAAGGCCTCGGGGGACTGGGAGTGGTAGTGGCCGCCGTGGCCAACCGCGCCTGCAGGAGGCGGTGGCAGAGCCGACGTTGGGGCAACCCCAGGTGCGGAGCAGGCGGTGGGGCGGTGGGCAGAGCTCACGATCCAGAGAGACGCCTTTTCCGTCGCTGCATCCCCAGGCCGCCCCTCCCCACCCCAACCCTGCCTGCCCTCGCACCGTAGGGCGTGCGGATGGTCAGCCCTCCCACGTCGTACTGTCCTCCACTGCGGAACCGATACTTGGCGGCCTCGTTGGTGATCTGAGGGTGGAAGAGAGGGGGCGTAACAAGGGTGGGGTGGGGGGGGGGGCCGGTCGCAGGAGGGGTCTCGAGGCAAGCGCCGGCGCAGCCTGCAGCTGCTCTTCCGAGCTGCCTCCAAACCGGCGCACGCACGCACTCGCCTGATCGAAGGCTGGGAAGATGTAATCCGCGAACTGGATCTCTGCGACAGGGCGGTAGCCCTCAGCGGCGGCGCCCACCGCGAACCCCACGATGCCCTGCTCCGACAAAGGGGTGTTGAAGACTCGGTCCCGCCCGTACCGCTCCTGCAGGCCGCGGCTGCACATGAACACCCCGCCGAACGCGACGTCCTCCCCGAAGCAAAGGGTCCTGCAGGGGCGGGCAGGGGGGGCTTCGTTTGAGAAAAAGGGCGTGCGTGGGCGCGCGGGGTTTTCCAAGGGCGACGGGAGGCCACAGGGCGAGCCGTAGCAGTGGGGGGGGCGCTGGCGCAGCGCCAGCGGCAGGTGGGCAGGAGAGCCCGCACGCCTCCCGAGCTCAGAAGGCAGGCCCCATGCTGCGACGCCAAAACCTCACGCTCACTTGCTGTTCTCCTCCATGGCGATGTGCAGCGCGTCGTTCACAGCGGTGCACAGGTTCATTTTGACCGAGGGCCCAGCCGCCGCGGCGTTCTCGCTCGGCGCTGCTGCTTCCGCCGCTGCCACCGCGGCGCTCTGCGCGGCCGCTGCGCTGCCCGCCAGCCCACGAAGCTGCTGCGTCAGTAAGCCGCAGCACATCTGCTCGCGCAGGCCGCGGCGCACTGTTGCTGCAAGCGCCATCGCTGTTGCACCCGCACGTCCGGCCGCCAGCCAACAACGCCGGGCAGTCTGGCGCCGGCGCCGACCGACGCTGCTGGCAGTGGCTGCTGCGCGACTGCAGACGCTGCCCAGAAGCTCTTCCGAGCTCAGAGACCCTGCTGGTGCGCTGGTCAGGCGCGCAGCGGCCGTGGGAACGGAGAAAGTGAAGGAGTTGGGGCGAGGGAGGTCCGTGGCTTGGTAGCAGCGGTCCTGAGGTGTCGGGCAGGCGGCACGAGGGCTGTAGAATCGCGGCGAGCCCCCGCAAGTCTTCTGCGCGACCGCCGACGCGTCAGCATTCGCATTTGCCAGGCGAAAGCGGGCCGCCGCTGCCATCCAGCACTGATCGCACAGTGCCGGGGCGTCACTGGCAGCTATCGAGGTGCGCCAGAGCGGCTGCACTGCCTGTGGGCGCCGGCCTCTCGTCGCCCGGCCTCTGGCTGCGTCCCCAGCGCTCTCAATGCGGTCCACAGATATGACATGCTTCCTGGATCGCTAGCATGCAAAAGCCCGTCGTCCACCTGCCGCTCACATGCCGCCACCGCCGCCAACCGCTGCCGCTCCCGTGCTCGCAGGTCGCCCTTGCGCGCTTTCAGACCTGCTGCCTAGCTCCCGTCATGCTATAAAGTTTGCCCAGTCAGCACCCACCTCGCTCAGCAGCCATGGATGCCTACCCGGCAGAGTTGACATCGCCCCCGGTGCCGCTGGCGGCGCTGGTGGGGCGGGCCGACCGCGTGCGCCCTCTGGCCGATTACCTGCGCTCGCAGCATGCGCCTCGCATGCACTCCATCGGCGTGGAGGATGCCCACAGTGTGGCGGGCACCTTTGGTGGGTGCTGGGTGGGAGGGAGGGTTTGAGAGGCGGGGAGGCGATGGCGCACAGAGCGGTGGGTGATGCGCACACGTGCTTTTGTTCGGTGCGAAGTAATCAGCTCCCTACTCCCACTGCCCCCCAGGCGTGCGCAAGGCGGCCCCCAGCGCCGCCCCGCCAGCGGGCATCCTCAAGGCAGGCTGGCTGCGCAAGCAGCGCACGCAGCGCCCTGCCGTGGCAGCGCTGCTGGTGGAGCGGGAGGCGGGTAAGGCGGCAATGAGGGATTGGTTGCTGGCAGGCATGCTTGACACACGTGGTTGGGGTGTGGCAAGCTAGGAAGGACACTGCAGTGGCAGCGCCTGTGGTGCAGGGCATGGCAACTGTTACCCACCCGCGGGCATGCATGCAAACCCGCTCACCTGCATAAGCAGGCTCTCCTTCATTGAAGCGACTCGCATTGGTGGCCCCCAAGCCGGGCCTGCACGGCATCACAGCATAACGCCTGGCCTCCTTGTAATCCATCGCTGCCGCTCTACACTCCCGCCCCTGCTGTGCCTGCAGTGGTGGGCGACCCCTCTGCCTGGGCATGGCTGGTGTCACAGCTGGATGCGGTGAAGGCAGCAGTCAAGTGGGTGTCCACAAGCGGGGGTCCGGGGCCGGCCGCTGCCCGAAAATGCCGTGCGCCATGTCGTGCGCCCGGCTTGGCTTTTCTGTTCTCCCGCTCTCCCCCTGTCGTTTAGAGCTCCCATCTTCGCTCTCCGCCCCCGCTTTTCTGTTCTCCCGCTCTCCACCTGCCCCCGCAGGAGCCGCGGCGCACGCATTGTTGTGCTGGTGGCACTGCCGCAGGGCGTGCCGGAGGTGCCGGAGGACAGGCTGTCGATGATCTGCCGCCAGGCTGGCACTGACCGCAGGTGTGTGCACAGCACCCATCCTCCGTGCCCCACCCACCACACATGGTTGTGTATACAGTGATGCACCTGGGGTGTGCCAACGGCATGGGAGGGGTGATGAGTGGCTGAGGTAGGTGGGGTGCAGAAGTTCGGCAGGGGGGTGTCAGAGTTCGGCAGGGGGTGCAGAAGTTCAGCAGGGGGGTGTCAGAGTTCGGCAGGGTGTGCGGAACTTCGGCAAGGGGGAGGTGGGTGTGTGTGTTTTTGTGGGGGGGGGGGGTCTGCACGGGGTGCAATATGGTAGCAAACGCCATTTGAGAGACGTTCTCCCGCAGGTCTGTGGTCTGCTACTCCCCCAGCGACAGCCAGCCGGCGATGCAGGTTGTGGGCCGGCTGTTGCACGAGCAGGCGGCAGCGTTTTACGCTGCAGATGCACAGGTAGGGGTTGGGCTGGGTTGTATGAGGGGTGGGTGGGCGGGTGTGTTGTTGAGCAGGGCAGATGGCCGTCTTTCCGCCTTGCTGTGCTGCCTCCATTCTCCCATCATGATGACTCTGTTGCCTGCTGTCCTCCTCCCTCCTGCAGCGCCGACTGGCTGCACATGCCCACCGCAACGTGCCCTCGCTGGACCTCAGCCTGCGCACCGCCTTCAAGGTATGGGTCACGCGCCTGCTGCTGGGTGACTGTGGAGAGGAGCTGTGCACGGGTAGGAAGCTGTGCAGGAGCAGCAGCGGGGAGCGTCGCACGCCGGACAGCAGCCATGCACACTCGCAACGCTGCGCTGGCTCCGCCGCTCCTCTGTAGCTCACTGCATCTCATATTCCCCCCACCACCCCCCTTGTGCCCCCAGCTCGGCGCGCTTGCCGAGTTCAGGAGCGATTGGGCCGCTGCGCTGCGCATGTACGGAGAGGCAGCAGGCTACATTCCGCAGCTGCTGGCGGCGGCTGGCGGCGCGCAGCCGCAGCGCTATGCAGAAGTGCGGGCGGTTGCGGAGCAAATGCACATCAAGGTGAGCTGGCAGGGAGGGAGAGGAGGTTTGGGAGTGGGGCTGGGAGGCCCGTTGCTGTGCATGCCTGCTGCCTGTTGTGCGTGCCTGCTGCCTGCCACCCAAACCGTGAGCGACCTGGCCAGCGCGCGCGCATGCTCCCCCCAACCAACGACCGACCCGCCCGCCCATCTGTGGTGCTGCAGGTCACGTCCCTGCTGCTGCTGGCCCTCAACCAAGTGCCGGAGGCCCTGGCTCAGTTTGAGTCCCACCGAAGGCTGTTCAGGTGGGGTGGGGGTGGGGTGTGTGTGTGTGGGGGGGGGGGGGGGGGGGGGGGGGCACAAGCCGTACCGGGTGCATGGCACGCTGCCAGTGGCCAACCCTGCGGATGAGCATGTTTCTCGCTCAGCCACCAAAACAGGTATTACGCAACAGCAGGCCACCCACGCTCCCACCCTCATGCACCCGCTCCCACCCTCATGCACCTGCTCCTTCCTGCAGGCGCCTGCCCTTCCAGGCGCAGCCAGGCCTGCTGGCCTCCCACCACGGCTGGCTGTGCCGCCAGCACACCGCCATGGCGCAGCTGCTGCTGTCGTGCGGCGCTGACCTGGCAGGGCTCAAGGTGGGCAGGCCGGGGCAGGGCAGGTATCTTCCCGGTTTTGACATTCAAACATGCACCGCCAGCGGCAAGCGGCCACGCCCTGGGCGCCCTCTCAGGTGGGTGTAAAGGTGAATACAAAGCATAAATGGAAGTGGACTTGGGTTGCTGCGCGGGGGGAGCTGTAAGCCACCGGCCAGCTGCCACTGAGATCGCCTGCTTTGCTGCAGCCTGGATGGCCGCTGACACGCGTCCTCTCCACTACGCCGCGCCTCCCCGCTGCCGCAGCGGGAGCACCAGCCAGGGCAGCTGTACCTGGCGGCAGCCAAGGCGGCCATCGAGCGGCGCAAGGTGGCTTCCTTCATTGGGGGCATGCACGGCGGGCGCTGCCCCGTGCCTCCCGGCCGGGTGAGTCGGGAGAAGCTTCAGAGGGGAGAGGGGAGGGGCGCATGCCCGGGGCTGGGCCACAGCCAGCAGCCTTGAAGGCATCCGCACGTGCGTTGGCGTCCCTCCTGCACCCCTCCTTGACATTCTGCCTCGCCCGCGCTCCACCCCTTTTACCAACTAATATCTCAGGTGGAGCCCGGGCTGTTTGTTGGACAATTCCTGCTGCTGCCTGCCGACCCAGCAGTTGCCGCCCTGCTGGCCGGCAGCGCGGCGGTGGCCGCCGCGGCGGCAGGCGTGCCCGTGGCGGCGGCGGCGGCGGCGGCGGGCGCGGGCAGGCGCCTGACTGACGAGCAGTTTGAGCTGGCGCTCGAGGTGGGGTGGGGTTGCAGGGGCAGGTGGCAGCCAGCTCATGCTGGCGCCTGCCAGCTTGCCTTTTAGCTTCACTTGATTACCTGACCAGCCTGCCCCCTGCATGCCGGGCCCTTCAGCTGCCTGCCAGGCAGCATGCAAGGCGACCTCGCCCGACGGCTGAGGAGTGCGGCGGGTTTGAGAACAGCACGGCATGGAAAGTGAGGGGCAGCCACACTTGCCGCCTGCACACCTGCATCTTGCTGCGCTCGCCGACCACTCCGCAGGCCGAGGAGTGTGGTGTGGAGCACAGCAAGGCAACCTTGGAGCTGCTGCGCACGGCACAGGAGGCGCTGCAGGGCTCGGGTGAGTGGGTGGGGGTGGGCGGGTGGCGGAAACTTTACAAGATGGGCACAGGAGCTGAGATGCAGCGTCTGCACTGCACGGCGCAACTGCGCGGCACACCCACCCACCCACCCACCCCGTTGCCCTCCTGCCAGGCCGCCTCGCCGCCAAGACGCTGCAGCACGCGCTGCTGCTGCTGGGGCACGAGCTGCTAGAGACGGGGGACACACCTGGGGCGGAGCGGCTGCTCACCGACGTCACAGGTGAGCGTGGTGGTGGTGGAGGGGGTGCCAGGCAGGCTACGCCGCGTGCCCTTTCTAGAACGCTCCCATCCGCCCCTGTCACGTTCGAACGCCCCTCCCGCCCACACATCCATTTTCTAACGCGCCACTCCCCTCCCCTTCCACTTTCCACCGCTCGCCCGCCCTCACCCCCAGTTTACAACAGTCCCCCACCCGCTGCCCTCACTTTCTAACGCTCTCCCGCCATGCCGCTCTTCCCGTTAATGCGGCTGCCCCCACGCTTACACCCTCCATCCCGCCAACCCCCCCCCCCCTGTGTAGCCTGCTACCGCCGTGAGCGCTGGGAAGGGCCGCTGGCCGCGGCGCTGCTGCTGCTGCGCGAGTGCCGGCAGCAGCAGGGAGACCTGGAGGCTCACACACAGGTGTGCGTTATAAAAAGACTTCCCCTCCCTGTTCAGCTGCGGCCTCTAAATTGCCCTGTATTGTCTATACTGCCGCTTCAGGGGCAGCGCAGTCTTTCTGCTCTGTAGTGCTCCGGCTTAACGACAACCAACGCCCTGCGTCCACCTCACCCCACGCAACCCCACCCCCACCCACCCCCACCCACAGCTGACGCTTGAAGTGTCGGCGCTGGAGGGAGCAGCACTGGATGCAGAGCAGCGCGCCGCAATGGCCACCGCAGCCGTTGCCGTGCTGGTGCCAGAGCCTGCCTCGCCCGCTGCTGCCGCAAGCCTGACGCCAGGCGGCGTCGGCGGCGCGGCAGTGGCAGCCCAGCAGCAGCAGCAGCAGCAGCAGCAGCAGCAGGGCATGCGCTATACAGTGGCCTCCCACGATTCAGGTTGGCTCACCGTGCTGCCCCTCAGCGCCGGCTTTTTCGACCCTTTGCGGCCCAGCAGTGGCAGCAACGGCGGCGGCGCGATCATCAGCGGCGGCAGCAGCGGCGGCAGTGACGCCACGGTGCAGTTTGGCGCGGCCATCTGGTCAAACGCCCCCGTTGACCTGCCGCTGGCAGTTGCTGAGCTGTCGCTGACGGACGCTCTGGGCAGCTTCACAGCGCCGCTGCTGCTGGCACGCAGCAGCACTGGCATCGGCGGCAGCAGCGGCGGCGCGGCACTGGTGCAGCAAGCCGCAGAGGCGGCGGCGACGGCGCAGGATTTGGTGCTTCCGCCGGGCGGTTGGCTGCGCCTGGTGGCCGCCATTCCCGTGCGCTGCTCCGGCGAGCTGCAGGCCAACTCAGTTGTGCTGCGCTTTGGGGATGGGGACACGGCTCACGGCGGTACCGCCTGCAGTACCATCACCTACCAGCTGGCAGCGCTGATGCCGGATGGAGGCAGGGCGCCGCCGCCGCTGTCCCCGCGCTCGGCGCGGGCGGCGGGCGGCGCCGCCGCGCAGGCGCCCACGTCGGCCGTGGGGTGGCTGCGCGGCAGCTGGGGTGCCATGCTCCCTCCCTTCAGCAGGCTGGCAGGGTGAGCGGGGCCTGGGGCTTGGGCCGGGTCTGACCTGCGCTTCCTGCTTCCTTGCTGGCCTGCGCTTTTCCGCCCTGACCCACCCACCTGTCCTGATCTTGCTCCTCGCAGCTACCTGCCCGGCCGCTGCTGCGTGGAGGTGCCCCCGCAGCACGCGCCGCCGCTGCTGGCGCTGGCGGCCCCCGAGGTGCTGCTCCAGGGGGAGCAGGCGGCGGTGATGGTGACGCTGGCGGCGGCGGGCGACGCGCTGCAGGGCGCGGTGCTGCGTGCCCGCGCGCTGCACACCGACAGCCAGCAGCCTCTGGGGCTGGTGCCTTCTGGGGGCGCCGCCTCGACGGCGGAGCAGCTGTCCCTGCCGGAGGCGCCACCAGCTGGCGGCTGCCACGTGGCGCTGGGTGACGTGACGGCGGGGGAGCGGCGGCAGGTGACGCTGCTGCTGGATGCGAGGTACCGCGGTGGCGCCGAGGTGGCGGTGGAGCTGACGGTGCGTTTGTTTGGTGTGGGCAGGTGAAATGGAGGGTGGGGGCTGCGATCTGCCGCTGCCTGCACCTGCCTGCCTGCCGGCCTGCCTTGCGTTCAGGGCCCGCCCGCCCCTCTCTGGCAACCCCTCTCCCACGCCCCCACCCCAACCGCAGTACACGGCGGCGGCGCGCGGCGGCAGCGCGCCCGAGGCGGGCCACTGCTCCGCCTCCCTGTCGCTGCAAGTGCAGCTGCCCTGGCGGCTGGGGGTGCAGCTGCTGGGACCGCCAGCCACGCACACCCTGCTGGCAGGCTCGCCAGCTGGGCCCGTGACCACAGCAGGCGCAGCAGCGCCCGGCAGCGCCGACAGCGAGCTGCAGGAGCAGCAGCGGCGGCTGGCCGGGCTGAGCACGCAGGACAGCGGCGCCTCACCACAGCAGGCGCAGCAGGCGGCGGCGGCGTTTGCCTCCGAGCTGGTTGCCGGGGAGGGAAGGGACCTGTCGGTGCTGCTGCTGCGCAGCCTGCCGCCGCGGCTGGTGCTGCCCGCGGGGCAGCGCTGCACTGCGCTGGTGCACCTGCAGTGCCAGGCGGGGTGCCAGCTGGATGTGGTGGGGGTGGAGCTGGAGGCGGCGGCGGGGGCCACAGCGACGGCAGCGACGCCCGCGGGCGGCGCCGTGCCCGGCGCCGCCGACGGCTCAGCGGCGCCAGCGGACACGCTGAACAAGTCTGATGTGTTTTGCGCTGCCTTCACGCTGGGCAGCGACGGCGCAGACGTGGCAGAGCTGCCTTCACTCGGCTTCTTGCGCCTGCGCTGGCGCCGCCACCGGCACCGCCCGCCGCTGCTGGCGGCCGCGGCGCGCGGCGGCAGCACCCTGGGCGAAGCAGACGCCAAGGCAGCGCTCGACGACGCTGCCATCAGCGGCGGCGGCGGCGGCGGCGCAGCAGCAGCGGCGGCGATGGCGGCGCCCCTCTGCGAGGTGCTGGTGCCGCTGCCGCCGGTGGCCTTCCTGCCGCCGCTGCTCACCGCCAGCCTGTCCTTCCCGCCGGCCGCCACCGCCGGACAGCCAATGTCCATGCAGCTGTGCCTGGCCAACGCCAGCGCTGCCTGCCAGGAAGTCGCGGTCAGCGTGGGCGACCCTCACGGCTTCCTGCTGGCGGGTGAGTGTATAACTCCCTCCAACAGGAGCTCGCCATGCCGATTCGAGTTCAGTGGGCTCGTGACAAGGGGGGTGGCGGTCGTGCCAGCAGGGTGGAATCTGGAGGTGGAAAGGTGGCGGATGGAGGGGCGGCGCGGATGCCTCCCCGCCGCTGCCTGCTGCTCCGCACTGCCGTTCTGACATGCACCACACACTTGCGTTCTGCCCTCCTGCCGCAGGGCCCAAGAGCACGAGGCTGCAGCTGCTGCCGCGCAGCACCGACAGCGTCAGCTGGCAGGCGGTGCCCTACCACACGGGTGGGTTTCAAATCAGTTTCTTGAAGTTAGCAACTACTTTCTTCGGCGCATACGTGTGTGGAACAGGAGCGAAAGGCACCGGGCAGGCCTGCCTGGCATCACGCACAGCCGCCTGCCGCTGCCTGCCTGGCGGCCACCTCCTCATCGTTGCCTGCATGCTCCGCGCTGCTGTGCAGGCCTGCTGCGCCTACCCGAGGTGACTGTCACCTGCGCGCAGCACGGCCAGGTGGTGGAGGCCACCCGCGGCTGCGCCGTGTTTGTGGACCGACCGCCCGAGCAGACCGAGGGGGCGGAGGCGGCGGCGGCGGCGGCGGATCCGGCCGCGGCAGCGGTGGCTCGCCAGCCGCTGCCCGAGGTGTCCCTGATTTGAGCGTGTGCGATAGTATGGTCGCTGTGTTGAGCACTGCGCGTTGTAAGCAAACAGCAGTCGAGAGGGAGATGAACTAAGGTGGCGGAACGGCACGGCGATCTCCAGATGCGGACGCCGGCGGTGCATATGGTGCCGCCAAGAGCGCCATTGCCCCCTGTCCAAGTGCATGAATTGCTTCAAACCCTTCTCTTTGGCTCGCCGCACCGTGCTGGCGGGCGTGGGGGCGGCAGCAGCCGTCGCTTTTACGGTTTGCCATCCCAAGCGAGCAATGAGCGCCTTTGGAACGCGTGGAGTCTCGAGGCTGCTGCTGACAGGCGACGTGATGCTAGGTGCCTGCCCTCGTGGCGTGCCTTGGGTCTCGTAGGGCTGGAGCGGTGGAACCGCCGCTCGCCGGCGCCTGCAGCCGACCGCCGCCGCTCCGCTCGACTGCAGGGCGCGGCGTGGATCAGATCCTCCCGCACCACTGCTCCCCCGAGCTGTACGAGGAGTGCGTGCGCGACTCTCGGGTGTATGTGCAGCTGGTGAGCGCTGCCAACGAGGTGCATAGGCGCTGGCGGCAGGCCCGTCACTTTGCGGCTGCGCCTGCGCCTGCCAACGACGGCATTTGCAGCAGTGCTGCTGGGACCTGCCGCCCCTGCCGCTGCAAAACAGTCGTGCCTTGGCTGTTCCACAAGCACACCCTCTTGCCATTGCGCCATCTACAAATGAGCAGGCGGTGGGTGCCAACGGCCCGCTGCCTGCGCAGCGTGGCTACTCATACCCCTGGGGCATGGCGCTGAGAGACATGGAGGCAAGCCGCTAGCTTACCACCAGGGCCTGTCGCACGCAGGGGCGTCGCGTGTGCACTGCGCTGATGCTGCGCTTTACCTTTTACCTTTTACCTTGTTACCTTTACTGCGCTGATGGCTGAGTCTGGAGTTCCGACACAGGTGCCACGCACGTGCATGGCGGGCAAACCATTCGTTGGGGGCCTGCCTGCAAATGGGGGCGCATGAAGCAGTGGCTGCTCCCACATGAGCGCTCGTACCTCCATGCTGCAGATGAGCTGGATAAGGTGGACGACAGCAGCGATGGAGCTGGCACCAGCGCTGATGCAGAGGCAGCGGGTGAGTCTGACTGGGCTGTTTGAGCTGGGGTAGACATAAACAGAGTTGGGCAGGCCGGCTGTGGTGCAGTGCGCACGCCCACCATCTCCACCCTGCATGTCAATTGCTGCTCTTCTCCTCCTCCCCCTACATCGACAGCCATCCTCACCGCCCACCACGGCGCTCACCAGGAGCAGGTGCTGGCACTGCACGTGCGCAACCGCCAGCGCATCCGCAGCCAGGGCGGCAAGGGCGGCGCTGAGTTCGACATCGGCGATGCCGTGCTGCTGAAGCCTGCCAGCATGGGCAAGGTCGGCACCAGCACCATTCAGCGCAAGCGGCTGACGTGCCGCGTGGTGGGTGTGGCAGAGCAGACCGGCAAGTACCACCTGCGGTGCAACACCGGCCTCCTCAAGGGCACCTACGGCGGCGGCGAGGTGCTGCGCCCGGCCCCCGCCGAGTCTGCAGCCGAGCTCAACTTTGCTGCTGACGCGGATTCCTCTGAGGCGCCGCTGGTCACGCTCACTGCGGCGGTGAATGCAGAGCTGCTGGTGACGGCAGGCGGCAAACGCCGCCGCACGTGAAGCACCGGCGGCGCTGCCCGTGGGCTGCAGTCCACCTGTCTCCAGCCAACCCAGCTTCGCCCTGCAACAGCCTGGACCCCTCCTGTCAGCTCTGGTGCAGCAGGCAGCCATTTAACGCAGGTAAGTTGGGCAGCAGCTGCGCTGTGATGCGCGCTGCTCCTGCCGCCGCTCACGCTTTCCTTGCCCGACAGCCTGCCCTCTGTCCCACATTCTCGCTTTGCTTTGCACACTTCTCCGGCCTGCCTTGCGTTTCAATTGCGGTGTAACAACGCTCTACTGCAGCGGGCGAGACCAGGGGGCTTGGCTTGCGCGGACCCGACCATCCCCTCGCTCTCAGCAGCTTTTCCGGCGCGGCCTCGCGTCTCTAGAGACACTCTGTGGACCAGGTAACAAGTTCAAAGTGGCGCCGCTGCGCCTCCTGCAGCAGGCAGGCCAGGGGGTCGACCGGTGCAGGGGTCGACCCAGCACGCAACATGTGGGGGACTGAAGGGGAACGGTGGGGCCCGCCAACCGCCAGGACAAGGCGCCTGATGCGCGCGTCATCAACTTGGAGACGGCGGTCACCACCAGCCCCACCCCCTGGCCCCGCAAAGGCATCAACTACCGCATGCACCCGGGTGGGTGGGTGGGCGGGCGGGCAGTTGGTGGGTGGGCGGGCGCTGAGGTGAGCTTGCCCAGTGGTGTGCCTGCAGGAGGCCAGGGCAGCTGCTGTGTCGGCGTGGGCGCTGCGTTGCCCTTGCTTGGCTTGCACGGCCGTCGCCGTCCCCTCGGGGGCGACAGCATGCACCGGTCTTGCCCTGGTTTTGTAGTCACGTCCCACCTCTCGCCCGTCTACCCCTCCCGTCTACCACGGCCCCCTTCCAAAGCGCAGGCAACGTGCCGTGCCTGACGGCCGCCCACATCGACGTTGCCTGCCTGGCCAACAACCACGTGGCGGACTGGGGGATGCGCGGCCTGGAGGAAAGCCTGGATGCGCTGCGGGGAGCAGGTCAAGGGGCGGCAGCGGCAGCAAGAGTGGTAACTTACTGTTGAACAGTGAGCTGGGGTTGCGGATGCAGGCCCGAGCCAGCCGGAAGATCAAACTCTGACATCTGCCCGCCTGCCTCGCCCCGGCCTGGCTGGAATGCTGCCGGACCTCCCCCCAATGCCCGCTGCAGGCCTGCAGACGGCGGGTGCAGGGCGGGACCTTGCCGAAGCGCAGGCGCCGGCGGTGGTGCCGCTGCCCGCGCGCGCCGGCGGCGGGCGCCTGCTGGTCTGGGCGGTGGGGCACAGCAGCAGCGGCGTGCCATTCGAGTGGGCCGCAGGTGCACTTGGGTCTCACAAACCTGCACCTGGCCTGTTTGCAACTGCAAACTGCCTGTCATTTGCAGGGTACATTTGCGGCCTGAAGCGACCCTGAGAGGCCCTTGCTGCCGCAGGCCCTGGGCGGCCGGGCGTGCTGCCCGCCGACCTGCTGCCGGCGGGGGTGGACCGCCTGGCAGCGCTGGTGGAGCAGCACAAGCGGCCAGGGGACATTGCTCTGGTGTCGGGTGGGTGCAGCTGGGTGCAGGGTGCAGGGATGGGGGGGGGAGTCGCCAGCCCAGGAGCAGCGAGCGCAGATTGTGCTTGGTGGCCCCTCGTCTCCCTGCCGCTCCACCATCCGTCACGTCCCTTTTGGTCGCCAGCCTGCCCTCTGCGCAGCAGTGCACCTGGGGATGGAGCCGGCCCTACACTGTGCCTGCTGCTGCACGGCACCTGCTACGTTGCGCCGCGCCTCTCTACAAACGGAGCATTCCTACCCACCCTCCCCACCTTCTCCCGCCCCTCTCTGTCCCCAGTGCACTGGGGGTCCAACTGGGGCTACGAAGTGCCTGCTGAGCAGCGCCGCTTTGCGCGGGCGCTGGTGGACGAAGGTGGGGCACGTGCATGCTGTGCTGCGCTTTTGATGGTATTGGGCACGGTTGCATCTTGCGGGTGGGCGGTGCAGGTCCTGCTGCCAGCAGTGCTGCTCCAGGGAGGCTGTGCGGGTCCATGAGGGAGTGTGCCACTGCAGCTGGCAGCTGGGCCCCGAGTCGCGTGCGGCGGCAGCCGCCTGTGCCACCGCCTCGTGCCCGTCGGCCGGCCTTCCTCGATTGAGTCCTGCCAGTACTACCCTGCCTCTCCTCCTCCCTCTTTCCACCCGCATCTTTCTGCTGTCCCCCGCCTTGTCCCACCTCCAATTACAGCCGCAGTGACAGTGGGTGCACCCCACCTTGACGGTGTCACCCCACCCCGCTGCCCTCTGTGCTATCCCGCTTGCTTCCCCCCCCCGTTCATCGCCGCAGCTGGAGTGGACCTGGTGCACGGCCACAGCAGCCACCACGCCAAGGGAGCAGAGGTGTACCGCGGCAAGCTGATCCTGTACGGCTGCGGAGATCTGATATCCGATTACGAAGGCATTTCGGTGAGGGAGCGCGCCTGCTCGGGCGCCCCCCCCCCCCCAGAGGCCGCATGCGCAGCGCTCATGAGTCGACTGCCTGCTGCACCGCTCTCAGCGCGCCCGCTCCCGCTGGCATGCCTCTCAAGCAGCCTTGCCCCAACCCGAGGACCGGTCCTTCCCTGCAGAACACAGCCATCGAGGCAGCGTTCCCGCCGCAGACTTTCCGGGATGATGTGGGGGCGCTGTGAGCTTGCTGCAGGGTGGGGTGCAACGCAGGCGGGGCCGGGGCGAGCCGGCGCATGTGCAGGCAGCGCTGGCGTCGGCGGCTGGCTGGCTGCCAGCAACAGGTCCAGCAAACGCACTCCCCCCCCATCCCACCACCACCCCATGCCCGCACAGGTGGTATGCTGACGTCAGCACCTCTGACGGCGCGCTGCAGGCGCTCGCCATCACCCCCACCCGGCTGAAGTGGGTGCAGGGGTGGGGTCTGCAGCGAAGGGTCGAAGGGGTTGGTTGGCCAAGAGGGGGGTGGGGGGAGGGAGCAACGGGCGCCAAACATGATGCGCCAAGGCATCCAAACTGCACCTACACATGCCTCCAACGAAGGAAAACCAACGGCTGCTTGTGACCGTGGACCTCTGGCCTCGCAGGCACCGACCTGTCGCCGCACGAGCCCGAGCCCTCCGACGCCGCCCACCTTGCTAAAGGCACTGCCAACCAACCTCTGCTTGTCACCGTCCGCGACGCCTGGCAGGCACCTGTCGCTGCACGAGCCCGAGCCCTCCGATGTGGCGTACCTCACAAAGACCCTGGACCGCGAGCTGCTGAGGCTGGGAGGGTTTGCCGGCGTGCGGCCGACGCCCGACGACGCGCACACCCTGCAGGCGGCGCTTGCTGCGCCTGCTGAGGAGTGACGCTAGCTAGCAGTGGGGCCCGCGGTGCCGACGTGTGTAGGCTCGCGCCTCCGCACCTGTTGACAACGTGTGTATATATGTCCGAACTAGCATGTTGTGCCCTTGCTCTGCTCATCCGCCTAGCGCAGCGCTCTTGCTGCTTCCCACCCTGCGCTGCCTTACCCTCTTCCTCCCCTTCTTCAGCCTGTCCGCTTGAAATCTGGCTGCTTGAAATGTGAGACTCGCGTTGAACGTATGTACAGGCGGATGCAGGGACGGTGTCATGGTACACGCGGTACACGAGGGGAGAAGCAGTGTGCAGGGCGGCAAGGCGCCAAGGGAGGTCTCGGGGCAGGTGGGGGGTACACAGAAAGATGTCGAAAAACAGCACGCAGGAAAACTGGGGGGCGGCAGCGCCACGCAGGGGCGATGCAAGGGTTTTAGTAGTTGGAGGGGCGGCCAGTGGTGTGGCGACGCAGGAAAAAAACAGGAGGTGGCAGAGGTGCAGAAAACTGGGTGGCGGCCGGCGGAGCGGCGACGCCGTGCAATGCGGCAGTTGGGCTGTGCAACACGGGGGGGGGGGTCATCGGTTGGTGGGGCGGCCGGGGCGTGCGGCGATGCCATGCAGGGGGAAAACGTGACTTGACGCAGAAGAAAACTGGGTGGCACCACCCAACGGGGGTTTGCCATGCAAGGCAGCGGTTGGGCCCATGCACCACACGGTGCAGGCCGATCATCAGTTGGTGGTGGGAGTGTTCAACGGGCAGGGGGGGGCACAGCTGGGTTCGCAGGGGAGGCAGGTGGGGTGAACAGGGGCTGGATTGGATGCAGGGTGTGCGGTGGGTGGGTGGGGTCGGGCGCGCGGCAGCGGAAGCAAGGGGTCGGCTATCTAGGCAGGGGGCCACGAAAAGTCACAGGGAGAAGCAGTAACAGGAGGGCAGCGATGAAGAGGGCCGGCGAGGGTCTGGAGGGTGAGAATCTCGAGGCGGGGCGGGGCGCGCGGCGGCGCTGAAAAACGTGGGAGGCGTGGACGGGCACGCTGGGGAGCGCCGCCACACCAGAGGCGTGTGGGGAAGGCTGGAGCGGTGTTGGGTCAGTTCAGTTCTGGAAGGGTTAATGGAGCCACAGGGAGAGCGGGGATGCGCTCAACGAGAGTATGTGCTGCAGCAACTCGGCAGGCAGGCAGGCCAGGGAGGCGCCGGGGGCGTCGCCCGCGGCGGTGCCCGCAGGCAGCAGGCAGCAGGCGCGCGCGGCAGCAGGCAGGCGCGCGGCGCGCTGGCGCTCGGCGGCCAGCAGCAGAGCGCGTGCCGCCGCCTTGAAGGGGGGTGGGAAGTACACGTGGGTGGCAGGGGACCAGCGGCGAGTGGACGGCATCGCCGCCAGTACCAGGTTCCTGCAGCACACCAGGGAGGGAGGAAGCAGAGTGGGTGCCTGGTGAGGCGAGCTGCAGCAAGGCAGGCACACCTGGCCTGCGCATGCAGCAGCCACACCCCTTGCTCGCAAGCCTCCAGCCCCGCTCCCCGCCGTGCTTCCCGCTTGCCTGTTGTGTGGCGCGGCAGCCAGGCAGGGCGTCAGTTCAGCGGGCAGCCCCAGATCAGAAAGCCGCTCAGCCAGCAGCACCGCCTGCAGCTCGCACGCGGCGTCAAACGGCTGGCCCGCCGCGGCGCGCTGCATCTGCTGCGCGGCGTGCGCCTCCAGGAGGGCGCCGACGACTGCGGCGCCCGCTTGCGGCGGCGGCAGCGCAGCGTCGCCTGCCGCGCCGCCCTCCGCCTGCCAGGCGTCGAGCAGCAGGCAGAGCAGCTCGCTGGCGAGGGCACGCCGAGCGGCGGCAGCAGCTGCCGCCGGGCAGCCCAGCTGCGCGAGCGTCAGGCCGCGGTGCTGGCCCCAGTGCAGCAGGTGCGCGGCGCCCTCCACCGCCCCCGCCGCTGCCGCCTCGGCCAGCGGCGCGCCATCTGCGCCACCCGCGCTGTGTGCGCCGGCGGCAGCAGCAGAGGGGTCGGCCCCCGCACCGAGCAGCAGCTCCAGCAGAGGGCCCGCCTCGCTGCGCCGGCTGGCAGCCAGGCCCACGAGAGAGGCGTACGTAGGGGCCGCGGCCGGGGGCGCGCCGCCAGGCTGGCGGGTGCCCAGCAGGGAGGGGTCGCTGTACCGCCCGCTGTGCAGCCCCGCTGGCATGGCCTGGCGCAGGGAATGAGGGGCACATGGGTGGGCGACAGGGGGCAGGGCAGGGGTAGATGGGCCAGGCAGAACACAGGCACCGCGCGTGCCGCATGGCCCTGCGTCAGACCGCCGCTTGCTGGCACCGGCACACGCACGCGGCCACCCTGAAGCAGCCACCCACCCCCCACCCACCTGGCGGGAGTCGGCCCCCAGCCCCAGCAGCAGCCTCGCGGCCTCTGCCTGCTCGTAAGCAAGGGCCACAGACAGCGGCGTGCAGCCGCGCGGTGTGGGCTCCACGGGGGAGGCGCCGGCTGCCAGCAGCAGGCGCGCCAGCCGGCAGTGGCCCTCCTTGAGGGCGGTGAGCAGGGGGCGCTCCAGGTGAAGGCCATCGGGCTGCGGCGCGCACGCCTGGCTGGGGCTGCAGGGGGTGAGAGGAAGGGAGCCCAAGAGTGTGGAAAGTGGGCAGCAGGGGAACGCGCATTCTGAGGCCGGCAAGGCAGGGCGCCCCAGACGAGCGCAGACCCCGGCACCGGGCACAGGAAACAAGACTTCATCTCCCCGGCGCCCCCCCGGCGCCCACCTGGCGCCCGCGGCCAGCAGCATCTCTGCTGCCTCAAAGGCCCCGCCAATCACCGCCCAGTGCAGCGCATCCACGCCTTCTTCATCTGTCGCGCCCACCGCCGCGCCCGCCGCAAGCAGAGCGCGCACAGCGGCGCAGCTGTCGCGCTCGGCGGCGGCCATCAGGGGGGTGGCCCCCTCATGTGCCATGCCGCCGCCCGCCTGCGCCCAGCCGCCGCCCGCCGGCAGAACGCCGCCCGCCGGCGGCGCCACGCGGAAAGGCTGCCCGCCGCCGGGCAGGCGCACCCCAAGCAGCGCGTCGATAACTGTAGGCATGTCGTGCTCAGCGGCGGCCACCAGCAGGCGGCAGTTGCTCGTGTGGCTGCCCCAGGTGACCGCGCCGCCGTCCCGCTCGCCGCGGGCGGCGCCGATGAGGGAGTGGCACAGGGGCTCGTCGCGGCAGCACACCGCAGCCAGCAGCAGCTGGCGGCGCCCATCGGGGGCGTGCGCTGCCGTGGCCCCGGCGCGGCGTGCCGCACGCAGCACCGCCGACAGGGCCGAGCACCAGGGGTTTGAGGCGGCATAAAATGGCTGGCTGTGCACCGCCTGTTGACAAACAGGGCGATGAAAGGGGGGAAGCCGCTACGTCAGAATATGAGGGTGCGGTGGGCAGTGACGGCTGGAGCAGGCGGGATCGGCACGGTTGATGCGCAGCAGCAGCTCCAGCAGTGCCTCTTGACCCACCTGGATGCTGGCCTCGTAGCGCTGCAGCAGGCGGGGCAGGAGCTGCAGCGGGTCTGCGCCGGCGCTCAACAGAAGCTCCAGCACCTCCACATCAACGCCGCCGCTGCCGCTGCTGGTGCCGCTGCAAAAGGAGGCCTGGCACGCCTGGCCTGCCGCGCTGCAGCGGGGAGACGACGGCGTCCACCGCTCGGAGGCTCGCCGCGCCGCCGCCGCCCGCCCCGCCGCCGGCAGCGCAGCTAGCACCGCGTGCGTCGCTCGTGGGTTCCTAGCACGGACTGCCAGCTCAAGCCCGGATGCCGAGGGGGCGCTCGCGACGCAGGAGAGGGCGTCGCCGAAAACATTTCGTTGGCAGGTTTTGGGTGGAACCATGCAGCGTGACGGGCTAGGCTGGATCTTATCGAGTCGTGCACGGTGGCGTGGCGAGCGCGGAGAGCGAAACAACGCGTTGTGGGAGCAGGTGGATGTTGATGGCGAAGAAGAACCCTTCAGCTAGCCGTCAACGGCCGCTCTTCTGTCCGCGTCTCCAGGTTTGTGGCGTCCAGGATGGCACATCCACGCGAGCGATGGGGCCATCGGAAGCAGGAGCTGCGCGCTCCGCCGCCGCCGCCACCGCCTACTGTCGCCGCTCTTCTGTGCAACCCTCGAGGGGCTGTGCTGATGCCCCCTGTTGCCGGCCCGGTGTCTCTGCAACAAGCTAGTGAGCGCTAGCATGCACTCATGGCCTACCTGGCGGTCGGTCGCTGCTGCCACGCCCTGTCGCACCCCGCTCCCACCGCTGCCACCGCCGGCCAGCCACCGCCGTCACGTCTTCCCTATGTTCTCCTACTCTTTCGTGATCCGATTGCTTGCAACCAAGAGCGTTATTTCATGTCTTAAAGAGTGCCAAAGGTGCAGAGACGAGAGGCACGTGAGCGGCAGCATAGCATCCCCCTGAACCGGCCATTGGCGGCGCTGCCGCCGCTGCGCGCGCGCGCCGCCGGCGTTCTTGCTGCCCTGCCCTGGCCGCTCCTTCGTTTCGCCATGCAGATCACCATCACGACTCACGACGACCGCATCTTCACAGTGGACGTGAGTCTGGAGGCCTCGGGAATGATCGGGGCGGCCTGGGGGCCGTCTAGCGCATTGCTCGGCCTAAACAAAAGCTCTCAGACGTGATCCGTTCGTCCCCACCCTGCAGCTGGACCCGAATGACCCGATAGAGACGCTCCAGGTCTGTGCGCTGCGCGGGAGGCAGGGCACGGCTCGCAGCGGACGTTGGGCCGAGAAGAGGAGAGCAATGCAACCGACACGGAACGCCTCCGACTCTTCACTGCCGCCGCCGCCGCCTTGGGAGCCTCCCAAGTCGAGCACCCTGTTCCGCTCCTCCTCCGTGCCAGGCTGTGGTGGAGGCGGAGACTGGCCTGACTGCGGCGCAGCAGCGGCTCATCCACAATGGGCGAGAGCTGCCCACCGGCGGGTGCGGATCAAGGCAGGGCGGGCTGAGCAGCGGCGGCAGTAGAGGCATCAGGTGCCGACAGCCCGTGCATTGCTCCTCCCCACCCTGCACCCATCGCATGCAGTCCACCCTGCACACATCCCATCCGTTCCATTGCCAACCTGCAGGCAGACCCTGGGCGGCGCAGGCATCTCAGCTAACGATCTGGTCATGCTGGTGCCGCGCGTGGCAGCGCCCGCTGCCGGCCCCCGTGCCGCCGCCGCCGCCGCGCCATCTGACGCAGGCAAGGGCGCGCCGTGGCACTGCCTCAGGGTTGTCTGAGCCTGAAAGACGCGCAGCAGCAGCAGCAGCTGTTGAGATGATGACCGACGTGACATCCGCGAACAGAGCCACCAAACCGCTTCCGCCTGCCTGCCTGCCCCGGCTCATCGCCGCCGCAGGCAACCCCGCGGCCATGCACCCAGACGGGTCTGCCGTCAACCCGGAGCTGCTGATGAGCATGCTGGAGGGCAACCCGGGGCAGCTGGAGGGGCTGCCCCAGGCGCTGCAGCGGGCGGTGCGCAGCAAGGACGTGGCGGGGTTCCAGGTGGGTGCTGCCGGTTCGGGCTGGGGGGGGGGAGGGGGGTGCATGACAGCTGGAGGGGGTGCATGACAGCTGGAGGGCCTGAGACAGGGCGAGGGGAGGGGGTGCGCGGCAGGAGGGCCGCCAAGTGGCGGGCGGGCGACACCTTTTGCCGTATGTCGCCCCCTCCATCACCCCCTCCATCACCCCTGCACCTCACAAACCAAAACACTACAGGGCGAGCTGCGCAAGCTGTCGGCGGAGCGGCGCAAGGCGGCTGAGGATGAGCAGCGGTTCCAGCGGCTGGCGGAGGAGGACCCGTTCAATCCTGAGGTGCAGGTGAGAAGGGTGTGGGCTGGGAGCGCGGTTCAGGCTGTGCCGGGTGGTTTGCATGAGGGCAGGAGGAAGGGGGCTGAGGAGGGCCCCTTCAACCCGGAGGTGCAGGCCAGCGAGGCAGGGCGTGGGCTGGGCTGTTCACGGGGGTTGCGTGAGGGGAGGGGGTCGAGCAGGAGGAGCTGCCAAGCGTAGAAGGGGAGGCTCGTTTCTAATGATGCCTTTCTTTGTTTCTGCGCCGTTCTCCAGCGTCGCCTCATGGAGGCTGTGGAGGCCGCCAACGTGACTGAAAACTTTGAGCAGGCGCTGGAGCACAACCCAGAGGCCTTCTCCTCCGTGTGCATGCTGTGAGCGCTGCTGCTGGTGGTGCTGCTGCTGCCACCCTGCTGCGGCAGCGGTGTCCGCGTTTGCCCTCCTTGCCTTCACGCGGTCGTGCGTGCTTGATTCCCCGCCACACCCGTTTCCCTCCCTCCCTCCCTCCTCCCCTCCACACTCAGGTATGTCAACATGGAGGTGAATGGCTTCCCTCTCAAGGCCTTCATCGACAGCGGCGCGCAGGTAAGAATGGGGGGGGGGGGGGGGGGCGTGCAGGTGCAGCAAGGACGCAGGGGTGAGCAGGGGCAGCGACGGCAGGCCTCCTTGCAGCACCAGGCCGGCTGGCATCGGGCCCAACATGTTAAGTTCACCCATATGCTATGCCTGACGGCAGCACATCCAAGTGCTTGTCCAGAGGATCGTCGTGTCCTGAGTGGTTGCTGAGCGCTTGAGCACACCGCGCTGCCTGCCTGCACCCCGCCACCCGCTCCACACCCACCCACAGATGACCATCATGAGCAAGAGCTGCGCCGAGCGGTGCAACCTGCTGCGTCTGATGGACCGGCGGTGGCAGGGCACCGCCGTGGGGGTGGGCTCCGCCAAGATCCTGGGTGGGTGGGTGGGCGGGTGGTGTGGCGGGTGGGTGGGTGGCGAGTGGTGGGCGCAGCAGGCGAGGGGCCACAGAGTGCAGGGGGGGGGGCGGCCGTTGTGAGCCTCCGCCTCCCTGCCTTCCCTCTCCCTGCCTACTCGTGCCTACATCCTGTATCCCTGCTTACATCCGTCTGTCCTTCCCTGCACCGTCTCTCTTCCCTGCCTGCCCTGGCATGCTTCGCCCCCTTGCATCCCACACTCTCATTCTGTTTCGTCCGCTCCTCAATCCTCCGTCTGCCTGCTCTGCAACTTCCTTCCCTCCCTCCCCTGGCTGCCCCCCTGCTGCAGGCCGCATCCACATGTCCCAGCTCAAGGCGGGGGACCACTTCTTTCCCTGCTCCATCACAGTGCTGGACCAGGCAAGGCAGGGGGGGGGGGGACCTAGCGGAGGGCGGCCGGGCATATCGAGCTGGCGGGCTCATGCCACGCCGGCTTGAGTTGCAGCAGCGTGTAGGCTCAAGAGGGCGCGAGTTTGACGCGCGGCACCCTGGCCCCACTCCCAGGAACACCACGCTCGGAGTGCCACACTCAAAACTTCCGCCGCTGCCTGCCCGCCCGCCTGCCTGCCCAACCAACCTACCGCCTGCCTGCACATTCGCGGGGCGGCGTGGCACATCGCGCTTTCCTGCCCCCACGCCCGAAACCCACAATCACTCGCCCCCGCCCTTGCCTTCCCACTGCCCGCCTGTTGACCCTTGGCAGGACGGCATGGAGTTCCTGTTTGGGCTGGAAAACCTGAAGCGCCACCAGGTGGGCGGGCAGGGGGTGGGCGCTGCGAGCTGCTGCGCCAGGCTGCTGCTGCCGTCTTTGAAGCACACAAGTTGGAAGCGCTTTTGACCGCGCGCCGCTGCTGCCGTTTCGAGCGCCTGCGTTATGCGTCACCGCTCTGCCCCACGCCGCCCCAAAACCGCCCCACCCCTCGCCACCCGCCATCCCCTGCAGTGCTCCATCGACCTGAAGGAGGGCGTGCTGCGCTTTGGCACGACAGGCTCGGCGCTGCCCTTCCTGTCGGAGCACGAAATACCTCAGCAGGTGGGTCGGTGGGTGGGTGGGGGTGCAGACAGCAGCGAGGGGTGCGTTGGTCAAAAGCTGCTGCTGCTGCTGCTGCTGCTGCTGCTGCTGCTGCTGCTGCTGCTGCTGCTGCTGCTGATGATGATGCTGCTCCGCGGTGCAACGACGCAGCCAACCGGCTGGTCTATATTGCGCAGTCGTTGCGCGTTGTCGTAACTGCCCACCCATTAACCCAACCCCGTGCACCGCAGGAGCACAAGCTGCTCGAGGGCGGAGACTCCGCAGCAGCAGCAGGCGGCAGCGGCAGTGGGGGTGCGGCGCCCCCGCCGGCAGCGCCTGCGCCAGCGGCGCCCTCAGCTCCGCCCGCGGCGGCGGCGCCCGGCGGCGGCGGCCTGCCGGCGGGGTGGGAGGATAAGGTGACGCAGCTGCAAGGCCTGGGTTTCCCCCCTGAGCAGTGCCTGGCAGCTCTGCGCAATGTGAACGGGGATGTGGAGCAGGCCGCTGCTCTCCTCTTCGGCGGCTTCTGAACTCTGACGTGTTTTAAATCTTTGACCTCGAATCTTATCACTGTAAATCTTGGGCATGTGCGGTGCAGCAGTGGGAAGCCTGCTGAAGGTGGGTGCCAGTTGTGCGTACTGCCCGTGCGCGCTGTGGACGGGCGCCGCGACGCGCCGGCAGCATCTCGCCTACATCACTCCATCGTCCCAGCCATCACTGACATTGCATTGTGCTCGCCAATTCTCGCACTCCCGACCAGCCGCAAGCGCCCGCAGCTCCCACCCACTTTTCCCGCTCGTTCAGCCAGGCTGCTCAGCTATGGTTGCCGCTAGTGTGGCAATCCAGCGGCCGTTTGTGCCGGCATCCGCCAAGCAGGGCGCTCGGAGCGGCCGACGCGCCGTGGTGACCGCTGCTGTCCAGCCGCAGGCGCAAGAAGTGCCACAGCTCGCACGCCGCGGCCTGTTGGCATCTGGGATCGCGCTACTGGCGGCGCCGACGGCTTCGCAAGGTGCGCATTGGCATGTGGAGCAGTCGGCAGCACTGTGCCGCCACCGCCTGCCGCCGCTCCTGCCACCCGCTGCCTGCAGCCTCGTCGTCCATCTCTTTGCGCATTGTATAAATGTGCACAACTACATCTCCTTTCATCCAGCAGACTGCACCAGCCAGGATCTGCTCGTCCCGCGTGCCCGCCCGCCCTGCTGCCTTCGCCTCCCATAGCCTCAGCAGGGGCGGCTGCGCCATTGACCCGAGCCCGCCTCTCTTTCCTGACTGTGTGTCGATCCTGTGCCCCTCCCTGCAGCCGCCATCCCCAGCAAGTGGGACGGAGAGAGCTCCGCCATCGGCTCCTGCCCGCTGGGCACGGAGGGAACCGAGTGCCGCCAGCAGATTCTGCTGTGAGTCGCTGTGCCGCCAGGCATGTGCCGCTGCAGCAGGACAGATGCCACCGGTCGCACGAAGCAGTGCTCCAGACGGCATGCTGCAACACCACGTGGCCTGCACAACAACCCACCCACCCACCTGCAGCAGTATGCCTTCCCTGCCTGTGTCGGTACGTCATCACATGCTCTCGTCCACTTCATTCCCTGCAGCAACGACCGCAGCAAGCTGGCAAGCTACGACCAGAGCAAGGACCAGGCGGCGGGCAAGGTAGGAAGGAGGGCGCATGCCCGGGCAGGGAAGCGGCTAGCTCGCCATCGAACGGCAGCAGCCGCAGGGCAGCGGGTGCTCAGGGCAGCGGGTGCGCCGCCCAGCAGCCTTTGCTGGCAGCCCTCGCTGGATCGGAGCTGCCGTTGACCTCCATGCCTTCCCTGCACGCCTGCGAGCTTTCCCAATGGGGCCGCCGCGCAGGCGGGCAAGACCGCATCCCGCGTGCCCGTCGCAGACCTCAGCGCCACCTCCCACCACACTCCCCACACCCACCCCCCCGCCTCCCGCGCTCGCCCTCCGCCTTTGCAGGTCGGCAAGAGCGCGTCCGGCACCCCGGTGGCCGACCTCAGCACAGCGTACGCTCAGGACACGGTGGCGCTGACCGACAAGCTGCTGGCGTACGCTGCTTTCGAGGATCCGGTGGACCCGGCGCGCTTTGCGGTGGGTGGCTTGACCACAGCGCGCCCCTCGTGGGAGGGTTTGTCGCGGTCGTACAGTGTGCCTGCCTGGTGCGCCCCGCCGCCGGCGTGGCGTGCGTACAGAAGGGAGCCGTCCGCGGCAGCAGTTGAAGGGGACAGCAACCAGGCAGCAGCCAGGCGTTGCTGACCGACGTGGGTTATGCTCCCTTGATGGGCAGGTCATCAAGGAGCTGAAAGCGGAGATGCCCAAGTGGGTGAGCAAGTACGCGCGCGGCGGCAACGTGCGCGCAGTTTCGGGTGAGCTGCAGCGGCCGCGGCGGCGGCGGAGGAGTGGGTTGGTTGGATGTTGGTCTGGTGGGCTGGAGGGAGTGCTGTTGCTCCTTGGTGGGACTTGCAGTTATGACGTAGGTGCTACCCCAGGTCAGGTGGGCACCTCGTCAGGCGGGCAGGCAAGGAGCCAGCCAGGCAGGCAGGGCCGCAGGCGCGCGCAGGCGTCCCTCCCTTGCCGCGCGGGGCAGACGGGGCAGAGCCCGCCCCCCTCACCCCTCAGCCCATCCCTCTTCCTCTCTTGTGCAGCGCGTAAGGTGTACACTGTGGTGGACGCCATCTCCGCCCACTTTACCAGCAACGGGTGCGCAGGGTGGGGTGGTGGTGGGGAGTGGTGGGGGGCTTCGAGCGCATCAGCTGCTGCAGCACCACTCATTGCCTGCCACCATAACCTTCATGTTCGCCCCTGCCCCCATGTTCACCCGACCACCCTCTCTGGCCCCTGTGCAGCCTGGCCCCCCTGCCCGCCGCCAAGCTGCGCAAGCTCGTGGTCGAGCTCAACGAGGCCCGCGTCTCGCTGGGAGAAGGCAGGTGAACGCCACCCTGGCCCTGGCTGTTCCTTGCGACGGTCCGAGCAGGCGCCGCCTTGGGGCGCTGCCTCTCTTGCATGCTGCAGTCCTGCTATTCCCTTCAAGCCCTTGGCTTACCACTTGAGTGGCCCCTGATCGCACATTGTTTGCTTAAAGAACGAACGAGCATGTAACAAGCACTCCTGCAGCCCGCCAGCACGAGCTGCTTCCCAGCGCAGCGGCCCCCTGTACCCCAGCACCTCCTGCTGCGCTATGCAAACACCAGGCGGCGCAGGTAGGAGAGCGGCAGGGCGTGGGCTTCGCCCAGCTCGCGCCGCACACGCGCCTCGTCCAGCTGCTGTGGCGGCACGGCAAAGGTGAGGTGCTGGGCCGCGGGCGCAGGCCGTGCCGCTGCTGCCGTGCCGCCAGCGACCGCGGCGGGAAGCGGTGCTGGCGCGCGCGAGGCTGGTCGAGCAGGCGCCGCAGCCGCCGCTGGTACGGGCGCCGCTGGAGTGATCACAATGCGCACCTTCTGTGGCGGGGGGCACAGCGGGCGGCCGCGAGGCACGGCGTGCGCGCCCAGTAGCGCTGCCAGCAGCTGCTGACAGCTGGCCGCCAGCACAGCGGGGTCAGCAGACTCCACTGCGCGTGGCAGCGCAGCCGCCTCCACTCGCTGCACCGCTTCTGCTAGGTCACCCAGCACGGGGTGGTGCAGCGGCAGCGGCGGGTCCAGGGTGGTGGGCAGGCGCGGCAGCTGGCCTGCGCGAGAGGTGTGGCAGGAGGGGGAGGAGGGCAGGGTTTTGCACGGGTTGGCGGGTGGTTCACTTTTGATTGGTTTAATTCTTCTCTGTGGCGCAGCAGTCAAGCGACGAGCCAGCCCTCCTCCCACATCCGTGCCCGCTGGCCGCTCACCCAGCAGCTGCGAGGCTGGCGGCAGGCCGGGAGGCGCGGGCTGCTCCGGCAGGCTTTCTGGCAGCACCGCGGGCAGGCGCTGCACCCGCCAGCCGGCTGGCGCTGCCACTGGCGCTGCTGGTGGCGCCGCATCTGCGTGCGAGGCTTGCACGGGCTGTGCCTCTGGTATGCAGGCCACTGCCAGACGCACCACCAGCGCCGCTGCCTGCTCCTCTCCCGACGTGGGTGCTGTAGCAGGTGGTGCTGCGCCGTCCGTGGCGGCGGCGGCCACGTCCTCTCCGCTTCCAGCATTCAGTTCTGCCGATTCTCTTGCCGCCGACTCCTCTGCCGGTGCGGGCCGCTTCTTGGCGCGCAGGCCCGGCGGCCTGGGCTTGGCCGCCTGTGGCGGCGCTGCAGGCGGTTGCACCGTCGGCGCGCGCGGCGTGCCTCCCTCCTGCACCTCTGCACTGCACTCGGGCTGCGGCGTGGCCTGCCCTGCGTGCTTGACGGGCTTGAGCAGGGCAGGCAGCTTGAAGGGACGGCGCACAGCCGGCGCAGCGGTGGCCTGACCTGCCGCTAGGGCGGCGCTTGCGGACGGCGGCGCCGGCGAGGCGCCCGCCCGCAGCGGCGGCTGGAACTGCGAGCACGGCAGGGTGATCGGGGCTGGTGATCAGGCGGCAAGAGACGCAGTAGGCGGCCAGACGAGGCGCCCACAACTCGCAGCCGCTCACCCTGCGCTTCATGGCGTTCACGCTGCTCCTAGAAAGGCAGACGAATGTGATTAGGAGGGCCAGGAGTGTCAATGTAACTGGACTGGGCCGTGAAAATGCAGCGGCGAGCACGCTTCGGCCGGCCGACGTTGCGCTGCCGCAAGGCCGGCACCGCTCGTGCTGTTTTGCCACCCTGCCTCACTGTGCTGCTTTCTGCGAATAGGATCACGGACGCATCTGGACAGCTGCGGGCCAGGCCATATGGCAGCTGCCGAGGACCAGCACTAGCTTCACGGCACAGCCACGAGAGGGGGCGGCGTGAGGAGACGGCGCTGCCGCGGTCGATGCAGAAACAAGCTGGGACACGTGGGTGCAGCAGGCACCAGAGGAGAGACCTCATGGTGTATATTCAACTCACAGGTCACGGCCAGCAGATGGAACAGCCGGCAAGCCTGCACAGCACGTGCCGTCATTCCACCGCCGCGGCGCGCCGCCGCCGCTCGGCCTGCTGTGCCACGCCCTCGTTCACACCCGGCCAGGCCGATCGGGGCCGTTCACACGATCCTCCTCGTGACCTGGGGATCGGCTAGTGAGCAGGGAGCGTCCGATCGCGCCGTAGGAAGAAGCGCGGCGGCAGACGGTCGGGCCCAGCCCCCGCGGCGGTTGTCTGGCCGCAGGCCGAGCGCGCGGGAGGAGGCAGGTGCACTGGGACGAGCACGGGCTGCAGCGGGGCGGACTTGCCATCGCCCCCAACAGCCCCTGCGGACGCTCCTGCGCTGCCGGCCCTTGTGGATCTGCTTTGCGGCAGCACAGCGTTCTGGCCGGCCACCGCCGCGGCATACCCACCCTGAGCCCGGCGCCGCCGCTACCCGCCGCCAGCGGCCGCAAAAACCTGCGGTCGGCCTCGCCTCCTTTCCCTGCGGGCACGTGCGGGCCTGCAGTCTCAGCGACTGATACTGATAGAACATGACGGTCAGCTCGCCATGCGAGACATCGCTTCTGCAGCGTGGCCTCCCTCGCAGCTCACCGTGTTTTCCGCCACCCACCTACCCACCCACGTGCTGCTGCTGGCCTCTGCTGCCTGCAGAATGCTGACCAAGTTTGAGACCAAGAGCAACCGGGTGAAGGGCCTGTCCTTCCACCCCAAGCGGCCATGGATCCTCGCCAGCCTGCACAGCGGCGTGATCCAGCTGTGAGCGACGCGTCGCTGCAGCGGCTCGGGGCCACACATGTGCTGATCGCTGTGCTGGCGGCAGGCGCAGCGCACGTTGCGTACCAGCATTTGGTGCGGTTTGATGCAGGGTGCTCGCTGTGCTCATCACCCTGCTTGCTCTGCCTGTGCAGGTGGGACTACCGCATGGGCACGCTGATCGACCGCTTCGATGAGCACGATGGTGGGTGGCTGCAGGAGGAGCGGCAGGGGTAACGGCGGCTGCGTGGCGGCAGCGGCTGCACCGTTATGTGCTGGCAGCAGGAGACGCAGAGCAGCAGTGCAGGATGCAAGAGCGTACCGTGTGCATACACCCTGCTGCGCGGCAGTTCCCAGCGCCCCCCATCCTCCGACGCCCTTTTCCACCGTGCCCTGCAGGCCCCGTGCGCGGCGTGCACTTCCACCCCTCGCAGCCGCTGTTTGTGTCGGGCGGCGACGATTACAAGATCAAGGTGTGGAACTACAAGCAGCGCAGGTGAGCGACAGCAGCCAGGGCTCTGCGCCGCCGTTGCAGGGACGGCGGTCTGAGGGAGCCGTGGTGCGTGTGTTGACTCCGCTGTGCGTGGAAGCCTGCCCTCGACAGCAGCCCATCCCCCTTCCACTATCCCCCTTTTGCTGTGCCCCGCAGGTGCCTGTTTACGCTGCTGGGCCACCTGGACTACATCCGCACCGTGCAGTTCCACCACGAGTACCCCTGGTGGGGGGGTGGGGGGCACCTGGCATGGATGGCATGGGGGGCACTTGAGGAGGAGGGGCAGCAGGCAGTTTCCAGGAGGGGTCTGGCTGCTGGCTGCGGGCATGGGATGCGTTCTGGAAGGGGCCAGCTCGTGGGCATCCTTCATCTCGCGGTCGCTCCGGCAGCCACGCGTGCAACAGGCAGGGGCAGGAGGTGAAGGATGCAGGGGCAGCCGCGGCGCGCTGCGGCCAGCCTCCTGTGCGACCCTGACAGGTTGTGCCTGCCCGCGCTCGGCCCATGCAGGATTGTGAGCGCCAGCGACGACCAGACGATTCGCATCTGGAACTGGCAGAGCCGCAACTGCATCGCAGTGCTGACGGGTGGGTGGCCGGTGGGAGGGTGGGGAGTGGGTGGGTGTGGCTGTGAAACAGCAGAGGGGCGGCAGTGCCTACACTGCACAGCTGTATCAGCCCCTTCACCACGTGCTTGCCCCAATGACTGTTTATCTGCGGTTCTCCCCTCTTCAGGCCACAACCACTATGTGATGTGCGCCCAGTTCCACCCCAAGGAGGACCTGGTGGCCTCGGCGTCGCTGGACCAGACGGTGCGTGTGTGTATGTCTCGGAAGGGGGCGCCGGGCATGGGGGGCGGCGCCGATGGGGGTGTCGTGTTGTGTTCACTTGCCTGCGCCTGCGCCGGACGTCCTGCCTGTGTGGATCGGCCTGTGTGTGCACCTCTTGCCCTGTGACTTGCGCTGTTCGGCATTGGCCGACACGGCACGCCCGGCTTTCCTCCATACCCGGCGCGCCGTCAACCCAGCGCAAAGAGCAACCTGCGCGCGGACTTTGCTGTGTGGGTGTCTCCGGACGGCGGCCCCCTGCATGGCCCCACCGTCCACGCACTTCCGCTGCCACATTCACAAAACCGGTACCCACACCCATTGCATGCATGCACCAACAGCCCAAGCCTCCCGAGTGCAGCCCGTGCCTTTCCTCCTGCAACACCCTGCCCTGCCCTGGCCTGACACCCCCCCGGTAGGTGCGCGTGTGGGACATTGGCGGCCTGCGCAAGAAGACGGTGGCGCCAGGCGGCGGCGGCGGCCCCGGCGGCGGCGACGACGGCATGCGCCTGCCGCAGGTGCGTTGACGAGAAGCATGGGCGCCTGCTCAACGAGGGGGGCGAAACGGGGATTCAGTGGGGCGGCGGCGACCGCAAGCAGCGCAAAGCTGCGGCAGGCCACATGGATCCTGCGTCCTTCCCATTTGGATGCACCGACTGACTACCACGCCCAATTGCCGCACATTGACCCTGCCTGCAGATGAACAGCGACCTGTTTGGCAGCGGCGACGCCGTGGTCAAGTACGTGCTGGAGGGCCACGACCGCGGCGTCAACTGGGCCTCCTTCCACCCCTCGCTGCCCCTCATCGTGTCGGGCGCGGACGACCGCCAAGTCAAGCTGTGGCGCATGAACGGTGGGCGGGGCAGGAACACGGCAGGAGGACACCCGGAAAGTAGTCGCCTCGGGATGCTGGGGTACCCATCAGTGGGGCATGCGGCAGCTGCTTGGCCACGCAGACATGCGACCACCTTCTGGCGCTGCTGTGCCGTCGGTAGCGGCGTCGACTCTGTGCTAACCACCACCCTGTGTGCTGCAGACACCAAGGCGTGGGAGGTGGACACGCTGCGGGGCCACATCAACAACGTCTCCTGCGTCATCTTCCACCCCAAGCAGGCAAGGGGGCTGCCTGCCTGCCTGGGGGCGTGCGCGCGTGTGGGGGGGAGGGAGAGGGGACGGTGGGGAGGCAGCGGGTACAAGCTGCGCCGCCGGCGGACATGCACAGTCCCCACCCTGCTTTGCAAGCCATGCCCTCACTGGGCGTTCGTCGTGTGCTTCCCCCGCCTCCCCCCCCGTGCTGTGCTCCGCGCAGGACCTGATTGTGTCCAACTCCGAGGACAAGTCGCTGCGGGTGTGGGACATGTCCAAGCGCATCGGCGTGCAGGTGGCTCGGGGGACGGGAAGCACGGCGTGTTGGCCGGGGCGGCAGCGAGCACCGACACCTGCGTTACACTCGGTCGGTTGGGACAGAAGTTGGCCCGGCCCGGGACGGGTTCTTTGCCAGGCAGCTGCTGACCCCGCGCTTGTGCTCTCATCTGTGAACGCAGACGTTCCGCCGCGAGCACGACCGCTTCTGGATCCTGACCGCCCACCCGGAGGTCAACCTGCTGGCGGCGGGGCACGACAGGTGCGGGGCTGGGAGCTGAGGCGTGTGGCTTCAAAGCATGCGACCCTGCCCATCAGCAGCATTGGCAGCTGCGCTCGAGGGCAGCAGGACGGCCATGTCTTGTGTCATGTCTCATGTCCTGCTGGGCAGCGGAAAAAGGTGCATCAGCGCTTGCATCGACATCCCTCCCTCCCTCGCTCTCTCCTGTGCAGCGGCATGATTGTGTTCAAGCTGGAGCGCGAGCGCCCCGCGTTTGCCACCCACGGCAGCCAGCTGTACTACATCAAGGAGCGGTGAGCATGCATGCGTGGTCGGGAGTGGTCGATGCACCTTTGACGGGCCCTTTGTTTGGGACGCTGGCGGCTGCTGGTCGACTGATCAGCGTGTTTGCAGACGTGCTCCTTGCCACTGCCCTGCCGCCAGCCCTCGCCGCTCGACCCCCGCCAGCGTGCCTCCCCCCTCCCCCCGACCACCTGCAGCTACATCCGCTGCTTCGACTTCTCCACGCAGCGCGACACCCCGCTGGTCGCCATCCGCCGCAACCCCGCAGCAGCTTACAACCAGGGTGGGTGGGCATGGGCAGCTGCGTGGGTCACCGGGGAAGCAGCCGTCCGCGCTCAACCGCCTGCCTCAATGTTCCTCCGTCGCGTCTCCGTTCCCTGCCCTCTCACTTAGATACTCCTTCGCCCTACTGCGCGCTGCTGCTGACGGCCCTGCGCCTTGGCCTGCCACCCCTGCGTCCTCCCTCCGGCTCCCCACTAGTAGCCCCTGTGGCCTGACCCACGCTCCAACCACCCTCCTCTGCAGGCCCCCGTGCCCTGGCCTACAACCCTGCTGAGAACGCGGTGCTGGTGCAGACCGACGTGGAGGGCGGCTCCTATGAGCTGTTCGCTGTGCCCAAGGATGCCGCTGGTCGCGAGGTGGCGCCGGTGCGCTTGGGGCGGGGGCGTGGCGGGCATCGGGGGCGCGTTTGTGCAGCAGCCTGGCCCGCACGGATCAGGCTGCACAACTCTTCCCTGCAGCGGCCGTTTGAATTGTGCGCAGGGCCCGTCATCTGCTTGCTTTGCCCGACCCGCGCGGCTGCCTCTCAACCTCTGTTCGCAGGACGCCAAGCGGGGCTTCTCCGCGGCCGCGGTGTTCATCGCGCGCAACCGCTTTGCCACCCTGGACAAGGGCGGCAACCAGCTGATCATCAAGGACCTGGGCAACGAGGTGGGTGGCAGTGGGTGCTGCCTGTGTCTGTCTGTGAGGGGTGCCAAGGTGCTTTGTGCTGTCGGAGGACTTATGAGGTGAGATGCATGAGGGAGGCAGGCACTACGGCGGCGGGGTTGCGCCTTGCGCAACGCATCTGGCCCCCAATCACATGCCTGTCCCCCTCTTGCCCCGCCCCCCCGGTTCATGCCCCAGGTCACCAAGAAGGTTGCCAGCCCGCTGCCCACCACCGACAACATATTTTACGCGGGCACCGGCATGCTGCTGTGCCGCTCAGAGGAGAAGGTGGGTCAGGGCTGCAGGGTGTGCAGCTGGCCGTGGTGCAGCGAGGACGGGTCGGGTGTGCGCCGACGCGGGATTCTGCGCTGCGACGAGCTTCACCCCCTCTGGGGCCACAGCAGGCATGTCCTCTCCCTGTTCCTGCCCCGCGCCGCGCCCTGCTCTGATTTCTCGTCCTCCCCTCCTCCCGTGCGTCCCTCTTGCCCCCACAGGTCGCGCTGTTTGACGTGCAGCAGCGCACCACGGTGGCGGAGCTGTCCACCCCTCCCATCAAGTATGCGGTGTGGAGCGGGGACATGAGCCGCGTGGCGCTGCTGAGGTGGGTGGGCGGGCGGGTGGGTGGCTGATTTCAGCTCGGGTGGTATGTATGTATGGTGTTGTGCGTGCTGCAGGGCATGGGCGGGCTACCGCAGGGCGCAGCGCAGGCAATGTGGGCGCACACATACAGGGGAGGGCGGCCCCGGCGGCTTGCTGCACCGCCAGGCCTGGCTCCACCCGCTGCCACCTCCCTCTCCCTGCCCACCTCCTGCCGCGCCGTCTTCTCCCCTCGCCCCCTTCGTCTGCGTGCAGCAAGCACGCCATCGTGGTAGCCGACAAGAAGCTGGGCAACTCTGTGACCATCCACGAAACCATCCGCGTCAAGTCGGCGGCCTGGGACGACAATGGTGGGTGGCCGGGTGGGCGCTGACCTACATGAGGCTGTCGGTTGTGGAGGCCTGGCGGATGCTTGGCGGAAGTCGCAGGCTCTGCCGCGCTCGTGCTCCACGCTGCATCGCGTGCTCACGCGCCAAGGAAGTGTCCCCTCCCACCCCCACCCCCACCACTGTCGCCCCCAGGCGTGCTTGTCTACACCACCCTGAACCACATCAAGTACTGCCTGCCCAACGGAGACCACGGCATCATCCGCACACTGGACGTCCCCGTTTACCTCACAAAGGTGGGGGCGGGGCGGGGCCGGGCTGGCAGGCTGGGCAGCTGTAGCTGGCTGGGCGGCTGGGTAGCTAGCTGGGGGGCGTGGCGGCTGGCTGGGCGGCTGGCCGGCCGACGAGGCAGAGCGGCGAGGCATCCCGGCAGGCTGACCTTGCCCCACCGGCGTTCCTGCACGCCCCCTTCGCCTTCCTCTGCCCTTCCCACCCCCTTCTCCCCCCGCCCCCGCCCCCCTCTACCAGGTGTTTGGCACCACCGTGTTCTGCCTGGACCGCGAGGCCAAGCCGCGCCAGATCCAGGTGGGCCGGGGGTGTGTGTGCCGTGGGGACTGCGGGTGTGGGTTGTATAGGGAAGCTGGGTGCCTCGTGGGCGGCAATGCATGCGTGCGTGCATGCATGCAGCTCTGGCATGCTGCTGCACCGCCGACAGGCTCTCAAAGCTGGGTGCTCCAGCTGCGCCGCCGCTGCCAGCAGTTGTACCCTGCCGCTGCCCTGCTCCCCTGCCTCGCCCTGCCCTGCCCCGCTCTCCTGCTCACCACCCCCTCTCTCGCCCTGCTCGACTGCCTCCCCACAGATCGACACCAGCGAGTACATGTTCAAGCTGGCGCTGATGCACCGCAAGTACGACGCCGTGCTGGCCATGATCCGCAACAACCAGCTGTGCGGCCAGGCAATCATCGCCTACCTGCAGGCGCGTTGGGCTGCTGGAGTTTCTGGGCTGCTGCGCTGTGCTGGCCCTCGAGCCGCTGGTTGTGCGGCCAGGCAGGCATCGCCTACCTGCAGCTCCCTGTTACTACTGCTACTCCCTACGCGTGCATGCTGTGGCCGACGTGCAGGAGAAGGGCTACCCTGTGGTGGCGCTGCACTTTGATGCCCTCTGCCACTGCTGCCCGCTCCCACCTGCGGTGCTTCCTCATCCTGCTGCTGCCCTCCCGCCCCTGCCTGCTCCCTCCCCGCAGGAGAAAGGGTACCCCGAGGTGGCGCTGCACTTTGTGCGTGACGAGCGCATCCGCTTCAACCTGGCGGTGGAGTGCGGCAACATCGAGGTGGCGCTGCAGTCGGCGCAGGCGCGGCAGGGGTTGGCTAGTTGGGTGTGGTGTGCAGCGCTCGCCTGCCTCGTGCATTTGAAAGGAGTGTCTTCTGCCATGCTCTGGCAGCGTGCCACGTCGTTGGCTGCACGGGCGCAACTGAAATGGTGCGTCAGCGCCAGCGCTGCCAGGCGGTGGCGGCCGGTCGAAGATCAAAGTCATGCTGACCGGCTGCGGTTGTGCCGGCCCCACCCTCCCTGTCCCTGCAGGAGCTGGACGACAAGGACACGTGGTACCGCCTGGGCGTGGAGGCGCTGCGCCAGGGCAACCACCAGATCGTGGAGTTCTCCTACCAGAAGACGAAGAACTACGAACGTGAGGGGGGGAGGGGGGCGCCCCCTCCAGAACGGGGTGCGGCTGGAGTGCCTCGGCGTGCGGCTGGCGCGCGCACATGTCGTCGAAAATGCCGCAGGCCTGCAGGCGTCGCCTTTCGCGACACCATGCGCGCTGTGCTCAGCCACCCTCGCACCTGCCTCCGCTCCCGCAGGCCTGTCCTTCCTGTACCTCATCACCGGCAACCTGGAGCGGCTGGGCAAGATGCTGAAGATTGCAGACATGCGGGGCGACGTGATGGGCCGCTTCCACAACGCGCTGTACCTGGGGGACGCGCGCGAGCGGTGCCGCATCCTGGAGGAGGCGGGTGCGTGGCAGCGCTGCCTTTTGTGCGTGCGGTTTACGTGTGTGATGTCTCCGGGTACCGGGGGGGGGGGTAGTTGTGAGGCGTGGGTTGACGCGCGAGCGGTGCCGCATCTGGGGCAGGTTGGTGCGTGGCAGCGCTGCCTGCTGCCCAGCAGCTGAGCCCCTGCTTGCACGCAGGCAGCAGGCGCCGTCGGCTGCTGCTTACCCACCGTCGCTGCACCCCTGCTGCCCACACCCTGCAGGCCAGACCTCGCTTGCCTACGTCACCGCTGCCACGCACGGCCTGGCCGAGGAGGCGGAGCGGCTGGGGGAGGCGCTGGGAGAGGCGCGGCCGGAGATCAACATGGCACGCGGTGAGCCCGGCTGTGGCTCTCCGTACAGCGTCGGTACTACGCCCTGCCGGTGGAGCCCAGGCAGCGTTGCGCTCCGTCACGCGCGCACTGTCCTCATCTCCCTCCCGTCTCGCTCCCTCCCCTGCCCCTGCCCGTGCAGCCCAGCTGCTGCAGCCGCCCACCCCCATCATGCGCGAGGACAACTGGCCGCTGCTTACAGTCTCCAAGGGCTTCTTCGAGACGCTTGCCACCAAGGGTGGGTGGCTGGGTGGCCGACGCGCGGCGAGCAGCTGCCGCGTTGCGCCGCGCTGCTGGGCAGCACGCGTCGCAAGCCGGCGCTACACTGCCATACCCAAGTGCCACACTACTGCACCGCCGTGTTGCACTGCCATACCACACTGTGCTGCCTCCACCTTGCCTGCCCCGACGCCCTCGTCCACCCTCCCTGCCGTCCCATCCCCCTCCTGGCTCGCAGACTCGGAGCGTGCCAAGGGCGCACCAGGCGCCGCCGCCGCCGCCGCCGCTGCTGCGATGGAGGAAATGGACCTGGGAGACGTGGGCGCAGGCTGGGGAGACGAGGACGAGCTGGGCGACGCCGGCGGCGAGGGTGAGCGCTCTGCGAGAGCGGCGCAGTGTAGCAGGGCAACGTGTGGCGACATGCATGCGGACGACTCCTGTGCCTGAGCAGCGTGTTTCGCGGCTCTGTCCCCGTTACCTGTGCCTTCCGTTGCCTATCACATCACCTCCCGCCCACCCTTCCCACAACTTGCAGGCGGCAGCGAGGGAGGCGACGGCGGCGTGGAGGGCATGGGCGGCGATGGCGAGGTGGGTGCTGGGGTTGGGGCTGTGGTCTTCTGCAGCACTGGACCCTGCACGCATTGCACCCCTGCACGCAGCACTGGATGTGGAGCACTGGATGTGGCGGCACGCAGCACTCCTGGGGCTGGCGCTGGGCGGCCTGATCGTGCAGCACCCTAGGCACATATCATCAAGGTGGTACTGCGCGGCACAGCAGCCAAACAACGACGTGTCCCCTCCTCCCCCTTGCTTGCCTGCCCCACAGGAGGGCGGCTGGGAGATGGAGGACCTGGAGATCCCCGCCGAGGTGGTGGCGGAGGCTGCCGCTGCTGCTGCATGCCCCGGCGAGTCTGACCAGTTCGTGGCCCCCACCCCCGGCGTGTCTGCCATCAACCGCTGGCAGACCAAGTGCAGCCTGGCGGCGGACCAGGTGGCGGCGGGGGCGTTTGACACCGCCATGCGCCTGCTCACGCGGTGAGTGGTGGGTGGGCGGGTGTGGGTGGGTGGGGATGGTAGCTGGTGGGGCATGGCCCTCTTTGAGGGCCGCCCAGCCCCGCCGGCTTCCTCAATCCACGCCTAAGGGCGTATTTTTCTTTCTGGGTGGGTGTGGGCGGGTGGGTGGGACGGAATCGGCCAGGTGGGGCAGGGAGCAGCTGTGTGCAGCAGTGGCATGATTGTTAGGCGGTGACAAGGCGGCGGGCCGTGCCGCCCTGTGCCTTGCTGCCCTGCGCCTGCACCAGGCTGCTCATCTCCTGCATTGGTCCCCCCTCCCCCCCCCCCCCCCTCTCCTGCCACCGACAGGCAAGCCGGCATCGTCAGCTTCGAGCCGCTCAAGCCCTACTTCATGGAGGTCTTCCAAGGCAGCCAGGCGGTGCTGCCCGCGCTGCCCGGCCTGCCCAGCCTGGTCACCGCCCTGGACCGCAGCTGGGTGGCAGACACGGCAAAGCAGGAGCCGACCGCGCCTGCGCTGGTGCGCTGCCGCCCTGCTTCCCCACCGTTTTGCCTGCCTTTGTTGCCACGGGCACAGCGCAGAAGTGGACCACTGCAGCTGTGCAGCTGCGTTGCTGTTCCTGCAGCGCATCCGCTTCGCCCACACCGGCACACACCCGCGCTCACACGCGCCTGCCTGCCTGCTTGCCTGCCCCACACTCCCCCCCCCTCTCGCGAAAACAGGTCTACTCCCTGGGCATGCTGGAGGAGCAGCTGAAGAAGGCGTACCGCACGGTGACGGAGGGCAAGTTCAGGTGAGACTCTGCCGCTGCTTGTGAGACTCCTGCTGCTGCTTGTGTTCACACAAATGAGTGGGGCAGCAAGGTGACGGCGCCGCGGAGGGCAGTTCAGGAGAGGCTGCTGCTTGCGTCTGCACGAAAAGCGCGGGCGACAGCGTGACGGTGCGGTACCCAGTCTGCCGACAGTACCAAGAAGCCTGCTGTGCAGCCTCGCTTCGCCCTGCTGCGGTTGTTGCCGGCTCGCCCTGGCTGGTCCTCGCTGCCCCATCCCTCGTCCCCCCGTGTGCAGCGAGGCTTTGCGCCTCTTCAACGCCAACCATCCTGCGCCTCTTCAACGTCATCCCCCTGCTGCCCCGCAACGCACATGCTCACTTGGCTTGCTCTGCCGTCCCCTTGTGTTCTCCTGTGCAGCGAGGCCCTGCGCCTGTTCAACGCCATCCTGCACATCATCCCCCTGCTGGTGGTGGAGTCGCGCAAGGAGGCGGACGAAGTGCGGGAGCTGATGACCATCGCGCGGTGAGCGTGGGGGCTGTGGGGTGGGTGTGAAGGAGGGTGGGGTGGGGTGGAGAAGGGGAGGCGCGTGAAGGCAGGGAGGGCAGCCACAAGGACCTGCCTGCCCTGCCCTGCCCTGCACCCGCTGCTGGCCTGTGCGCGTGACACCCTCCTCCTGGGCCCCGCCCTCTGCAGCGACTACAACATTGCGTTGCGCATTGAGCTGAAGCGGCGTGAGATCAAGGACGACCCCAACCGCGCCGCAGAGCTGGCGGCCTACTTCACGCACTGCAACCTGCAGGTGCGCCGGCGCGGCCGTGTGGGGCTGCAGCCGTGCGAGGGTGCAGCTGCTGTGGGGGTGCAGCTGTGGGGCGCAGCGGCGGCGGCGGCGGCGGCGGTAGCAGCTGCAGCTGAAAGCACTTTGATGTGTCGGCAGCCTCGCTGCTCCCCTCACGCCGACCTGTCCCGTCGCTGCTGCCGCCACCACCTTCACCACCCTCACCTCCCGCTCCCTCCCCCCGTCACCTCCCTCCCTGCAGCGCGTGCACCTGGCGCTGTCGCTGCGCTCCGCCATGTCCATCTTCTTCAAGCTCAAAAACTTCGGCACCTGCGCCACCTTCTGCCGCCGCCTGCTGGAGCTGCAGCCGGACGAGAAGGCGAGTTGTGTTGTGTTGAGGTTGTGGGGCGGGACGGCTGGTGTGTGACTTTGAGATGTCCAGAGGACCCACCAGCGGCTCCCCGGTTGCCGCAAGGGTGCCCCACCCCGCCTCCCAGCCCTCTCCCTGCCGCCTCACCCCGCCGCCGCTGCCGCCCCTCCCCCCCACACCAACTGCAGATGGCGGCGCAGGCGCGGCAGGTGCTGGCGGCGTGCGAGAAGAGCCCCTCGGATGCGGTGCCCCTCGCCTACGACGCACGCAACCCCTTCGACATCTGCTCCCTCACCTTCACGCCCATCTACCGCGGCAACAAGGTGGGGGGGCCCAGGGGCTGCTGTGGTGGCGGGGGCGTTGCAGAGTTGGGAGGGGTTGTGTGGGTTGAGCGGGGGGGCCCAGCCTGTGGCATCTGTGCGCGCACTTTTCCACCGTGACGACAAGGGCAGGCCGTGCAGCCCTCCGCTCTGACTCTCCCAACTTGTGATTGTATTCTTGTTCCCTCTTGCGCCCTCCCCCCCCCCCGCACCAGTTTGTGGAGGACCCCTACACCAAGGCGCGCTTCCAGCCCGAGTGCTCCGGCCAGCTCAGCCCCGTGGGCGACATCGCGCAGGTCGGCCTGGAGGCGTCCGGCCTCGTCTCCTCGCCCACCCAGCTGCGGTAGCGCGGCGGCGGCGAGGGCTGCGTGGCGTGCTGCGCGGCACAGCGCCCGGTGCCCTGACAATCAAATGTGGCCTGCCGGCGTGCGCGTGCGCGCGTGCACCTCCCTCCCCCCTTTGTGTGCTCTTCGACCTGATTTTGTCCCGCTGAAGACGGCGGCTTGCTTGTAATGCTCGCACACAGGCCCCCACCAGGCTGGGAAGGAGGTCCCGCCTGGCTGGCTCCCTGGCGTCGCGACGCCAGCTGGCCGGTAGCTCTGGAGGCCGCGAGCTGCAAGGTCCCGCTTGCGGCAACTTGCAGCGCTGCTCGCGTTGTTCACTGCGCACCCCGCGGCTTCTAGCAAGGTGGGCAGCGGGCAGGGAGTGCGGGCAAGGTATCGGCGCTTCCGCGGCCTGGCTCGTGCACCGCCCTGAACATCCTGCACCTGCGTCTCGGGTGTCTCGCGATTGCAGGATCGTCACTGTCGAGCGTCAAGCCGCTGAACACTACAAGTGCCCCTTGCTCCACGCTCGCTGTGAGCTCCTGCTTGGCCAATTGCCGTTCACAGCGCCTCAGTAATTTGTGCCTGGCGGCCTGGCTTAGCACTCAACTGCCGACAAGCGCGAACGCGTCGCTCTGCTGCCGGCGCCCACAGGCGCAAGCGGGCGCCGCTGCCGCCGGGTCGCGCTTCCTTCCCCCTGCACTTTACACACCTCCCGCTTCCGGCCTGCCCCGCTTGTTTCTGCAGATGGCTCGACGTGGGACGTTGCTGCTGGCCCTGGCGGCCTGCCTGGTCGCGGGTGCCGCAGGTGCGCGTCGCGGCACCGGGGCGCCGGGGCCCCCGAGCAGTAGTACTCCAGTGCGCTGGCACCGTGCGCCGCAGAACAAGCTTTGTGCTGCCCGAGCCGGCTCCCCTGGCTGACCCCACCCCCCCACCCCTCACCCACCTGCTCTACCGCTGCAGCCGCGCTGCCCAGCCAGCTCTTCAAGAACGCGGGCGGCCCCAGCTTCCTCGACGGCCCCTCCTACGACTGGAAGTACACAACAGAGAGCGTGGTGACCATAGGGCTGACGCATCAGGTGCGTGTGGCTGGCTGGCAGGCAGCGCAGCAGCACCCGCGGCAGCCCGCCCGACCTGAAAGGCTCCGCTGTGGCACCGGCTGGGCCACCCACCTCTGGCTCAATGGGTGCTGCGCAAGGGCGCCGACGGCTGCAGCGGCGGCAAGGGGTGGCACCCCGCCGCCTCTGTACGTTTGGCCTCCCCCCCCCCCCCCCCCGCCCTCCCCTCCCCCCCCGCCTCCCCCTCGCCTCATGCAGGGCAACTACTCCTTTGCCATGATCGGTGCTGACGGCGGCGTGGAGACTGAGATTGGTGAGTCAGGCAGGGAGGGTGGGTGGGCGGCGGGGCGGGGTGGGGTGGGTGTCCGTGTCGCTGGGGGAATGGAGTGCAGAGAGGGGTGCATGAACAGAGCGATCCTCTGTCCTCTGCGTTGCAGCCTGCGTGGCCCTGGTGCAACACCCCGTGGGCCTCCCTTTTTCCTTTCCTTTTACCTGCTTTACATCTGTTTAACCACAGGAAACCTGTCGACACAGGCCTTGCTCACTCCAACCAGCTTCTGGGCCCATCCACCAGCTTCACCAGAAACGGTCCCCTGCCCCCCTCCCCTGGCCCCTGTCTCATCTGCAGCCACCTACACCTCTTGGGAGTGCGGCCCCGAGCCTGGGTCCTACCTGGCGCTGGCCATGCTCAAGCTGGTGGACAGCGACGGCAACGGTGAGAGCTGGATGGAACAGTACCGACACTCGTTGAGCACGGTCTGGCGGGTGGCTGGCAAGGGTGGCAGGGGCGGCATCACAGGACCCCCCCCCCCTTCCCGTGCAGTGGTTGACGAGAAGGAGGTGTGCGAGTTTGGCTACGTGTTCGACGACCTGATGAGGAACACCTGGTGGGTGCCGGCGGCGGTGCTGGGGGGCGACGCACCCTCGGCACGCAAGCTGTGCCGCTGCCGGCAGGGCTGTCGTGCTGTTGTGCAGCGCAGGTACAGCAGTGATGCGCGTGGTGGTAGCGCGTATCCGTCCTTGTGCCGCCTGTGCTCCATTGGCAAAGCCGCTGCATGGCCTGGCTACCCTCCGCATTGCCTGGCTGCTGCGACACCCCTTCTCCTGGCTGGCTGGCATTGCTCTGCTGCAGGGCCTAGCCCCAGTCCGAGTGCCCCTCCGCCGTCACTGAAGAGAACCTGAGAGGTTCCTGGGTGACCTCTCACCCACGTGCGCTCTCACTGCCTCGCTGCCTGCCCCTCCACCCACCCACCCATGCAACCGCAGGGCCCAGTCCGAAGATGCGTGCCCAACTGAGGTAACCGAGGAGAACCGCTTCCTGGGGGACCGCGCGGAGAAGAACAGCTGCGGCACGCCGGCGCGGCGCCCCGCCGCGGGTCCCTCCCTGGCCGACCTGCTGCAGGACGACCTGGCTGACGCGCCCTCCCCTGCCGCCTGAGCAGCGCCGGGCACGGCCTGGCTGCACGGCTTGCTGGGTGGGCAGGCGGCAGCTGCGGTGGGGCCCTCCCCTGCTGCGGAAACAGCGGGGCGTGAGCAGCGCCACTGGCAAGGCCCCGCTGCGCCGTACGCTTGATTGAGCAGGTGGCAGCAGTGGGCGGAGGCACCCTCCCCTGCGACGGCCGATGCCTTTCCCCTCGCCTCAGCGGCTGCAGCCTTTGGGCCGCTCTCAGTGCTGCGCATTGCACTAGGCTGGGAACCACACGTGACCCGCAACCACATCTTCTCCCCCCTCCCTTCACGCCACCATCCGCACCCACCCCCCACATTCGTCCATCCAGGCCGGCGCCGCATTGGCCGCCGGCCCACCCGCCTGTCGCACCGCTCCCCGTTTACCCATCTGCATGCATGCACATTTTTGATGAGCTGTCTTTCTGTGCATCACTGTGCAATCCGGAGAAGCCGCTGAGCAGGAACAGGCCGACAGGCTCATTGCCACCTGGAGGCGGTGGGCAGGGCGGTGGGCGCCAGGTCAGACGGCGCCAGGTCAGACGGCGCGTGGCTGCGTTTTGCGAACGCCACACGTCACGCCGCGAGGTACCTTTGCGCCAGTGCATCTCCGCGGCAAGGTAGGCGACCGCGGCAGCAGGGACCACAAGCGCGAGCGTGTTGGCACCCGGCACCTTCGGTCGTGCTGCCTCCAAGCGGGCGTCGCTGCCTCCTCCCGCCGCGATCTTGAGCTGTGTTTACGCCCTAATCGCAGGTTCCAGGGGTGCCAAGCCGTCGCACACTTCGCAGCCCGCGCCCCGTCCCCGCTTGCACTGTGAGTGGCCGGGCGGCTCGTTTGCCGCACAATTACGCTTCCATCGGCGCTGAAACGCGTGATGGAGCGGTCACTAGTGCTCTTGCGTGCAGACACATGCTTGCCGCCGCCGCCCGCTGCACCGCCGACGCGTACGCGCCCGTCCCCGCCGTTGCTGCAGATGATGCGCAATGGTGCCCTACTGCTGGCTGTGGCGGCCTGCCTAGTGGCAGGCGCTGCAGGTGGGTTGCCGATGGGAGAGAAGGGCGGCGTGAAACGTGTGCCACCTGCAGCGTCTCCCGGTTGTAGTGTCGGCCAGCATCCTGCCGCCGCCGCGGGCCCCGCCCCACGCTGCACCTGCCCCCACCCTCCCGGCTCCCTGCAGCCGTCCTGCCGGACGAGTTCGCCAACGCCGGCATGCCGCCCTATATCGTGGGCAGCTCGTACGACTGGGATCCAGCGAAAGACAGCGTGACAGCCATGGGCCTCAACTACAACGTGAGTGAGGGCTGAGGGGGAACGCATTGCGCGGCACCCACCGCCTCCCATGTCCCTCCCTAGTGCCTTGCGTTCCTCCCGCCGCAGCAAACCCGTCGACACAGCTGCCCAGGAGGCAGCCAGCCCCCCTCCCCCTTCCTTCCCTCCATTCCTGGAAGGGGCCCTCCTGTGGCTGGCAGCGTCAGCCGCCCCGCTGCAACAACGAGTGCACCACAAGGCGGCCGTCGGCGGCGGGGGTGGGGAAAGGGGGCGAGTAAACCTCTCGACTCGCACGTTCCCCTCCCCCGCTCTCCTCTGCCTTCAGGACACCTACTCGTTTGCCGCCATCGTCGATGGCCGCGTAGAGACGGAGATCGGTGAGGCAGGGCCCGAGTTCCGTCCGTGCGCAGCAGCGCCCACCAGCGCCCGGCTTTGCGCCGGCCGGCCTGAAGGCGGCATACCCGCTGCCTTTGCGCCGTGCTCGCCTCCATGACATGCCCGTATGCACGCATAACCAATCTCTCATGCGTTCTTGCAGCCACCTACACCTCCTGGGAGTGCGGCCCCTCCCCCGGCGCCTACTGGGCGCTGCTCCTCGTCAAGACCATGGACAGCGACGGCGCCGGTGAGGTGGTGGGTGGGTGGGGTGGGGATTTGGCGTTTTGGGTCGGCATGCGTTGTGTTTGCGTGTTGGGGTAGGGGTGGGCTGCTGTGATCCGACTGGCCGGGCAAGTCCGCCAGGGCCAGCTTAGCTGGACCGCCTTGCCGCATCCTGCACACCTCACGTGCCCCACCGCCTGCCACGTGTCTCTCTTCCTGCCCTGTAGTGATCGCCGAGAAGGAGGTGTGCGAGCTGGGCGTTGTGTACGACGACCTGATGAAGAGCATGTGGTGGGTGCCGCCGCCGCCGCCGCTGCTGGCGCTGCCTGACGCCGCCGCCGCCGCCTGATCTGCCGCGGTGTGCCTGCTGCTGCTGCCTGCTGCTGCGAGTACCGCTGAACACCCCGCCATGCTGCCCTCCCCTTGTACCCACATTTCGTAGGGCCCAGTCCGAGACCGAGTGCCCCACCAAGGCCACCGAAGAGAACCGCTTCCTGGGGGAGCACGCCACCCCCAACGCCTGCGGCACGCCGCCTCCCCTGGCGGACGGCGCCCCCGCCACGGGCCCCTCCCTGGCCGACCTGCTGGCAGAAGACCTGGCTGACGCGGCCCCCCCTGCCGCGTAAATGTGGCCGGCAGCACACGACTGAGCGCTGCTGGATGCCGCTGGGCGGCTGGCGGCGGCGCGGCGCGGCCCCTGGCCGCCCCCCCCCTCCCCCGCTAGCGCTGCTGCCCAGTCGATTGACGAGGCCCCCGTTGCTGGGTTTCCGTGCTCACTCGGCGCCTTGCGGCGCCCCCCTCCAGCGCCACGCGACCCCTCCCTCCCTCCCTCCCTCCCTCCCTCCCTCCCAACTGATTCCTTCCCATATCTGTCGCGCATGCGGCGGCGCCCCATCCGCCGCCTGCTGCCGCCTTCACCCCATTCTCGGCCTCCCCCCAATCACGTGCCTGCGCCGCGCTTGTTGCTGCCCGCCCACCTCCCAGGCCAGGTCGCTTGCCCACGCGTGCCTGCAGCAAGCGGACAGACTCGCCTCTGCCACCATTTCTTGTGTCACCATTCGTTTGTTTGTTAATCAATGGAAGCCCAAACAAGGAGGCAGAGAGATCAAGAGGAATGGGAGGAGGCAGCAGGCGGGGGTCGTGTGGGAGAGGGTGCGGAGGGGCCCCAGTGCATGCAGTTTGGGAGAAGGAGCAAAAGGCATGGGCAGGCAAGGCAGGCGTGGTGTCTACGACGTGTCTGCCACTGCTTGCCGTCACAACAGAAGCAGGGCGCCGACGCGGCAGCGGCCCGTCGGTGGGTCGGTGGGCTGGTGTGGTTGGTGTGGTGCTTTGGTGGGTGAGTCGGGCTGGTGTGCGTCACGAGGCAGCGGGGCGCGGCGGCAGCGCCAGCTGGCGATGGCAGCGTGCTCACTTGCGCTGGGTGGGCAGCTGCAGGGCATGGAGTGCAGTGGAGGGGAGTGGGAGTGCGTAAGCGAGAGCTGTGAGTTGATGGCGACTGTCACGCAGGGTATGGTGCGCAACAACAGGGTGCATAACAACAGCAGCAAGCAGGCGGGGAGGTGGGAGGAAGGTGTCGGGGAGCGTGGCGGGTGGTCCTCACCGTTGCGTCCACAACGACGTGCATCACCGACTTGCCGCACTGCAGGTCGCTCATGGTGCAGGCCACGCGCGTCTTGGTGGCAAAGCCCCACACGCCTGCATGGTGGACCGGGGGCGAATGGGCGGGCAGGTGGGTGGTGGGCTGATGGGTGTGCGGGCGCGTGCGATGAAGGGGGTTTGAAGTGCGCAAACACACCCGCACCCACACACGCTACGGGTGGTGTGCGCAGATGCAGCCGCAGCACCACAGCGCAGCACCGCATCCCGCCTGCCGAGCCCCCCCTGCTGCCCTGTTGCCCACTCACGGTTGGTGTACTGCGTGTCCTGCCACACCTGCAGCAGGCAGACGAGAAAATGCGGGGAGCTCAGGGGACACTGCGCTGCAACCGCCAGCCTTCGTCCCCACCCCTGCCTGCGTGCCCTGCAGCAAGCCCTGCGCTGCTGCGCCTTCCCTCCCCCTGCCTGCGTGCGCTGCAGGCCCCCGCGCCGCACCGGCAGCTGCCCCCCTCTGCCCGCCAGCCCTCCCCCTGCCCGCCTGACCCGCCCCTGCCCGCCTGACCAGGTCTCACGTTGATGGTGCTGCCATCAAGGGTCAGCACATCCTTGCCGGGGTATCCCAGGGTTGAGGGCCAGAAGGAGGTGTAGTAGGGCTTGCTGAGCAGGTGGGTCTTCATGAACTGCAGAGGAAGGGGGGAGGGGGGGGGGGGGGGGGGGTAGATCAATCAGCCAGCCGCAGCCGGCAGCATCGTCTGTCGAGGCCAAAGGGCAGGGGACGCGGGCAGCACCGCAGAGCCAAGCCCTTTGGGCCGGGGGGGGCGCTGTCGATGCAGCACACTCACGCTGGAAATGTATCCGGGTTTGTCAAGCAGCGCCTGGACGGTGGTGCCAGCCGTCTTGGCAATCGCCTGCCAGGTGTTGTCTGCAGGCGGCGACGGGGCGGCACGGCAGTGAGAAGCGTCAACAGCAGACGGCGTGCCTGCACCCGGCCGAAACGCTGCCGCAAGCTGCAAGCCGGCGCAGGCACGCGCGCACATGCGGTGCGAGCAGCAGCCTTGGGCCCTGTCGATACCCCCCACCGCTGCCCCACGGCAGCACCGTTGGGCGCCAAGACGGCCCGTTTGTGACGATATTACTGAGAGCGGCTTTCCCTTCGCTGTGGAAACCCACGCAGCAGCAGCTGCCTCCGCCGCCGGAGCCGCAGCAATAACACATGCGGGGGCGCCAAGCGTAAGCAGGGACGCGCCCCCATACGCGCACTCCCGTGGCGCCCCCGCAGCCCCGCCCGGCGCTCACCGTCGGGCGCAAAGAAGGTCAGCGACAAGTTGCCGTCGTTGAACAGAGCGGTGGTCTGGTCATCAGCAGCCTGCGGATGCATGAGCGCGGCAGCGCAGGTAGGCTGCTGCACCAGGACCGCGCTGGCTCTGGCTTCACGGCGGTTTTGTTCACCCACCCCCGCAGCCCCACGCGCAAGCCTGACAGCCACACCCACCGCAATCATCGCAGCTGTTATCTTCAGCCCAGCACGGGCCACGCATGCCGAAAGGCTGTTCCCATAGCTGTCAGCGGTGGCGCCTGCAGCCAGGGGGGGGGAAGACACTGGTGTGTGCAAGGGAGGCATTGGTGGGGAGTGCCGGCGGTGGCGGCGGCGCCGACCGGGCAGCCCAAAGCGGCGACTTCGCGGCGCGACACCGCAAGATTGGGGTCCCACACTGCTGCAGGCTTGTCCGGGGAGCAGCGGGACCGGGCACGGAAGCAGGCGCCTCGCTCGGGAACCCACCTCCCGCTAGCAGCGCCAGCAGGACGGCGCACAGCTGCCATGCTCGTGCCATGTCTGATTGTCGAGTGGGTGATGCAGAAAGCCGGTCGGCGAGCGGAGAGCCTGTTCGGAGGTCCGCGGCCCGTGGGACGCTCTCCGTGGTGCGGGGCTTACAGGCGGGGTCGCTGTCTGACCTCCTTTCTGGAGTGATCGAGTCTCGAACAGCGCGCCAAGAGCACCGGACGCCTGTGACCGCTGGTTGGAAGGTGCCGCCAGCAGGAGCTGCGCAGCGGGCGGGACAGGCGGCAGCGCCGCCGTCCGGTGCAGCGGTGGCGTGCAGGCCGGCGATGCGCATTCCCCCGCACAGGTTGGTGAATACAGGGCCGCGCCGGGGTCACAACATAGCAGCGCGCTGACGACCAGTTTCGACGCGCTCCGGCGCATCCCTGCAGCCTCCCTGCCGCTTTGGTCTGCACCCTGTCCGTGCTCCTTCGACCCACAACAAACTGATTGTGCGTACGCCTGATCATACTGACAGTGCCAATCACAGACACAGAAGCAGGTGAGGCAGCAGACGGCCCGCAAGCCACGCAGCGCGGCCGCCGCTGCACACGTGCCAGGCCGAAGCGCCAGCAGCCAGCAGGAGGGGCGCCGCCGCTGCCGCCCGGCCGACACCCGACCGTGGCCGATGCAACGCCAGGGCGTGCAGCGGCACGGCTACCAGCAAGAACGCGAAGCAGCGCACCCACTGGCCAAGTAGCAGGGAAGATCCCTGCAGCAGGGCTGCCGCCAGGGCCGCTGCATGCATGCAGGCCCGCACTCGGCCGCTGCCGCCCGCTGCCGGCTTGGCGCTGGCGTCTGGCGTGAGGGCTGCCAGCAGGGCAGCTGGGCCCTCTGCGGCTGCCAGCCCACCAAACAACGCCCACAATAGCTGCCGCGCCAGCTGCTGCATGCCGCCACCGCTGCTGCTGCTGGCTGATGCCGTGCAAAGCAGCGAGCCAGTGACAGCACCCAGCGCCAGCGACGCGACATGCGCCGCCGCCACGCGCCGCCAGGCGGCGTGCCATGCCGCATGAGGGGCACGTGCTGCCGCCTGGCTTGTCGCCACTAGCTGCAGGAGTGACGAATGGGATGTAGAGGAAGCGTGGTACGCAAGGAGTGCCAGCAGCCAGGTGCAACCGACCACCTGCACCCAGCACCGCCCCGGTCCACGCTACTACTCCCTGCCGCCCGCGACCGCCCCCGCCCATCCCGCCCCCCGCGGTGGCCGCCGCACCTGCGCCAGCGCCGCCGCCAGCAGGCAGCCAGGCGGCGCCAGGTAGGACGCGATGCTGACAAAGCGGTCGGGGGAGAGCAGGGCGTACAGGGCGGTGGAGTGGTGCAGCCGCTCTTGCATGTTGTTGAACGTGCGCAGCGTCAGCTCCGCCGTCGCAAGCGCGTGCGCCGCCGCAACGACCAGCGCCGGCGGCGGCGCGCCACGGGGCACGCTGCCATCTGCGGAGGCGTCCAGAGCAGGCAGATGCAGGGCCAGGGTGGCGGCGTCCACCTGCTGCTGCAGGAAGGGCGCGTGCGCGCCGGTGGGCCGCCCGCTCGCCTGCTGTGCCGCAAACGCCGCCAAGGTGGGCAGCTCGCGGGCATACGCCGCCGACGCTGCCTGGCCCATGCCCACCGCCGCTGCTGCGCTGCCCAGCGCCTGCGCCGCGCGCCGAACCAGCAGCGGCAGCGGCTGCTCTGCAGCGCGCAGCGCCACCGCCAGCGGCGTGTGCAGCTCCACGTTCCTCTTTATCAGATAGTAGAGGTCGAGGTTTGGCAGCTGCCCGTCGCTGCCGTGCACGCTGAGCTGCGCAGTGCCAGCGCTGGTACCGGGCCTGCTGCCGCCCGCGCCGCTGTCGCTGGCACTGGCGCCGCCGCTTCCCCCCAGCTCCAGCACGAGCGCCTGCTGCAGCAGGCCCGCCCGGGGAAAGTCAAACAGGTGGCGGGCGCTGTTGTAGGTGGACGTCCATGCCTGCAGGGCAGACAAGGGGGGACGTCGGGGGACAGACAAGCCGGTATGGCAGAGGGCGACAGTAAGGCAGGCAGCCGACGCGCATGCAATGCACAGAGAGCCGGATGCAGGCCCGTGCCCTGCGCCCTCGCACCTGCGTGCCTTCCAGGCTGCCGGCGCCGCAGGCTGCGTCCACGAACAGCAGCACAGCGTCCTTTGCTAGCCAGCCGCTCTGGCGCAGGTGCACCGCGGTGGCGGCGCCGACTGCCGCGGCAAACGCCGCTGCAGCTGCGTCGCGTGTGTCAAGCGGCAGCGCCAGCACAACGCCTTCGCTGCCGTCGCCTCGCGGAGCGCGTGCCACAGCGTGCAGGGTGGCACATGCGGCGCCGCTGGTGCTTGCGTTGAAGGCGTGGCGATGGAAGGCTAGCCGTGGCCCGGCGGCGGGCATCGCAGCTGCCACCGCTGCTGCTGCGGCGGTGACCGTCCCCTCAAAATCGCCGGCTGCTGCGGGTGCCAGGGCTGCCTGGAAGGCTGCCAGGCTGGCATCGAGCGCGCCGCTCTGCCTGCACGTTCAGCAGGGGAACAAGCGCGCAAGCAGGCGGGGTTTGAGCGAGGGCCGGTCGGTTGGCGGCGGGAGGCGCTCGGCCACCGGCGGCATGGGCACCCCCAACTCCATCAGCGCGCCTGGTAGTGGGGAGGGCGCCTCCAACGAGCAGCGCCTTTTCGTCCAGGTAGCAGCGGCGACCAGAGAGCGGCAGCAGCACAAAGGCGGTGCAGCCCAGGGCCAGCAGGGCCCAAGCCCCGACCTGGGCGCGAGCCACAGCAGCCCTCGCCAGGCGCTGCAGCCTCGGATGAGCCATGACCGCGTTGGGAGTGCGCAAAGGCGGGCCTGTTGGCGATCGCTACTGGGTGCAGCCCTGCATCCCTAGTGCTGTTAGAGCTTACAGTAGAGCACGCTCATGCGTGCTCGGTGAGTAGATCGAGCAAGAAGCCCACGACTTCGCGAGTTCCATGTGTTGCGTGCTGCGTCAGCCCTCTGCACCCGTGGACCCCCCGGCTTGTAGCGGCCCCTGATCACGTTTTCGCTCTTCCCACATCCTTCAAGGTCATCTCACATCCTTGTGGAACCCTCCCGCGCCCCGCTCCCGCCCCCAGTTTAAAATGGCTGCTGCAGCTGCAGTCAAGCAGCAGCTGGAAGACAACTGGAGCAACAGCCGCCAGCACAATGTGTTTCCGCTTGCTCAAATCGATTATATCATGCGCCGCAAACGGGCACAGCAGGGCCTGACGGTAACGCAGGCACCTGCCGCCAGCGGGCGGCGGCGGCGGGGCGCGGGAGGGGACCAGGAGGATGCTGAGCTGGTCCTGCCGCGTTGGGATGGGGAGGTGAGCATACTGTATCTGTAAGCAGGGCTGGAGTTGCTGGATGAAGCGGGGCAGGGTAGCACGAGGGCAGCAGGAGGGCAGCAGGCATGGCAGAACTGTTGATGCCGTGCCCATCATTAACGGACACATCCCCCGCTGTGCGCTGCCCACGATTGCAGCCCAAGGAGCTGAGCAACAGGTTGCTGCGTCAGTTCCATCTGGACAAGACAATTGACGGCAAAGAAGTCCTGCTGCGCTCGGTGTCCCGCAACGACGAGCTGGGCATCGCAGTGTCGCGCAAGGTGTTGGTGGTGGCCGCCGAGGAGGTGCCCGCCTTCTTCGCCAAGCATCACGGCATCCAGGGCCAGGGCTGGAACTCCCCTGCCCGCCTGTTCCACCACGTGCGTGCTCAATGGTGGTGGTGCAGACTGCAGCATTGCGCCTGTGCGAGGCAGCCGATTGTACAGCCTGTCGCGGCCGCCACCGGCTGCCTCCGCTCCCCGCACTCTACACCTCTGTGCTCCCTTTCCACCCGCTGCTGCGCAGCTGCACCACGCCGTGCCCACCCAGCTGATGCCTGCACCAGGCGGCCAGCCGCGCCTGGTCCACGGTGCTGAAGGGTTCACCGTGGAGACCGCCAAGGCGTGGTGCACCGAGTGCCCCGTGCGTGCCGACATGGCCGCCAAGAAGCCTGCTGAGAAGCGCGTCGTGCACCCCATTGTGGCCATCATGACCCTGATGCACCTGGCGGTCAGTTCAGCTGCAGGGTTGCAGCGCCTGGAAACTGCTGTGAAGCTGGTGTGAAGCTGCGATGAAGCTGCAGGGATGTGCTGCCCACCACTGTCACACCCAACCACCTCTTCTATACCTGCATGCTCCCACCCACAGGCCGATTTGATCGACCTAGGAGCAGGGCGTGACGAGCGCTACCGCTACGTGCTGGTGGTGATCGACGTCTTCAGCCGCTATTGCTGGCTTTACCCGCTGGCCTCCAAGACGACCATTGGCGTGGCACGGCATGTGAGCTGCCAACACTTGCTGCCAGCGCTTCCTCCCAGCGCTTGCTGCCAGTTTTTGCTGCAAGCACTTGCTGTCATTGATTGGTGCCAACGCTAATTGGCATCGCTACCGGCCAGCGCTGCCGACCAGCGACCAGCCGCTTCGCTTGCTTCATGCCTCGTCTTGCGCTCTCTTTCACTCTGCCCCACCCCACCCCCACCCCCACGCACCCCTGTCGTTCCCTTGCAGCTCTACTTTCAATTCATGCGAACGCAGGTGCCTGCCAAGCTACAGACCGACAACGGCCTGGAGTTCTGCGGCAAGGAGGTCAAAGAGCTGTGCGAGCTGTTCAACGTGCGGCACGCCAAGAGCATGCCCGGCCATCCTGAAACCAACGGTTGCGTGGAGCGTAAGAACCGCGAGCTCAAGAACAAGGTAGGAGCCGGGCAATGTGCGAAGAGGAATCTGGTGTGCTGCTGCTGTTGTTGTTGCTGCTGGTGGCGTTGAGGTGGTCGGAGGTGGTCGTGTGTGGCAGCGGTATGGCTGATGCAGCGGCAGTGCTGCAGGTCCAGCCCACAGCTCTCTCTCTCTGACCGCTGTGTGCACATCCCCTACCCGTCCCTCGTCAGATTCGTGCGCTGCTGATGGCTTGCCCGCTGTTCGAGTGAGTACAGAAAGCTCGTGCTGCTGCCCCTGCTGCCCCTCCTGTCCAGTGCTGCTGTGCTGTGGTTCCTGTTTCCACGCTGCAGCTTCTGCTGCTGCCCCACCTGTCCAGTGTTGTTGTGCCTGCGTGCATTGCAGCTCGTGCTGCTACCCCTCCTGTCCAGTGCTGCTTGCACGCTGCTGTCGTGTTCCTGCCGCTCCTGTCCAGTGCTGCTGTGCTGTGCTGTGGTTCAGCGCTGCCCCCCCCCCCCCCCCCCCCGCCCCCACGCCACCCCACCCACACCCACACCCCACCCACCCACACCCATCCCCTGCACTCTGCAGCTGGGCGTTCCACGTCCTGACAGTGATGCAGATGGTCAACAACTCGCCCACCAGCGCGCTCGGCGGCATGGCCCCCACCAAGGCGCTGTTCGGCACGCTGCCCTCCAACATGAACTTGCCACTGCTGGATGACATTGTCCGCCTGCTGGGCTTCACCTCCTCGGCTGAGGCGAACGATGCCGACACCCCGCCAGCCCCTGCCACGCGCAAAGGCAGCGCAGCGCAGCCCAAGCGCCGCCGCACGCTGTCAGAACTGGTGCTGCCCTCGGATAGCGAAGACGAGGCAAGCGACGATGCAGCGCTGGACGAGGCAACGCTGCAAATTGCTGCCACCGCTTCTCCCCTGGGGCGGCGCAGTACCCGCACTAATGCAGGCGGCCGGCTGAGCCAGCTGGTGGCAGATGAGCTGCTGGACGAGGCGGGCGAGGTGCCCACTCGTGCGCTGCCGCAGCGTGCTACAGCCATGCGCAGCCCATCAGGCAAGCGGCGGGCAGCGACGAGCCTGCTGGATCAGCTGGCAGCCATTGCAGCAGAGTGCGACGCTGCTGGTGAGTGTGGGAGTGATGTTGGGAGCGGCGGGCAAACCATTCGTTGGGGGCCTGCCTGCAAATGGGGGCGCATGAAGCAGTGGCTGCTCCCACATGAGCGCTCGTACCTCCATGCTGCAGATGAGCTGGATAAGGTGGACGACAGCAGCGATGGAGCTGGCACCAGCGCTGATGCAGAGGCAGCGGGTGAGTCTGACTGGGCTGTTTGAGCTGGGGTAGACATAAACAGAGTTGGGCAGGCCGGCTGTGGTGCAGTGCGCACGCCCACCATCTCCACCCTGCATGTCAATTGCTGCTCTTCTCCTCCTCCCCCTACATCGACAGCCATCCTCACCGCCCACCACGGCGCTCACCAGGAGCAGGTGCTGGCACTGCACGTGCGCAACCGCCAGCGCATCCGCAGCCAGGGCGGCAAGGGCGGCGCTGAGTTCGACATCGGCGATGCCGTGCTGCTGAAGCCTGCCAGCATGGGCAAGGTCGGCACCAGCACCATTCAGCGCAAGCGGCTGACGTGCCGCGTGGTGGGTGTGGCAGAGCAGACCGGCAAGTACCACCTGCGGTGCAACACCGGCCTCCTCAAGGGCACCTACGGCGGCGGCGAGGTGCTGCGCCCGGCCCCCGCCGAGTCTGCAGCCGAGCTCAACTTTGCTGCTGACGCGGATTCCTCTGAGGCGCCGCTGGTCACGCTCACTGCGGCGGTGAATGCAGAGCTGCTGGTGACGGCAGGCGGCAAACGCCGCCGCACGTGAAGCACCGGCGGCGCTGCCCGTGGGCTGCAGTCCACCTGTCTCCAGCCAACCCAGCTTCGCCCTGCAACAGCCTGGACCCCTCCTGTCAGCTCTGGTGCAGCAGGCAGCCATTTAACGCAGGTAAGTTGGGCAGCAGCTGCGCTGTGATGCGCGCTGCTCCTGCCGCCGCTCACGCTTTCCTTGCCCGACAGCCTGCCCTCTGTCCCACATTCTCGCTTTGCTTTGCACACTTCTCCGGCCTGCCTTGCGTTTCAATTGCGGTGTAACAACGCTCTACTGCAGCGGGCGAGACCAGGGGGCTTGGCTTGCGCGGACCCGACCATCCCCTCGCTCTCAGCAGCTTTTCCGGCGCGGCCTCGCGTCTCTAGAGACACTCTGTGGACCAGGTAACAAGTTCAAAGTGGCGCCGCTGCGCCTCCTGCAGCAGGCAGGCCAGGGGGTCGACCGGTGCAGGGGTCGACCCAGCACGCAACACATGCAGGGCGCGGGCGCTGGAAAACTGGGGTCCTGCACGCCTGCAGTCTTTCCCTGCGCGCTCGGCATCGTGCTCACACGCACCCGACGGGCGGGCAGGTGGCTGGGCCCAGCGAGCGGCCGCGCCGCCATTCGCTCCCCGTCTTCGCGACGCCGCAGTGCTCTGGGGTGTAGCCAAAGTAAGGCACATGGCATAGGGCATCCTGGCACAGCCGCCGCCGCCGCCGCCGTCTCTTCAACCCCCCGCCGCCGCCGCTCACCGCCGCCGCCGCCGCGTGCCGTCGCCTGCAGACCCCGTCGCTCGCCCACGTTGAGCGCCTGCCATGACGCTGCACGACGAGGTAGAGATTGAGGACATGGATTGGAGCGAGGAGCTGCAGTCCTTCACCTACCAGTGCCCCTGCGGCGACCTGTTCCAAATCACGCTCGACGAGCTGGCGGCGGGTGCGCGGCTGCTGGTTGTTGCCAACTGTGGATGTGCGCTGGGGCTGTGACGATGTGGGTTGAGCGGGTGCAGTGCGATAAGAAGGAAAACGTAGGCATGCTGCAGGCTGCAGGCCCCGCACGCGAGACCCCGACGCACCTGTCCTCCACCCCTTCTAGCTCGCCTCCTGCCACCCCTCGGGCAAGGAGATTGCCTGAGACTGCCCCTCCCCGCAGCTGCTGCTCTTGATGGGATAAAACCATTCCACGTAAACCGCTCCACATATCCCCATCCACCCAGAGCCGACCCATGTCTCGTTGCCGCTGCGCCCTCTGTGCAGGCGAGGAAGTTGCCAAGTGCCCCTCGTGCTCGCTCTACGTGCGCGTCATTTACGACCCTGAAGAGTTTGCGGCGGCGGCGGCAGCGGCGGAGCAGGCATAGACAGCAGGGCAGCAGGGCAGCAACCGCTGGCAAGGCGTGGTAGCACCACCTGCGGCAGCGGCGCTGCTGTGCGCTTAGCGCCGGCCACCGCCGACGACACGGCTTCACACCATTAGCAGCCGCTAGCAGCTTCTACAGGGGAAGCACGAAGCCAATGGCACGGCAGCGGACGGCCGTGGCGGCGTCAGCCGCACTGCTGCTCGCAGCAGCCGCGGCGGCGGCGGCGCTGCGCGCTAGCACGGGCGGCAGCCTGCACGCGCCCACCAGCGCAGCCCCGTCAGGCACGCACCCAGAGGGCGTCCGCCTGTCGTTTGGCGACAGCCCTGATGAAATGGTGGTCACTTGGAGCACCCACGCGCCCACGACTGAGTCGTGTGTGCAGTTTCGGGTGCTGCCCGGCAGCGAGCCGGTTGAGCCTGGCAACAGCAGCAGCAGGAGCGGCAGCGCCGCCAGGCGCAGTAGTGACGGCGGCAGTCGTGAACCGCAAGCGGTGGGTCCGCTGCTGCCCGGCGTAGAGCGGCACAGCAGCAGCAGCAGCGGCAGCAGCATCAGCAGCAGCAGCAGTAGCAGCAGCAGTAGCGACGGCAGTCCCACCGTGCTGCTCAGCCTGCTCTCAGCGCCGGCGCCACCCCAGCCTGCGCTGCAGACTGCCTGCGGCAGCAGCACGCCCTTTGTGGAGCCCGCCACCGGCGCCGTCAGCCTGCTCGTCCACCGCGTGGTGCTCGCCGGGCTTCCTCCGGGGCGGGCGCTGCGGTACCGCTGCGGCAGCGCCGCCGACGGGTGGTCCCGCTGGCTGGCCTCCCGCTCCAGGCGCGCCCCCAGCCAGTTCTCGACGGATGCGCCTGTGAGCCGAGTTTGAATGAGCGGCGTGGAGGGTGTGGCAGGGTGCAGAGGGGGCGGGTTGGCGTGCCTCCGCTGGGCAGGGCCGCGTCCCTTTTGATCTTGCTGTGCCGCAGCGACCCCAGCAAACTGCCCCGCTCCCCCCCCCCACCCCCCCGCGCAGGCCCGCCTGCTGATAGTGGGAGACATGGGCCTCTACAACGCGCGCTCCTGGCCCGCCATAGCGGCAGAGGCGGCGGGCGGCGCCGCGCCGGCTGGCAGCGAGGGCGCCGCTGGCCCCGCCGCCGGGCCGCAGGCACTGCTGCCTGCCGGCACGAAGCAGGGCCCGCCTGCCGCCGCCCCTGTGCCCCCGCCCTACGACGCCCTCCTCCACTTGGGGGACATAGCGTACGACCTAGGCAGCCTGGAGGGCCGCCGCGGCGCCGCGTTCCTGCGCAAAGCGCAGCCCGTGGCGGCGGCGGTGCCCTCCCTGGTGGCAGCGGGCAACCACGAGTGGCACGCCAACTTCTCCCACTTTCGGTGCGTGGAAAGACTGCTGATGCTTGACAGCTGAATCGTGGTGATGGGCGGATGGGCGGAGGCACACTGCACATTTGGTACGGTCGGTGCCCCGCTGCTGCGCTAGCTGCTGGTTTGCCTGTGCGGCCCAGCACGCAACCCGCGCCGCTGCCTGTTCACGGGGCGCTGCCCTGCGGTGTGGACTGGCCGCCTGGCGCCGTGCTGCACCGGCCTGCCCTGCCAGCAGCCTGCTCCATGCTTCCCCTCCTGCCGACCCCGCCCCTCCCTGCCCCTCCCCCTCCGCTCGCCTCCCCTGCAGCGCGCTCTACTCCATGCCTCAGCGTGCGGCCACTGACAACCTGTACTATTCTTTCGACCTTGGGCCGCTCCACGTGCTGGTGTACAACACAGGTGCGGGCTGGGGGTGTACAACACGTGCCAGTGTGGGTTGGGGGGTTTGCAACACAAAGCCGGGAGTCGGGTTTGGCCCGCTCCACGTCCTGGTGTGTAACACAGGTGCGGGTTGGGGATGTGTGCTCGATGCAACGCGCGACAGGAGAAGCAGCTGGGTGCTTTCGGGAGCCCAGCACAGCGGAGCACCTTGCGCCCCTCGCACCATCCACTCCCAGCGTGGAGACCCTCGCCGCGTGTCCACCTCCCCCCCGATCAACCAACAGAGGCCTTCTTCTGGCCGGACCTGTTTGGGCCGGAGCACATGCGGGCGCAGTGGGAGTGGATGGAGGCAGATTTGAAGGTGGGGCGAGCACCGCTCCCTGCCTGCCCTGCTGCCAGCGCCCAGCCGCATCCAGCTGCAGCCAGCCGGCCGCCGGCAGCGCCGCTCCAAGGCCTCCTCTGCCTTTGGAAGTCATCAGTGTGTCCTCTGGCCCACATCACACGCGCACGCCGACCGCTGCAGGCCGCCAACGCCGCCCGCCAGCGCACCCCTTGGATACTGGTGGCCGGCCACCGCCCCATGTACTGCGCCGCCGCCACCGCGGCCGGGCGCTGCCACGAGGGTGCGGCCTGCATGGAGCAGGGTGCTGGAGGGAGACGCAGCCTGCACCTCATCTGCATGCGCTCATGCCGCCGCCGCCTGCCTGGACAGCCCTGGGCTGCCCCCAGCGCATGCTGACCCGCCCCCTCTTCCCTGCCCCCCTCCCCCTGCAGAGCAAGAAGCCTCCCGCTTGGGCCTCCCCTCCTTCTGCCCCCGCAACAACCCGGCGGCCTGCCGGCCGGTGGGCGGCAGCGCCGGGCCCTCTTTCCCAGTGGAGGAGCTGTTCTGGAGGCATGGCGTCAACCTGGCGGTGAGCGCGGGGCCCAGCGTGTGGGTTGATGGTCAGGAATACGACCCCGCATGTAACGCTTTGAGACGGCCATCTCGCTGCAGCCACCAGCCTTCCCAGAGAGAGATGGAGAGACACTACGGCACACTAGGCTCCCCCTCTCGGGTGCCCCCCTCCCCGCAGGTGTACGGGCATGTGCACGATTACGAGCGCTACTGGCCGGTGCACAACCACAGCGTGCTGCTCGACCACAGCGTGCCGGGCGGCGGTGTCGGCACCGCGCAGCCGAGCGCCAGCATAGATAGCCCCACGGCAGCAGGCGCACCCACGGCAGGAAGCAGCACTGCCCCGGGACGCGATCCCAACCCCACAGTCTACCTCAACCCTCGAGCCACCATCCACGTGACTAGCGGCGCCGGCGGCAACTCAGAGATGCGGGCAGCAGGGGCGCCGCCCCCAGAGGTACTTGGGGCCGCACAGGGGCATTCGCTGCCGCGCTGTTCATGCCACGGGCTGCCTGCTGGGCCTGTGCCGGGCATCTAGCAACGGGCCCGCCGTGCAGCTTGCCTGTGCACCTTACCCCCTGCCACCCTCACCCCTGCGCCCCTCCCGCCCCCCCGACCAACACGACCTCCCCAGGGCTCCTGCAGCGCCCCCTGGTGCGCCTTTCAGTTTGGCTTTGCGCCCGCCCCCGGCCAGGCGCACGCCTTCAGTTTCTCCCGCCTGGCGGTGCACAACGCCAGCCACGCGCGCTGGCAGCAGGTGGAGGCGGGCGGGCGAGTGGTGGACGAGTGGTGGGTGGTGCAGGAGCAGCACGGACCCTTCGACGCGTAGTGCCCGCCGGCGCAGCGCAGCCCCCAAAGTTGCGGGTCGGCGCCGCCAGTTTTGATAGTCCCTCTCCTCTCCTCTGATCCCTGTTCCACTTCGTTTCGCGGTGTCCCTTCATGCTCCCTCCCTGGCCCCGTTTCCTCCCGCTCTCCCCTTCGCTCAGCTGCGCCCTCCCTCCCTGCACCCGCTCAAGCCCCCCTGCCTTGCCTCCTGTGCTATTGATCAAGCGTGCAAGGGGGGTTGGGCGGCCGCTTCAGCCAGGAATGCTGACAGCAGTATGGTTGCACGCAGGGGTCAAGGGATGTAGCGTCCAAGTATCTCCTCTGAGCCCCAGACTCGTCATTGTCTGCGTCGACGGCGCTGCGCTGGCCGCTGCCGCGGCGGGATAATTGAGCGCTCAGGCATGACAGGCGGTTCAATCTCGCTTCACCCGTGCGTGTGACGCGCCCAGATCTCAGCCTCACAGGCTCTTCAGGCTCTCCGACCGCCCGGGCTCGCCCAAGCCGCCGCTCGTCCGCGCAGCCCTTGCTCGCGCAGTCGTCGCGATGCTGGATCTGGGAAGAGTGCAGGTGGGCGGTGTGGCAGGTGGGCGCAGTGGGCCGCGGGCTCCCGAGACCATCCCCGCCTTGCCTCGCGTCGGTCGCCCCTCCACCCTGCCCTTCCATCGCGCCCTTGCACTGATTCGCAGAAGGAGCTGCGGGAGATCGAGCGGGACAAGGCGAGCGGCGTCACCATAGAAGTGCAGGGCAACAGCATCCAAAAGCTCATAGGCTGCTTAGAGGGTGCGCAAGGGGGCTTTGGGACGTGTACAGGGACGTTCGAGCGCGTCAGCGAGCGCGCAAATTGATGCTTCTCACTTTGCCGTCACAGCCAACCTGCCGCCGCCGCCCCACTGCCCGACTCCCCTCCACAGGCCCGCGCGACACCCCCTTCGAGGGCGGAGTCTTCTACGTGAACATAGAGCTGGAAGACCAATACCCTTTCGTGCCTCCCAAGATGCGGTTCATCACAAAGGTGCCCGCCTGGCGGTGTTCATGGTTGCTGCGGCGCCGACGGGCGGTTGGGGAGGCCATGTCGGTTGGCTGCCGGCGGCGCTGCTGACCTCTACATCAGTTCTGCTCCTTCCAGGCGTGGGCCCCGGGCCTTAGCGCTGCAATGCCAGCGAACTGCCTCTGCCTGCTGCCCGCTGGGCTGCATTCACAAGCTGCGCCAAACGCATGCACCGCCCCTCCCTGCAGGTGTGGCACCCCAACATCAGCTCCGCCAACGGCGCCATCTGCCTAGACGTCCTGAAGGACCAGTGGAGCCCCGCGCTGACGCTGAAAACAGCGCTGCTCAGCCTGCAGGCGGGTTGGGGGGGAGCCGTGGGGGCAGGTGGCGCCGCGTGGAGCAGGAAGCGGCAGGGCGAGGCGCCGACGGCACACGGCGCACCGTGCAGGCATGCAGGCAGGGCACATGGCTCAGCCGCAGGCCGCCGCGCCTCCCTTCCCTGTGCGTACCACCCCTGCAGGCGCTGCTTTCTTCGCCGCAGCCGGACGACCCGCAGGACGCTGTTGTGGCGCGGCAGTACCTGGGCAGCTTGGCAGAGTACCAGGCAACGGCAAAGCAGTGGACGGACACCTACGCGCACAAGGCAAGCCGATGGGGCTGCTGCGGCCGCTTGCTGCTGCTGCGGAAGGCTGTGTCCGCATGCTGCAGAACGCGGTCGCAGTTGCCTTGCAAACCGCCGAGGGGTGCGCAGCACGTGCCCGCCGCTCCCTCAATCCCAGCCGCACCCCCTAATGCACCCCTGCTTGCGCCCTCCTGCTCCGTGCAGCAACAAGTGGTCGGTCTAGAAGCGAAGGTGCAGGTGCGCCGGAAGCAAACAGCAATAGCGCTGGGAGCGTGCTCCTCGCGAACAGCAGGGGAAGCAGGCATGGCATTGCCAAACTTGCACCTGTCACCGCCCCCCCAAACTCACTTTGTGGCACACCTCCGGCACATCTGCACACCTCGTTGCAAACTCAACTCAATTGCCGGCTCACCTCCTCGCGACGCAGGCGATAGTGGAGATGGGCTTTGGGCGGGACGCGGCGCTGGCGGCGCTCAAGCGCGCAAACGGCGACGAAAACGCGGCCATGGAGGTGCTGCTTGGAGCGTGAGCACAGACTGCAGGCATGCAGGGCTGGCACGGTGCCCGAGGCTGTCCTGGCTCGGCACCCACGGCGCAAAGACTGGCCGGCGGCTGCAGCGGGGCGCCCAGGGCGGCGCGTCATGTGCGGCGACACCCTTGCCTGCAGCACGCAAGCATCTGCCGCACCTGTTGCCCGCAGCATCCTTGGGGTTCACTGCACGTCCGCATCGCTGGATGCGTGCGGCCCCCCCTCTCTTCCTTCCCCTTTTCCCAACCCAACCCTGATACGCACCAAGCACTGCTCTCCTCCCTTCTTCCCATTCCTGTACTCTCCCTCCCGCTCCGCTTTCCCCGTGTTTCCCCCCCCTCTACCTTCGCCCCAAGCACCCCCTTTCGTTGTCCACGCACTCCCCGTCCAGCACTGCACCCCTCATACGCTCTCATCCCCTTTCAAACCGAGTGGCCTGTGAAATACGTACGTGTGCGCTTTTCAAAAAATGGGGGAGTGGGAGCCAATGGGCTGCCCGGGCGGGGGCTGGGGGTTCCAAAAATGGGGGGGGGCAGTGCTGGGCAGGAAGGGGAAGCGGGGTGAGTGCCAAAGTAAGGGTGCATGCGGGGGTCGCTGCGGTTGGGGAAATGTTTTGATGTGACGGACGCGCACAACTGCTGCTGCGTTGCCGCCAAGCGAAGCTGCTGCTGCAGCTGCTACCGCGGGAGAGGTGCCTGCTGCTGCAAAAGCGGCTGCTGCACCTGCTCCTGCTGCAAGCGTACATTGAAGTGACGCTCTACTCCACCAGCCACGGCTTGATGGTGGGCTCCCATGCCACCACGCCATCCTTGCCAAACCACAGGGCTGCGGCAGCGGGCAGCAGAGGTGGGCAAGGGGCGAGCGAACGAGGGTCACGGCAGGCAGGCGGTGCGCTGGCAGCAATACCACGACAGGTGGCGGCTTGGCGGCAACGACACGCCCCCCACCGCTGGCCCCACAGCGCAGCCCCCTGCCTCGCGCTGCGGCATCGTCACTGCGCCCACGCAGCTGCAGCCCCCTCCCTGCCGCCCTGCGCACCCGTCTCGCGCTCGCCGTTCTCGACGCTGTCGCTGCCGTGCACAACGTTGCGGCCCACCTGCCGAGGGAGAGGGGCAGGGGGAGCGGCGGGTGGGGGGTTGAAACGCCATGCGGCAGCTCAGCACACAGGCAGGCACGGCTAGAGCTGACGGCTGGCTGCAAAGACCACCCACCTGCGCTTGAAAGTCGTCGCAGATGGTGCCGGGCTCAAAATCCAGGAGGGGGAACGGCGCCTGACCAACCAACCACCCGGCCTCCCTTCTCCCTTTTTTGAGGTGCATCTTCTGCTGCGCACAGCACAGCACAGCAACGCGTGGAAAGGCTGCTCGCAGAGCTTGCTCACACACCCGACCCACCTTCACCGCAAAGTCGCCGCGGATGGTGCCTGGCTCAGACTCCAGCGGGTTGGTGGCGCCAATCAGCTTGCGCGCGCTCTTCACAACGCCCTCGCCCTCCCACACCTGCGGCAGCGGCGCGGTGGGGTGGGTGGGGTGGGGTGGGGTGGGGGGTGGGGGGGGGGGGGGGGGGATGGGCAGCGGTGGCGGTGAGGGTCCGACGTGAGACCGGAGGGGCATCAGCACGTGCTGGGAGCAGGGGGCGTTCCCCAAGGCCACACACCTGCCCGCCCGCCCGCCCGCCCACCATAAACCCGCCCGCCCGCCCGCCCGCCTGCTAAACCACCCGCCCATCCGCCCACCCATCTCCCACCCACCATGCAGACCACGGGGCCCGACAGGATGTACTCGACGAGTGCGGGGAAGAAGGGCTTGCTGGCCAGGTCCTTGTAGTGCTCCTCCGCAATGTCCCTGTGAGGCGCATGGCAAGCACAAGGTGCCGCGCGGTCAAGAGCGACTGATGCATTGTTGAGGGTCAGGGGCCGCCGCGAAGCTGTGCAGCCTATTGGTTGAAGTGAGGGATTGCAGCAGGTGCATGGGGTGTCGAGATGTCGGCGGAGTCGCACAGACGGGCGGCCATGCATGGGGCCGCCGTCTCATAACAGTGCGGCTTAAGCGCGTGGCTCTTGCGCTGCTTTTGACGGCGTGCCTGGTGTGGTGGGCCGGGCGCGCCGCTTCGAACAGCGCGTGCAGGGTGCAACGCACGGTGCAGTGCAGGGTGCATCGATGCATGCGAGCCCTTGCACGTACCGCGCTTCGAGCAATACAGCTGCATCAATGCTCGTCGCGTTAACGAGGGACGAGTGCATGGCAGGCTGAAAGACCTGCAAACACTGCCTTCAGCCTGCGCATCCCCTGCGCGACCTGCCGCCGTCCACCTCACTTGGTGCACTGGAACAGCTTCAGCCCCTTGAGCTGGAAGCCCTTGCGCTCAAACCGGGAGATGATCTCGCCCACCAGGCCGCGCTGCACGCCGTCGGGCTTGATCATCACATCTGTTGGGTTGCGAGGAGGTGGGCACAAACACAGGCGGCGGGGCGCGTCGGCGGGGTGCGTCGACGGAGGGAGCGGCAGCGTGCAGGCACGTGCACCGGCGCAGGCGTGGCACGTCTCCTGCTGCAGAGCAGCGCTGCGTGGTTGGCTGTGAGCATGGTTCATGCCACGGCTCTCACTCACAGCTGATCTCGGCACGCACGGCCACGGGGCCGGCGGCGGCAGCATGGCACACGGCGGCGCTGCCGGCAGCCACTCGCAGCTCGGCGCCAGAGCTGATGGATGCGATGGAAGCCAGACGCTTTGCAGGTGCGGCCACAAAGGCAGCCTGCACCCGCTGCTGCTGCGGGCGAGCGGCGACGAGGGGCGCCGCGGCGCGGGTGCAGCAGGCCATCTGGGTAGCAACCATTGCGGTCTCTGAGCCTGTCACTTGACGATGACGGTGAGACAAGGCGCAATGCGTGGTGCCAGCGGCCTCAAGTGCATCCTGATGGTGCGCAGCAGGCAGCACGGAATTTTTGCTGCATGTTCGTCCATTTCATAGCGTACGTCAACACGACAAACCGCCGAACACTCGCCCGTCGTTTCCTCTGCAGTCGCCCAATGACAGAGTTGCAGTGGGACTGGCTCCGTGAGGGGTTTCAGCGGCCGGCACGACGCTTTACCAAGGCATCAGATGGACTGCAGCAGGTGTGCAGCATACTGCGGGGCGCCGTGGTGTCTGCAGGTCGTTGTCGGCTTCGCCGCTGCTGCCGCCGCCGCCGCCTGCACCTCTCCCGCCCCCTGAACCTGAGGCACGCTGTGCACACCTCCTCGCACCTACGCAGCAGCCGCGCAAAGCGCATCTGACCAAGATCCTGCCCAATGTGACAGGGCTGCGCAGCGACGAGCAGCTGCGGCAGTTTCTGGGCAGCAGCCGCAGCAACACGGTGCGACATGCACAATTTCTGGCAGCAGCCGTGCACGTCTGCATGCTTACATGTGCTTGGCATGTTGCTGCGCTTTGCAGGGAGAGTGCCTGGACGTAATGCCATGCATGCGACACACCCCATCGTCAACGCAAACGTACACGCCGCTGCCACGCAACGCAGGTCTGCATCAACTTTGGTTCGTCCTGGTGCGCGCACTGCCACGCCCTGCTGCCCCACTTCCTGGCCCTCACCAAGCAGTTCCCACGCATCAAGTATGCACTGGCGCAGGTGCGGCGGGCGGATGGGGAGTCTTGGGGCGTAGGGGGCAGTCGCTGGGTGGGGCGCACGCAGCGCTGCCAACGTTAGGTCGAGCCCTCGTGCTGGCACCACTGTACCGGAGGAGTGCAGATGCCTGCACCATCCACTGGCCATGCAGCAGCAGCCGCTCACACTGTCGTCTCCCCCGCCCCTCACACACCACCACACGCCATCCGTAGGTTGACTATATGGACGAGGGAACGCGGGGCATCACCTACACCCCCACCTTTGCCATCTACAAGAGGGGGCGCAAGGTGCGGGGAGCGTGGCCACTAGCCGGCAGGGCCGCTGCAGAGAGCCACGGCCGTGCGACGTGGCGCACGCCCTGCTCTCCTACACAGCTTTGCTGCCCCGCGTCCGCTCCACCTCTCGTTGCCTCTGGCCTGCACTCCCTGGCAGGTGGACCAGTTTTTCGGGGCCAACCCCCAGCAAATTCGGGACCACCTGTGGCTTGCCAGCCAGGAGGTTCCAGCAGCAGCGGCAGCGGCAGCAGCGGCAATGGGGCCGACCCGTGATGCCGCCGCAAGCGTGCTCCCCCGCCGTTGAATGAGCGGTCGACGCCCGGTCTTGCGCATGCTGCTGTCCGGACAGGCATGTACATCCCGTGTACATGCCTTGCCTGTCATATGACATGCATGTTCCAATAAATCTTCTATGCTGCTTCCCAGCTCTGTCCCAACCTTCTCCTCCCGACTCTTGACTGCCGTCTTGTCCCAGCACTGCCATTCGCTTCGTTGCTTACGCCTGCCCTCCCAGTCCGCTCTGCTGTTGCTGCTCCCGCAAGGTGCATGCGCTCTGCTCCACGGCATACCCTCCAGCTTGCTCTCACATGGCGAACCGCCACCTGCAACGGATCTCTTTACTGCCTGAGTGAACACCCATGCTGCCCCTGCCCTGCCCTGCCACATCCAACTACCAGACACTATGGTGTCAGATCTCATTGGAAGAGAGGGACTGCTTGTAAGAGAGCAGTGCCCAACAAGGGTTAGGCCATTCACCCACTAGGCACGCTGTACACGACCAGGAAGAGCCTCGGGATGCAGGTTTCTCTCGGTGCGCAGGTGCGGCTGTTGTAGCCCACCCCCATCCCACCTGCACCTGGTGGTGGGTTAGGGCGATTGGTCCTAGGCAGGGCAGGGGTCAAATATTCGACTCACCCCGCCGGAGGTGTTGGATATCCGACTCCCCAGGCAGGGCAGGGGTCAAATATTCGACTCCACCCCCTCCGGACGTGTCAGATATCCGATTCCCCAGGCAGGGCAGGGGTCAAATATTCGACCCCACCCGCTGAGGTGTCGGATATCTGACTCCCCAGGCAGGGCAAGGGTCAAATATTCGACTCCACCCCGCCGGAGGAGTCGGATATCCGACTCCCCAGGCAGGGCGGGGGTCAAATATTCCACCCCACCCGCGGAGGAGGTGTCGGAAATCCGACTCCCCAGGCAGGGCAGGGGTCAAATATTGGACCCCACCCCCTCAGGAGGTGTCGGATATCCGACTCCCCAGGCAGGGCAAGGCTGTCGTATGGCGCCGAGGTTTGGGGCATGCGGCTGGCAATCAAGGCTGCAGCAGGGCATGGCAGCACCGGCTGTGCCGCGGACATGCTCCACCGCGGCTACCTGCGGTTGTGCTGGCCGAATGCGGCGAGCGCCCGCTGTGGCTGCGCTGGGTGATGCGAGCAGCACAGCTGTGGAACCAGGCACTGGCAGCAGAGCATGGCAGTCTGCTGCGGCAGACGGTGACAGCCAGCGCGGCGCTCGCGCTGGCCCTCAACTCCTGCCAGCCAGCACAGCAGCCCTGGGCGCAGCAGCAGCACTGGCAGCTGTCGGCGTGCAGCTCAACTTGGCAGCCACACGGCCCGTCAGTAGAGCAGCGTTGCGCAAGGCGTGCTGGCAGCGGCATCTGGAGATGCTGCAGACTGCGGCATCCCGCGATGCCGCCAGCCTGGCTGCGCCAGCGGGATTCATCACACACGTGCGCGAGCGGTGCCGCCGTGAGGCACTTGCGCAGTGGCGCACCCGCTCCCACTGGGGTGCCGAAGAATCTGGCTACTGGCAGGGAGTGCCACGCGAGCAACGGCTGTGCGCACAGCATGCTGGCATTGAGACTGTTGAGCACACGATTTTTGACTGCCCCCTATCCCCTATACTCTGATGTGCGTTCCCGTTTCCACTGTCTGTCCCCCCCTGACCTACCCTCTCTGTACGCCTTCCTCAAAAAACAAAAACCTGGCCCTCTCGCATACTTCGCTGCCGCCTGCCGTCGTACCTGGCTGGCGGTGAACTCCCCCCTTCCTCCCCCTCCATCCCCACTTGCTTAGCTTCCATCCCTCTGCTCCCTTCTGTATGTCGGCCCCCCCAGACCTAGGCTGTCTCCTGGAATCTGTGTCGACAGGTCTCCTGTTGTTAGAAATATGTAAAGCACTTAAAAGGAAGGAAGGGCCGATGACGGCGCGTCTTTGCCCGCCCCCCTGCACAGCGTGCCGCCGCTCAAGGCCACTTCAGGCGGCGCCTGCGTCGCGTCGGCGTGCTTCTCATATCGCTTTGCACTACCTCACAAGCCTCCTACGCGCGCCTGTTGCTCCTAGCGACGCCATGGCATACCCCGAGCCGCTCCTGCTGCGCAACTGCGCCGTGCTGGACACCGTGAGCGCCACGTGCGACCTGGAAGTACGCTGGGACATCTCGTTGATGGAAGGGCGAGTCTTCTCCGTCACGCGGCACCTCCCCCCCTGGGCAAAGCCGGTCGCGGCGGCGGCGGCACGGGCACGAGAGATCGACTGCCGCGGCCTGGTCCTGATGCCAGGTCTGAAACAGGCCAAAGCCCGGCTTGTAGCGGCTTTGGTACGGAGGAGGGTGTAGCACAAGTCTGAATGCAAACTACCCACTCCCCCTCACCAGCCTGTGCGGTCGTGCCGGTGCCGCCGTCGCCCCACCCCCGCTGCCTGCACCTTCAACCGGCCGTCGCCGCCGCGTGTTTGCCCACGAGCCCTCCCACACTGTTCAACCCTTCGCCCTGCAGGCCTGTGCGACGCCCACGTGCACGTCACCGCCTGCACCGCCAACCTGCCCGGCCTGCTGTCGCTGCCCGACAGCCTGGTCGCAGCGCGCGCAGCGCGCGTGCTGGAGGGCATGCTCAAGCGAGGCTTCACGACGATACGAGACGCAGGTACCTGTGCGTTCGGTCTCTGCTGCCGCTTGGTGGGAGGTGGTGGACTGAGGACTGGAGCGCAGATACGTGCGTACGTGCGTGTGTTGCCGGCCTGTTGTGCAGGGCGCGCGTGGAAGGCCTGCCACGTGCGCCGATCATCGTATTCCCTTTGGTCGCGCATCCCCCTGCCTGGCATCCAGGCGGAGCAGACTGGGGGCTGGCGCAGGCAGTGGAGGAAGGCACGCTGGTAGGGCCCCGCATCCTGTTCTCGGGGCATGCGCTCAGCCAGACGGGCGGGCACGGCGACATGCGCGGCAAGTGAGTGCAGGGGTAGGGGCCGGGTGGGGTTTGGGAGGCGCACAAGTTGCAGCTGAGAGTTCATGGCACGCGCTTTTGACCAGCGCTGTCCGCCCGGCTCCCACTGAGCAGATTGTAGCATGCCAACAATGCATGCATTCATTCAATCGCCACGCCCTGCCCGCCTGCCTGCCTGCCTGCCTGCCTGCTTGCCTGCCAGGGGCGAGGACTTCTGCCCCTGTGGCAGCGCGCTGCGCGGCATCGGCCGCGTGTGCGACGGCGTGGATGAGTGCCGGCGCGCGACACGGGACGAGCTGCGCAAGGGGGCACATGCCATCAAAGTGATGGCCAGCGGTGGCGTGGCCTCCCCCACGGACAGGTAGCAGGCTTGGTGGCAGAGGCGCCTGCACGGCCGAGCCCTGCAGCGAGTGCACGCAGACCCCAACCCACCTCACCTGCCCACCTGGCACCCCACCCCCACCCTCACCCCGCCCCCGCCTCCCAGGCTGACCAACACACAGTTCTCTTTGGAGGAGCTGAGGGCGATTGTGGAGGAGGCAGAGGCGGCGGGGACATACGGTGAGGAACGGAGGGGCCCGCGACATCGTTCCGGGCATGGCGGGACGTAGCTGCAGACCATGCGCCGCCCGACATGGACCGCTCGCTTAGCTAGCACTGCTCTGCGCCCCCAGGCAACCCACAGCCCGCCCCCACGCGTCCCCCACCGGCCGCACTCCAACTGTTCCTTGCTTGCATGACGCAGTGTTTGCGCATGCGTACACACCCAAGGCCATCATGCGAGCCGTGGACTGCGGCGTGCGCAGCATCGAGCACGGCAACTGCTTGGACGAGGCGGCAGCACGTGGGTGGGGCGCAGGGAGGGCGCACACGCACGGCGGAGAGGGGCGGCAGCTACAGCTGCACTGCCAGCTGCAGCAGCGCCCCTCGCGCGGCCCACACGCTTCACCCGCCTGCTCCCCCCTGCCCTGGCTGCTCCGTGACCCGCCCCCTGGAAACGCCATGCCTGCGCAGACCTGATGTCGCAGCAGGGGACCTTTTTGGTTCCCACCCTCGTCACGTACGCGCAGCTGGTGCAGGGCGGCGCGGCGGCGGGCATGGCGCCAGACCTGGTGGCGAAAGTGGGGACGCTGGTGGAGCAGGCAAGCGGGCTGGCGAGTTTCAATTAGTGGAAGGGAAGGGGCTGGCAGCCGGCAGTGGTGACGCCAGAGGCTGGCGCAAAGGTGGGGTCCCCTAGTCCCCCCACCCTCTCCTTGCGCCGGACCTCTGATCATCCACCGCCAACTCACCCCGACCTCCCCTGGCCCCCTGTGCCCAGGGCCTGGACTCCCTGCGGCTTGCACGCGAGCATGGCGTGACGATGGTGTTTGGCAGCGACCTTCTGGGGGACCTGCATGGGGCGCAGCTGCAGGAGTTTGAGCTGCGCAGCCGGGTGGTGCCGCCGGCGGTGAGCTCGAGGGTGTGCTGTGGGGTTTGCCACGCTGCGCTGCTGGTGGGTGCCCCTGTCGATAGTGGCGGCGAGCTGGCAGGTCGCCCTCACAAGCGGCCCGCTGTCAAGCCACGGTGGCTTCGATGCCGCTGCACCATGCCAGCCCAGCAATCATGCAAGCACACCCACCCAGGGAGGGTGCCACCCTCACCGTGTCGTAACATTTGTTGTTGTGCCACTCTGTCGCCTGCACAGGAGCTCGTTCAGTCAGCCACGGTTCATGCAGCCGACCTGTTTCAGATGGGGGACACCTTGGGGCGAGTGGAGAAGGGCTACGCAGCCGATCTGCTGCTAGTTGACGGTGAGGGCGACTGGTGGGGAGACGGGGTTCAGCACCGCAGGTACGGTGAACACGAGGGGGGGAAGGGGGGTGGGTGGGGTGCGGTGGTGGTGGTGGTGGCGTGTTTGGGGGGGGGGGGGGCTTTGTGCTGCTCCCACACCCCATGCAAGCCAACCATCCCCGAGGGCTTTGTTTTCCCGTAGCCTTTTGATGCGCATGTGCCCGTGCTGCAGGGCCCATGTACCGCTTCATTCGCACCCTGGCCTGGTACCGCTGGTGGATGACGCTGGGCTGGGAGACCTTCGATGGTCAGTGGGGTGGTCATGTGCAGGCATCGATGGCAGGGACTCCCTCCCTGCCCAAAGCTTGGAGGCGCCCGTGTTGGGGAGAGCAGGGCTGCCGCCCGCAAGACGCAGCCGCAACGCAGGCGTTGCGACTGACACGGACCTCCAAGGGAGAGCACTGCATCAGCTGCATATTTTCCTGTCAGCCGCAGAGACGAGCTTCTTGCAGCACTGCCCCAACCGACCCGCTCACCAGCGATCCCCTTCCCTCATGCCGCAGTGCGCTTCAAAGACCGCCGAACCTTCGCCTTCAGTCGCGGCAACAAGCTGCTGGTGGTGCTGACCAACGGAAACTACTCGGAAGCTGTCCCTCGCCCCGCTGAGTACCGCCTGAGCGGGCTGGACGGGTTTGCCGGCGCGCGGCTGTGCGATGCGCTGCACTCTGGGGTGAGCCGGGGCAGCTGGGCGTGCTGCCTTGGCTGCATTGGCGGCATGCCCACCCCGGCCTTGTCGCTGCGGCCCCGCCGCCGGCGCATGGCATCACCTCCGCTACGCTGAGCTGCTGTGCAGGCGCCTGCAATTGGCCCGCCGCCCGTGAGCAACCCTCCACTCTCTGAATCTCAGTCGCTGAGTCACTGATCCCGCGTCCCCAACTTTTTCCCATGCACCATGGCACTGCAGTTCTGTGTTGATGTTTCTGACAACGGAATTGCCAGCGTGACCCCGTCCCCCGACGACGAACCGCTGGTGCTTGTGCGGCAGAGCTGGGTGAAAGATGAAGAGTTCTTCACCCCTCTTGAGCACCGCCCGGTGAGGCTCTGCAGCGCTGCCCTTCCTTGCCCTTCCTTCTGCCCAAAGGCTGGAGGCTCTTTGTCCGTGCAAAGCGCCGGCTGGGTGAGGGCCAGCAACAAGTAGGAGGCCGCCCGTCCGTGGCTGTGGCTGTGGCTGTGGCTGTGGCTGTGGCTGGTCGGTGCGCTCGCTTGGCTGCATGTCTGGGCCCACAAAGCCCATGCCCCCACACGCTGCGGCCCCAATTTTGTTTCCAGGTTCTCTGGAAGCAAGGCCTGGTCGTCACTTTCGTGACCATCGCCGGCGCAGTGCTGGCCTGGCTGCTGGGCCTGTACGCCCTGCACTGCTGGCACGCCCGCTGCTTCAACCTCTTGGACGATGCTGCCACAGCCTGCCAATGGGTCGCGCGCAGCGGCCTGGCTTCCTTTAGCAGGGATGGCAGCCAGCATGGCCAGGCCCGCCCCTTAGGCACTAGCAACGGCAGGAGCAGCCAGATGGGCAGCAGGACGAGCAGCAAGGTCAGCCTGCCAGCCACCGCCAGTCTGGGCACCGGCATTGCCGGCAGCAACAGTGGCGCGGAGGAGCCAGATCTGGAGGAAGCGCTTGCGGCGGCAGCCAGGCAGCTCAAACGGGAGCAGCTGGCCCGCAGGGTGAACGCGTGGCGACTGGAGTCGCTTGGGAAGCGGGGGCACGGCATGGTGCACACACTCGTCGACTGCCTGCAGGTGGGGTGGGGTAGTCCCTCGGGCTTGTGCTTGTGCTGTCTGATGGGTCAGGCCATCCCCTGCCTCCCCACGCCAGGCCCGAACATGCATGCCCTGAAACACAAGACGCACGTCGCTTGTTCTGCCCCTGCAGAACGACCCCGGCATGGTGATGCACGTTGCCCTGGAGTACGCGGTCCCTCATATGGGGCTGACTGGGCAGCTGCAGTACGGCGGCTTGGGCAAGGTGCGCCTGCTGTGCACCGCCCCCACAAGAGGCCCAACAAGCGCATACCCACGCGGCGCTGCCCCTGCGAGCCTCTCTGGCTGCTGCCCGGTCGCCTGACGTCGCCTTGTTTGATATGCGCCCACCACCGCCAAAAACAACTTCTTGTTTTCGCAGGTTGTGGAGACCTTCATCTGCCACACCGCCCGGCCCATGCTGGTGTGCGCCCCCATGTACGCACCCTTCTACGGCCCCGATGGCCGCCTGGCGGGCGACCTGGCCAACTCCGGGCCCCTCCTGTCCATGACCGCCGTGGTGGGCAGCGAACGGCACCTTGTGGAGATCTACGCGACTGCAGCGCCAGCAGGCACAGGTGCCGGCTCAGGAGGCGCCGCCGTTAACGGCTCAGACGGTGCCCAGCCCGCCGGCCCCACCGTCTTCTTCCTGCTTCTGGACAGCGACGTGTTCCGCAACCGCACGCGCGGCACCATCTACCAGCATGCCAGGTGGGTGTTGTGTTGTTTCCGTGCGCATGGTGGTGGGTGGGTTGGCAAGGCGGGGGGCTGGTGATTGTCGCCCCCCCCCCCTCACCCCCCACCCACCCACCCCATACAACCTCACCCCACCCCCACACACCCTCACCCCCACACCCTCACCCCACCCCACCACATCACCCACACAGACATCACCACCACCACCACAGCGAGGATGCAGGGTAGCTGGCCCCTCTTCTGTTTGCCCCACCAGGCCGCCATCTGACCAGTCAGCCCCCAACAACTGAACTTGACGAGTAACCCGCCACCCCCACCCCTGTTGCTTTGCCTGCTGCAGCGAAGACGAGGAGCTGGCCTTTTTCTCCGTCTTTAACCAGGCGGTGGCACATGTGGTGCAGGCGCGCCTCACTTGTTCTGCATCTATATGCTGCGCTTACATGCTGCCCACTGGGGGGGGGGGGGGGGGGGGGTACAGCTGCAGGCGCAGGCTGGCCCAGGCGTGAGAGACACGGGTCCAGACTGGCGAGGCGGCTGGCAACGCAGCATGCAGGGCATGCCGGCTTCCATGCAGCAGGCACGAGGCCCTTCACGATGCTCGCCCCACCCGCCTGCCTCCCTCGCCTGCCTGCTTGCAGACCCTGGGGGTGGCGTCGCTGCAGCTGCACGACTACCACGGCGCCCTCTCCCTGCTGTACCTGCCACACCAGCTGCCGCTGCGCGTGCTGCTGGTGGCGCACAACGCAGACTACAATGGCACCTGGCACCTGGGCACGGCGGTGAGCTACTTGTGTGTCTGTATGACCACTTGCACTGGTGGATGCAGCAGGCGGGCGGGCGGTGCACAACATCAGCAGGCCATAAATCGTTTAGGCACCTGGTCACGCAGCGACAAGGTAACGCAGCCAACTTTCTTGGGGTTGGCGGAGAGCAGGCGGAGCGACCGTCCCATGGATATCCTTTGACGGCTCGGTGTTTGACCATGAGACAGCCAGAAATGCTGTCAGTCGACCGACGGCCTGCCCTGCACACGGCCAGGCCTTACCCCAACCTTGCTCCACCCATGCATTCCCTCTGGCTCACTGGCACGCGGCGCCCCTCTGTATGACATGCAAGCAAACGTGCACACTCGACGCCTACCACTTACGCCCTGGTTTGAATGCGCCACCCACGCAGGCACGGGAGGCTCATGTCTACGACATGCTCAACGTACCCATCAACGCCCACACCCGCAGCCTGTGCGAGCACAGCGGCAGGTGTGTGCGATGCCCCGCAGCGGAAGGAGGACCCGCGCAGCCTGCCCGTGCTCTGCCCAGCACCGGTGCCGTGGTGCAACCTGAGACCAAACCCTATGCATGGCCTTCCAAGGGTTGAACCGTGCCTTGCGCAAGGATCAAAACGTGCCTGCCGCACACGCTGGACCTTCTGCTGCGCTCGCCCTCCAACGCATGTTCGCGTGTCGGTGCTGTGCCTCTTGGCTTGCTGCTCTGTTTGTGTACCCAAGAGAGTGCCCCCCCCCTCACACATACACAGGTTCAACATGCTGCGGCCCGTCTTGGAGCACATGCGCACCGTGCAGGGCGGGCTGGGGGTGGTGGCGGTGTCGCCGCGCTACGCGCTGCGGTGAGGCCTGCCCAGCAGGGCTGCCGGCTGCCGGCCGGACTGCTGCATTGGCGCACGCGCATTGTCGTCGCGTCGTGTGCCGCCTGGTCCCGCCCACCACCTGCAGTCAGGCCGTCCACCAAGTTTCCACTCTGCTCGCTGACCCTGCACAGCATGGGTTCGTGCAAGCCAAGACAGGTAGCTTGCAGCCATACAACGCGCGCTCCCCCCCCCCCCTTGCAGGGCCCACTCCAAGTTCTCCATGTTTTGGGACCTGCCCCATGCTTGCGTGATTGGGATACTGAACGGCATGGAGGATCCGCTTGGGGAGGTGGCAGCTGCCGCTGCTGCAGCCGACCCGGACGCTTTTTTTGCTCGCAAGGCTGCTGCACGGCTGGCATTCCAGGAAGCAAAGGGCCTGCAGGTGGGCATGTGTGTAATTGGTTCCGTGTGTGTGTGTGTGTGTGGTGTTGTCTTTGTTGGTGGGTGGGTATGTGTGTGTGGGGGGGGGGGCATGTGGGGGGTGCACACAAAGGTCTTGCTCTCCTGTGGTGAGCCTAAACCGGCCATCTCCCCCCGCCCCCACCCCCGCAGGTTGGCAAGGACTTTCGGCTGCTGGTGTTCATGGGACGCATCACACACCAGGTGGGTGGTGGCAGGCGGTGGGTGGTGGTGGTGGTGGTGGTGGTGGTGGTGGTGGTGGTGGTGGTGGTGGTGGTGGTGGTGGTGGTGGTGGTGGTGGTGGTGGTGGTGGTGGTGGTGGTGGTGGTGGTGGTGGTGGTGGTGGTGGTGGTGGTGGTGGTGGTGGTGGTGGTGGTGGTGGTGGTGGTGGTGGTGGTGGTGGTGGTGGTGGTGGTGGTGGTGGTGGTGGTGGTGGTGGTGGTGGTGGTGGTGGTGGTGGTGGTGGTGGTGGTGGTGGTGGTGGTGGTGGTGGTGGTGGTGGTGGTGGTGGTGGTGGTGGTGGTGGTGGTGGTGGTGGTGGTGGTGGTGGTGGTGGTGGTGGTGGTGGTGGTGGGCCGCCGTATTGCTCCATTCGATGCGTGCTTCGAATGCTGTTCCTGCGTCACTGTACTCTCCTTCACTCCCACACACGACCTTTGATCCTGAGCGCAGAAGGGCTGCGACATCATCGGTCTCGCCGCCCGCTCGATTCTGAAGCAGAACCGCAGCGCACAGGTGGGTGGTGGGCGATGGTGGCCGCTCCTGCTGCAACAGGTGCTGCAGCCGGCCAGCCACCCGGCCAGCCAGCCGGCATGACCAGCAGCACTGGGCGTGGTGTAAGCCCTGGGAAGCTGCGTGTGGGCTCCGCACACCGGCCTGCCCACTCAGCCCATCCAACGTGCCCTGGTGGCTCACGATGACGCCTGTACCACCTTCCCTGCCTGCCTGTAGCTGGTGATGGTGGGCCCCATTGGCGACGAGTACGGGGAGCAGGCCAAGCACGCGCTGGAGAAAGGTGAGGTGATGTACTATGCTTGTCGTCAAGCATCGCTGTTTCTTGAGTGTCGGCGTGGAAAGTTGTGAGGAGGCCCACTGGCAGCAGGCGGCAGGCGTCCCTCCTTGTGACTCGTCGGCTGCATGCTCTGGATGCACACACACCGTGGCGCCGCCAACAGCTACCCAGCGCCGTCGCGCACGGCCATCTGCCACCACAACCCCGCCGGCAGCTACCTAGCGCGACTGCCCCTTCTGCTACCTGCCTTGCAGTGTCCGCCGACTTTCCTGGGCGTGTGTGGAATGGAGCGGGGCAGTACATTATGGGCGCCGACAAGGAGCAGCTGTGCATGGCGGCAGGTGTGGCATTCACCGACTGAACTGGCTGTTTGTTCGTGTTGCGTGGTGGTGGTCACTACATTGGGACGGGGGTAGTAAATTGGCGAAGACAATTCACACGACGGCAGCTGCGCTACACTGTGGCGGTGGGGTGGGGCGGGGTCCTGCGGAAGCGACCAGCGAGCGGTTTGCTGGCGTTTGCGGCCTACTTGGCGTCCCTCCCTTACCCCGCACACACTGCCCCCGTGCAGACTTCTTCCTCTGCCCCTCCCGCTTTGAGCCGTGCGGCCTGGCTGACATCGAGTTTGGATGTGAGCGTCCGTGTGTTAATGGGTGTAGGATATGTGTGCTGCGTCGCACATTGCGCTGAGGAGTTGTAAGAGCATGCATGACAGCGCATGGCACCACTTGGCCCGCAAGCATGCCCGGGGCCATCACTGCAGCGCCTCCCTGCTCCCTTGCTTGTGCAGGGCTTGGGGCTGTTCAAATTGGGCATAACACGGGTGAGTGGGGCAGAGCGGGTGTGTGGGCGGCAGCGCATGCTGGCCGCTCATGATGCGTCCTTCCAAGGCTGTGCTGCTGGCAAGGTTGCCCCCCCCACCACCACCCCCAACACACACACACACACACACGCACACGCACACGCACACGCACACGCACACGCACACGCACACGCACACGCACACGCACACGCACACGCACACGCACACGCACACGCACACGCACACGCACACGCACACGCACACGCACACGCACACGCGCACGCACGCGTGCACGCGTGCACGCGCGCACGCCCCACCCCACCCCACCCCACCCCACCCCACCACCACCCAAATGCCGTGGTAACCCCACCCACACCACATTCGCCTCTTTGCATCCCCTGCGTCTGCGCAGGCGGGCTTGGCAAAATGCCTGGCTTCTACTACATCACCGAGCTCGACTGCCTGGAAGAGCAGGCGGCCAGGTGCGGGGGCGGGGGCCCGCTGAGCGCTGCCGTCCAGATGGCGCGTGACCGAGCTTAATACATTCAAGACCCCCCCCCCCGCCCCCCCCCGCCCCCCCCTTCTCCCCAGGTTGGCCAGCACCGCGCTGCGTGCGCTGCGTGCTCCTCCCGAGCAGCTCCGAAGCAAGGCCACAGAGGCCCTGTGCGCTAAATTCCCCCCCAGTCGCATGGTACAGCTGTACGACCAGCACTGGGCACGGGTGCATGCGGTGGCGGCGGCGCGGGCCAAGGCGGGTGGTGACGGCGAGGATGGCCTGGGGGAGAACGAGGCTCTTTTTTATAAAGAACAGGCAAGCTTGGGGTATGCGCGCGTGGGTGGTGGGTGGGTGGGTGGGTGCCGTTAACGGTGGTAGTGGCGGCGTAGACGCGCGCACGCACTATACCCTCTGCTTCATGCCCGTGATCCATGCGCCGTTGATCTCCAGTGGCTGGAGGACAACACGCCCTACAATCCGAAAGAGTCCAAGGGGCGGCAGGCGGCACAGCAGCAGCGCAGGCTTGCGGCCTGGGTGCGCAATCTGGCGCTTGTGCTCATGCAGGTGCGTCCCCTTGCCAGGCTTGCGCTTGCTGTGTGTGCTGTGTTTTGCCCCCCAGCTGGCAGCCCACCTGCACGCCCGGGCAGATGAAAGAAACAAGATAACACGCACCCTTGCGCATGGGTGGAGCAAGGCTTGCTTACCTACGACCTCGCTCGATAGGCGAGCGAGCGGCATGCCGCATGCCGACACACACAGCGCGACCTCACTCCCCGCGATGCTGCAGGCCGTCATGCGCGTGCCCAGCGTGCTGAGCCTGCTGTGGTACAGCGAGAGCAGCAGAGCGGGCGCCATCAACTTCGACAGCGTCACCACGTATAGAGACATTTTTGGATCGCTTGTGGCTGTCTACTTCTACTGCTACGCCGGTCCGTTGTCTTGTCATCCTGCCTCCTCCTTGTTTATCTTGCCTCGTCCATATTTATCTTGCCTCGCCCGCAGTCAGAGTGTGCGTGGAATCGTGGCACTGGCTGCTTGGCTAGATAGGGTTGCCTGCCAGCGTGAACGACCGCCGGCTGGTGTGTCCTCGACGCTCTTTGCCCCGCCCCCGCCTGCCCTGCCCCACCCCCGCAGGCTCCGTCCTGCTGTTCCAGCTGCTCGGCTTTTTCATGCCCCCGCTGCGCTACATGCGGGCAGCGGCGTGCATCAACGTGATAGCCGTGCTGCTGGCGCTGTGGGCGTTGTGGGTGCCACAGGTGTGTCCTGCTGGCGCTGTGATCCCACTTTTTAAAAAGACATATGTTGGCGGTGCTCCATGCATTCAAAGGCGCCGCCTTGCAAGCCAATGCCCCCGCTAGACCGGCAGGTGCACTGCTCCCTGAAATCGTTTGTGCCGCAGTCTGCAAACATCATTTACCTCATCAACAGCGCCACAGCGGCCACCTGGGTGCCCATGACCTGCTTCATCTTCCTGGACCGTAAGCTTGCTGCACCTTGCTTTGAACCCCGCGCTGCTTGCTCTCCTTGGCTTGGGGGTGGGGCTGGTGGTGGTGGGTGTGGGTGGTGGTGCGTGTGCGTGCGTGCGTGCGTGTGCCACCACCACCATTACCTCACCACCATCACCATCACCATCACCCTCCCCACCCCACCCCACCCCGCACCGCCGTTCCGTTGCAGTGTCGCGGGCGTCTGTCTCCCAGCATGGCCCCCTAGTGATGGCCTACGGCGACACGCTGGACCACATCATGTCCATAGCTCCTGCCTGGGCCATCCTGCAGTCCCAGGGAACAATCAACATTGCCGGCATGCGCGCCGCCGGCATCGTGAGTGTCGACGGTGTCTGGTGGTTGGTGATGTTGTGGATGCATGCGCCCGCATGCCCTCGCTCAACGGCCATTGTGCACCACTTTTTTTCAATCCCCAGGTGCTGCTGGTGCTGGCCGTGTGGTTCCTGCTGTGGCTGGGCCACCCTGCCTCCCTGTCCCCGCACTTCAGCCACATGCGCCTGCGGCTGCGGGGGCAGGCGCACCTGCTGCTACGCCGCCGCCGCGCGTGGGCGGTGGCGGTCACAATCACCACAGCTGACGCTTTCGCCGGGGCGTTTCTGGCATCCATGGTGTTCCGATTCGAGGTGCGCCGCTGCCCTTCCTCCCCTCCTGTGGCGGGGCCCACAGTTCCACCCTCCCCAACACTCGGGCCCGACTTACACGCTCGTTCATTCCGCCCCGGTGTGCCGCACCATACAGTAGCGCTCTACTCGCACAATGCTGGCCTGCCAAGGCGCCTCCCCCTCATGAGTGTGCCCCCTCCTCCCCCTCCCCCCCCCCAGACCCTCGAAAACTCCTCTCACTTCTTGCTGGTGACTGTCATCACCGCAGTGGTGACCAGCGCTCTTACCGGCGCGCTGCTGACCATGCAGCCGGGACGTAGCGCGGGGCTGCGCCTCATGTACTGCCTGGCCTCCATCCCCGCTGTCACGGTGGTGCAGGTACGGTTGTGGGTGCGGCGTGAACGCTCGCAGTGTTCGTAGTGGATCCAGCTCCGTGTGTGTGGGGGGTGGGTGGGTGGGTGGTGTGTGGGTGGGTGGGTGGGTGGGTGGGGGGGGGGTGGGGGGGGGGGGGGTGGGGGGGGGGAGGCGGCGCGGGCGGGGCGGCGCGGCGCGCGCTTATTGTTTCACTTGACGGCTGCCACACAGGTTTGATGCTGGGGGCATTGTGCCTGCGTCTGGCAGCGGCTTGTGGGCTGGCCTGGGGCTGGCCTGTCGGAGGTCACTTGCCGCACGACAACTTGTACGCAGATCGACCGCTGCATGACCGGCGCATGACCGCGGCCCCCCCCCCCCCACTCCTCCCCGCCGCCCCGCCCCGCCCCGCCCCCACCGCGCGCAGGGCATCCTCATCATATACTGTGGCACACCGGGCCTGTATGTTGCTGCGACTGTCCTTGCAGCCCTGCTCATCAGGTGGGCGCAGGGCAGCCCGGCATGCTGCATGCGCACCGCGCAGTTGTCGCTTTGCTCCCTCTCGGCAGTTGTTCTTACGTGACCACACACATCTCTGTGGCACACAAGATACTCATCTGTGTTGCGCACCCATGCAAGAAGTCCGTATCCCAATCCCCCCACCACCCCCCACCCCCCGCCGCCCCCCACCCCCCGCCCACCCCTACCTCCCCCCAAAACCAACCAACCGCCTGCCCAAACGTACGCACACGCATTGCACGCACGCACACGCGCACTCACGCACGCGCACTCGCAAAGGATCCCCCTGCAGGACCAACATCGTGGGCCTTCTCAACCTGCACACCCTGCCCAACCGAGAGACATTCACGCTCGTCAAGACGCTGCAGGCAAGAGGGTGCCACTCCCCCCCCCCCTAATGCTTTCTGTACCCCCCCCCCCTTGCCCGCGCCATGGCTGGCTGGCCAGACCACCTTCTCACCAACTCCCCCCTATCTTCCCCCCCTCAACCGCCTCCGTTCCCGCTGCAGGTGGTGCTGGGCTCGCTGGCCATCGTTGCCGGCCTGGCCACAGGCGGCAGCCTCATCAATACCAATGTCCAGGGGTGGGCGGTGATAGGTTCCTACGAGGTCGCCCGCCTGCTGCTGGTGGCCGGCTTCATCATGCTGCACCGCCGCGAAAACATTGCCAAGCCTTGAGCCAGCGCGCGCCGATCCCCGGGGTGATGAAGGACATGTCATCTTGCCAACTTGCAAATTGAGGCCCCGAGTCGGCGCATTGCCAAGCCGTGAGGCACGCCGTCGGTGCGCACTCCAGCTTTATGTGCGAGCCCTGGTCAGGGCGTCAACGCCGGCCTTTGCAGCCACAGGCTCATCTCCAAACAACACGCCCTCGTTTAGTCGATTGCATGCACCCTGAGCAGCGTCGCCCACATCCGTCGCCCACATCCTTGTGACACTCCCTCTTGATTCCTTGCACACTTCCCGTCATTGACACCTTTCTCCTTCCCTTTTCCTTTTACGCTTGCCGCATCTGCCGCACTTGTCTGAAATGCTTCAGCTCTGTCCCAGTTGCAAGTCTGTACTGTGTTACACCTGTTTATATTCTGAGAAAGAAACACAGGGCCCGGCACGGCTGAGACCGGGAAAGAAGGGGGTGGGAAAAGGCGCTGTTGAAAAGGGGGGAGAGAGTGCAAAAGGGGATGCATGTACCTGCTGCATGTGGCGCACCGCCTTGACCAGCAGCCAGGCATTGGTGCACGCCGAGCAGCAGCAGGTGATGAGCTGCAGCTCAGTTTTGGGCCGCACGTACCAGGGCTTGAGGGAGCAGAAAAGGGTGCGCCCGACACGCACGCCTGGATACTGCTCCTTGAACAGCAGGTACAGCTGGGTCTGCAACACAAGAGGGGGCAGCCGGCGGCGGCAGTGGATGGCACACTCGCTGGCAGGTGCACCTTCGAGGCGTGGAGGTGGTGGGCAGCATTCGGCGGGCGCAGCTGAAGACGTCCCCCTCCCTTCCCCAACATCCCCCACCCCCCTCCCGCACCTGCGTGCACTCCAGACAATGGATAATATGGTGCTCCCAGCCCCCATTAGCGGTGCGGTGCCGGATGTGGTGCTTCTCGCAAGAGCTGGGGCGCGTGGAGAAGTGCCAGAAGCGGCGTGCCAGGTTGACGGTGGCAAGGCTGCATGTAAGGGTGCGGTGAGCAGAGGTTCACAAGCTGGACGTGCATGCACTGCAGCCAGCGACATGCAGGCAGCCAGTCACATGCAGAGGCAACCCCTGCTCCCGGCTGCCACCCATTGCCACCCACCTCAGGCTGTCGGCGCGGCGCGCACGTTCGAACTGCAGGCCAAGTGCCGGCATCCATGCTTCGCGTGCATTGCGCTGAGCGCGCAAGTACTTCTCGCGGACTTGCATGCGCGACGCCACTGACGCCAGCTGCTTGCCGGCCAGCTGCGGGCTGGCAGCAGCGGTGCACAGCAGCCGCTTGCCAGCAGCTAGGTGAGCTGGCACGGTGCCGCCGCGACGGCTGCCATAGTGCTGCGCCGCAAACTGAATCACAGCGCAACCAACCATGGCATCCACATGGCTGTCGGCCGCCTGCTGCACAAACGCCCGCTTCACCTCTGGCCGCACGCGCTCCAGAAGGTCATGCAACAGGGCCAGCTGATATGGCGCTGGCAGCGGTTCGCCGCCGCCTTTGCTGGTGCCGAGTGCGGAAGAAGCGCTCAAAGAACGCCAGGCTCTGCTTGCGGATGGCCTGCTTGGTGACTGCCAGCTGCCCCTCAACTGCGTGCCACTGCTCTGCTGCCTGGGCCGCCTGCGAGAGGCGCTTCTGCTTTCGGGAGCGGGCGACGTCAGGGCTCACGTCTGCAGGCAGGGAGAGGGGGAGCGGGACAAGTCGAGGCGTGCCCCCCTTCAGTTCTGCCGCTGCCTGCCAGCAACGCAGCTGCCAGCGAGCACTCGTGAGGCCCACCTGCAGGACGGGGGTGTGCCATGCTCTGCAGCAGGTGGCGCCGGTGGCGGTGGGGCTGCCTTGAAGCTCCAGCAGGCCGACGGCGGCGGCCTCTTCGATGGCTGGAGCGGGAGCCGCAGCCAGGGCGCGGGCAGGCGCGCCGCGCGCCCGAGCCGATCGCCGCTGCTGCTGCTGCTCCTGTGTTGCATCCTCCTCTGGGCCAACAGGTGCTGCAGCAGGCGCAGCTGCTGCCAGGAGAGCAGGGGGTGCTGCAGCAGCTAGGGCTTCGGCGGTCGCGGCCGCCCGAGCCGCCGCCTCCACTAGCTGCTGCCGCTCGCGCTGCCGCCTCTTGCGCTCCCTGTCCTGCTTCCTGGCATGCTCTGAGCGGGGTTTGCGTGCCGTAAGGGCCTGGGGGGCCATAGGTGGCGAAGGACTGTCTGCCATGCCGCACGCCCCGCGATCGCTCACATCGCGGCCTGTCCTTAGCCTCGAGATCCCCCAGAGCCACGATTGAGACGCCCCAGGCGTTTGGTGTCCAGCGGGGCACAGCACAGCAGTGGCCGGCAGTGCTGGGCTGCAGAGGTGGGGGAGGTGTGCCGGCTCCTTCATCAGGATACCTCCTTCCTCAGGGGCCATCTCCCTGAGCGGATGGATATCGGCAAGGTGGCGGATTCCGCTGCCTGCCGGCATTACGGTCGCTATAGTGGTTCATCCACGATGGTGCGTGATGCGTTACCAGGAGGAGGTGACGGGGCAGGCAGTGGCACAGGCCGCTTACCGCCCCGCTGCACACCTCTCCACGGTTCCCGAGCGCAAGCGTCGCCAGACGCTTGCGCGCCTTCGACTGGGCTGTAGCTGGGTTGCGGATGATGTGGGGCGCACGCAGCGCCTCACCCGTGACCAGCGCCCATGCCAGAGCTGCGGGGCTTCCCTGCAGTCGGCCTGGCACGTGTTGCTGGATTGCCCGCATTACGCCCCTCTGAGGGCAGAGTCCCCCCACTTATTCCCTGAGGGCCAGACCCTTCATGGGCTCTACGCCCACCCAGACATTGCAGCTGTGGCGCGCTTTGCGCTATGAGCTGGATGTGGGTAGCCAGGGCTGGCGGGCTGGAGCGTGATGCGCACGCCCAGCTGACGAGCCGCCGGGCATTGGGCCAAGACCTGGGGCCCACAGGGTACAAAACCGCAGGTTGGGTGATTCCTCCTGCGTGGGCGCCAGGCAGGCATCGGCCGGCGTCACGGCCACGGGTGGCGCGTGATGGGCACGCCCAGCTGACGTGCCGCCGGGCACTATCGGGCCAGGAGTCGGGCCCACAGTTGCATAGCAGGCCGCGAGTTGGGTGATTCCTCTCGCGCGGGCGCCAGGCAGGCATCGGCCAGGCGCCATGGTCACGTATATCTGGGCCTCCCCCCCCCCTGGGCCCCCCACGGCGATAGCGGCAACGTCAGCACGGCACCGATGGCACGCGGCTTGCGGCAACGGCTTGCAGCAGGCGTTGGCTGGCACGACACACCACCCCCTGCATGCACGCCTGTTTCTCACGCTCACCTGCATCATGCCCACCACCCCATTCACTCTGCTCCCGCTTCCCCTCCCTGCCCTGCCCGCTTGTCACCACACCACCTTGCCTGCACCCACTTGTTCCCCACCTCTACCTGCTTGCACGTGTCTGCTTGCCTGCATCTTCTATTGAGAGAGACGGGGCCCCGCTTCGGCGGCGGAGCAGGAACGGGTGACGCGCACGGGCGCTAGCCCTAGACCCCCCGGCCCGCAGGGGCGGGTTTGAACGCAAAGCGCCAATGGGAAGAACACCGGCTTGTTGTTTGAGCCTGGAAACTGCATTTCGGATCACCCACCATTTTTTCTCCCCAGATGGGGTTACCCCTTGTGCTGCTGCCCAGGTCTCCTGGGGTTTTGGCAGTAGGGGGATGGTGCCCGGCAGGGTGGAAGTCCCGGAAGGCAGGCTGGTGTCCTACCACCCCCTGTCCAGGTCTCGTAGAGGCCAGCGATGCAGGGTAATTGTAAATATTACTTGCAGCAGCAGCAGCGGCAGCAGCAGCAGCAGCAACAACAACAACAAACCCTGGTCGAGCGGGAGCAGCAGCGCCGCATGGAGCGCGCGCAACAGCAGGGGGCGCAGCGCGCAGCGCGCCGCGAGGCCCGCGGTAAGGCCGCCCGTGCCTAGGACACAGCCGCCGGCCTCACCCTTGCCCTCCACAACTGCAGGGGTGAGGCCGCCGCGGCAACGTGGGAGTTGGGGAGTCGGTACGCCCCTGACATCCTGCTTCTCACGGAGACGTGGGCTAGCCCTGAGCACCCGCTCCCCTCATGCGCGGGCTACGCAGCCTTCGAGGCGGCGAGGCCCGGCGAGCAGCGCGGCTGGGTGGCAGCCTACGTGCACACACGGCTGGCAGCGTCAGTGTGGCGGCGACGCCCAGCGGACGGTGTGCTCTGGGTGCGGCTGCCCAACGCCCTGGCGGGCGGCCGCGCTCTCCTTATAGCAGTTTGCTACTCCCTGCCCTCCGCCTTGGTCCCCTGTTGGCCATGATCAGGCCTGCCCCCCCCCCCACCCCACCCCCCCCACCCCACACACCCACGCACCCCCGCACCCACAAGTATACTCACCCCCCTTCCCCCTCCCGCACTGTCCACAGATCGATGTGGGCAACGACGGCACGGTGCCCTTCCGCCACGGCGAGCGTGTGGACTTCAAGTGCGTTCCCAACTGCCTGCCTGCTTGCCTGCATTGCCTGCCTGCCTGCATGCCTTCCTTCGCCTGCCTGCCTGTGCCTGCCTGCCTGTTTGCACGGGTGCTTGTCTGCATGCGTGGATGCGTGAGACTTGGCTGCACAACCTGACATTGCCCCGCCCCTCAGCCCCTGCCCCCTGCTCACCCTCCTGCGTTCTCCTTCGCCGCAGGTGGGTGGTCACCCAGAAGCACGTGCACCGTGCGCCTCTCCATCATGCGGGGAAGCAAGGAGCAGGAGCTGCAGGTGGGTGTGACTGGGTGCCTGATACCATGGACACGTATCAATATACACATATGTAAACATGCAAAGCAGCGCCAGCACAGCACAGCACAGCACGCGCGTGCCGAGGGCGCCAGCATGCCCTCCACCCCCCTCGCCCCAGATTCCTCACCGTGCGCCGCCCCCTCCTCCCTGACCCCCGTCCCTGGTACTGCAGGTCAAACTGTCTCAGTGCCAGTACCTCATCCCCCCTCACCTGCGCGAGGCAACAAACCTGCAGCTGTTATGCACGAGTGTCTGTTGCGCAAAGATATGCCCCGAACACGCCTCCCCTTGCGTGCCTCCCTCTCCCTGTCGCCCCAGATCCCTACCTGGTCCAGCGCTACGGCTCCCTTGGCGCCGCCCCTGTGCGCCTGATGTCTTGCACCTACTACGGCGTGCGCGAGCAGCCTGACGAGCAGGCAAGGGGGGCGCTGCGCAGGGAGGGGATCACAGGGAGAGACAGTTTCATCAAAAGGACGCCAAGTGCTTGTATCGATTAAATAGTCGATTCTTTCAGGAGGTCCAGCCGTGCCGCTGCACGCGCACACCCCGCTGCAAGGCCTTCTTTTCGGGGGCACCGAGCCTCTCACCCGTCCCCCCCCTCTTGCCCCTCCTTCCTCCCCTGCCCTCCTCCCCCTCCCTGCTCTTCTCACCCGTCTCCCCTTCCTCCCATGCCCCCCCCCCCCCCCACTCCAGGTGGTCGTCCCCTCCTCTGTGTTGGCCTGCGACACCACCCTGGGCTGCGAGTCAACCCTGGGGGTGCGCGACGGCGTGGTGCAGCGCTTCAACGGCCAGCCCATCCACTCGCTTGCGCAGGTGGGGAAAGAGAGGGAAGCGCGCAGGCGTGGACGTGGGTGGAGGGAGGCGCGTGGGGTCGACGGCCAAAGCCCCGCCAACAATCGCTGGCGCACATGTCTGGACGGGCTACCTGCCCCTGCACGGGTGTCCGCCCCGCCTGGCTGGCCTCCCGGGTGCCTGCAAGCGTCGCTGGTAGCAAAGCCTGGTTGCTGCCAGCGGTGCTGCCTGCCTCCGGCCCCGCCTCGCACACCGTCGTCACGTGCTGTGCTGCCCTCCCGCCCATGCAGCTGGCACGCCTGGTGGAGGACAGCAGGGAGCAGTACTTCCGCTTCGACCTGGAGGCCGCCAGCAAGGTGAGAGAGGGTTGAGGGGGAATGCCGGGGGGGAGGAGGGTGCGTCTGTTTTTTGGGGGTGGGGGGCGGGGGGTGGGGGGGGGGTGGGGGGCTGTCCTCTGGCACTGCCCATGACCCGCTCCGCCACGCAACCCTCCGCTGGCACCCACCACTTGTGCCCCTGGACGCGTGTGCAGGTGGTGGTGGTGGACGCTGCCGCCGCGAGGGCCTGCAGCAGCAAGATCATGGAGGATCACAACATCGTGGCAGGCACGCAGGGGGGGGCGGCGGGCAGGGGCTGGGTTGCGCTTTCACGAGCGACGGAGGGGGCGGGAAGGAGGCACGTGAGCCGAGACGTGCATGATCTTCTCCTTACACGCTCCCCACGCTCCTCGCTCTCTCTCCCCCCATTGTAGACACGAGCCGTGACGTGCGCAAGCGTATGGACGCCTGTCTCACGATACTGAAATTGTCTCACGATACTGAACCTGGTCGAGGTACGAAGGCGCCACAGGTGCCTTGGCCTGGCAGTGCCCCCTCTCCCTCACTCCCCTGCCGCGCCTAGCTGTGTGCCATAACAGCCTCTCTCCCCCTGCCGCCCCCCCCCCCCAGTTCCAAAGTGTTTGTCTGATGCTCCCTCACGCCCCTTCCTCGTTCCCCTCTCTCTTCCCCGGCTCTGCGCATCCGAGCCCGGGGCCTGCGCATTCATTTGCTCTAGCAGGTGTAAATCAGTGAGTCAGTCAGTGTGACATCCCCACTTGCTTAGCTTCCATCTCTCTGCTCCCTTCTGTGTTTCGCCCCCCCCCCCCAGCCCCAGGCTGTCTCATGGCATCTGTGTCGACAAGTTTCCTGTGGTTAGACAGATGTAAAGCACTCAAAAGGATAAGGAAAGGGCCACCCGGGCCCACCCTTCCGCCACGGACTCCCCTACAGGTTGGCTGCAGTGGAAGACGATGCCAAGGTACTTGAACGCTGCCACGCCGGCGCCCCTCCCTGCTGCTGCAATCCAGTGCGACATGCGTTCGGGCGTAATAGTCTTGATTTTCTTAAAAACATGACACAAACTATAACCGTTATTACATATACTTTGTGACAAAGGGGCCGGTCAGGCCCAGATGAACGAAAGGGGTTAATGGATTCGTCAGCAAGGTTTCGCAAAGGCAGCCGTGTGCGCCAAACCACGATGGTGCAAAAGGGGGTTTTGGCATGTGATGCCTGGTTGGGCATGTGCGGGGTAGCCACGAGACATGCAGGGCTGGGTGCCAGACTTGCAACTGGGACAGAGCTGAAGCATTTCAGACAAGTGCGGCAGATCCGGCAAACGTAAAAGGGAAAGGAGACAGGTGTCAATGACGGGAAGTGTGCGAGGAACCATGAGGGAGTGTCACAAGGATGTGGGCGAGGCTGTTCAGGGTGCATGCAATCGACTAAACGAGGGCGTGTTGTTTGGAGATGAGCCTGTGGCTGCAAAGGCCGGCGTTGACGCCCTGACCAGGGCTCGCACACAACGCTAGAGTGCGCACCGACGGCGTGCCTCACGGCTTGGCAATGCGTCGACTCGGGGCCTCAATTTGCAAGTTGGCAAGTTGACATGTCCTTCATCACCCCGGGGCTCGGCGCGCGCTGGCTCAAGGCTTGGCAATGTTTTCGCGGCGGTGCAGCATGATGAAGCCGGCCACCAGCAGCAGGCGGGCGACCTCGTAGGAACCTATCACCGCCCACCCCTGGACATTGGTATTGATGAGACTGCCGCCTGTGGCCAGGCCGGCAACGATGGCCAGCGAGCCCAGCACAACCTGCAGTGGGTACGGAGGCGGTTGAGGGGGGGAAGAGAGGGGGGAGTCGGTGAGCAGGTGGGCTGGCCAGCCAGCCAGCCAGCCAGCCACGGCGCGCGCGCGTGCGCGTGCGCGTGCGCGTGCGCGTGCGCGTGCGCGTGCGCGTGTGCGCGCGCGCGCGCGCGTGTGTGTGTGTGTGTGTGTGTGTGTGTGTGTGTGTGTGTGTGTGTGTGTGTGTGTGTGTGGTGTGGTGTGGTGGTACAGAAAGTACTAAGGAGGGGGTGTGTGCAGAAAGCATTAAATCATTCAATTATTGATTAGTTGATTTACATGTACGGCAGCCCCGGCAACAGCAACACGCATCGGCTGACTTCAACAGCAGTGGCACCCTCTTGCCTGCAGCGTCTTGACGAGCGTGAATGTCTCTCGGTTGGGCAGGGTGTGCAGGTTGAGAAGGCCCACGATGTTGGTCCTGCAGGGGGGTCCTTTGCGAGTGCGCGTGCGTGAGTGCGCGTGTGCGTGCGTGCGTGCAATGCGTGTGCGTACGTTTGGGCAGGCGGTTGGTTGGTTTTTTGGGGAGGTAGGGGGGGGGCGGGGGGTGGGGGGCGGCGGGGGTGGGGGGTGGTGGGGGGATTGGGATACGGACTTCTTGCATGGGTGCGCAACACAGATGAGTATCTTGTGTGCCACAGAGATGTGTGTGGTCACGTAAGAACAACTGCCGAGAGGGAGCAAAGCGACAACTGCGCTGTGCGCATGCAGCATGCCGGGCTGCCCTGCGCTCACCTGATGAGCAGGGCTGCGAGGACAGTCGCAGCAACATACAGGCCCGGTGTGCCACAGTATATGATGAGGATGCCCTGCGCGCGGTGGCGGGGTGGCGGTGGTGGGGGGGGCGGCGGGGAGGGGGGGGGGGCGGCGGTCATGCGGCGGTCATGCAGCGGTGGTCATGCAGCGGTCGATCTGCGTACAAGTTGTCGTGCGGCAGGTGACCTCCGACAGGCCAGCCCCAGGTTAGCCCACAAGCCGCTGCCAGACGCAGGCACAATGCCCCCAGCATCAAACCTGTGTGGCAGCCGTCAAGTGAAACAACAAGCGCGCGCCGCCCCGCCCGCGCCGCCTCCCCCCCCCCCACCCCCCACCCACACACACGAACACCCACATACACACCACCCACCCCACACACACACGGAGCTGGATCCACTACGAACACTGCGAGCGTTCACGCCGCACCCACAACCGTACCTGCACCACCGTGACAGCGGGGATGGAGGCCAGGCAGTACATGAGGCGCAGCCCCGCGCTACGTCCCGGCTGCATGGTCAGCAGCGCGCCAGTCAGAGCGCTGGTCACCACTGCGGTGATGACAGTCACCAGCAAGAAGTGAGAGGAGTTTTCGAGGGTCTGTGGGGGGGGAGGGGGAGGAGGGGGCACACTCATGAGGGGGAGGCGCCTTGGCAGGCCGGCAATGTGCGAGTAGAGCGCTACTGTATGGTGCGGCACACTGGGGCGGAATGAACGAGCGTGCGAGTCGTGCCCGAGTGTTGGAGAGGGTGGAACTGTGGGCCCCGCCACAGGAGGGGAGGAAGGGCAGCGGCGCACCTTGATTCGGAACACCATTGATGCCACAAACGCCCCGGCGAAAGCGTCAGCTGTGGTGATTGTGACGGCCGCCGCCCACGCGCGGCGGCGGCGTAGCAGCAGGCGCGCCTGCCCCCGCAGCCGCAGGCGCGCGTGGCGGAAGTGCGGGGACAGGGAGGCAGGGTGGCCCAGCCACAGCAGGAACCACACGGCCAGCACCAGCAGCACCTGGTGATTGAAAAAAAGCGGTGCACAATGGCCGTTGAGCGAGGGCAGGCGGGCGCATGCATCCACAACATCACCAACCACCAGACACCGTTGACACTCACGATGCCGGCGGCGCGCATGCCGGCAATGTTGATTGTTCCCTGGGAGTGCAGGATGGCCCAGGCAGGAGCTATAGACATGATGTGGTCCAGCGTGTCGCCGTAGGCCATCACTAGGGGGCCATGCTGAGAGACAGACGCCCGCGACACTGCAACAGCGCGGCGGCAGGGGTGGGGTGGGGTGGGGAGGGTGATGGTGATGGTGGTGAGGTAATGGTGGTGGTGGTGGCACACGCACGCACGCACGCACACGCACCACCACCCACACCCACCACCACCAGCCCCACCCCCAAGCCAAGGAGAGCAAGCAGCGCGGGGTTCAAAGCAAGGTGCAGCAAGCTTACGGTCCAGGAAGATGAAGCAGGTCATGGGCACCCAGGTGGCCGCTGTGGCGCTGTTGATGAGGTAAATGATGTTTGCAGACTGCGGCACAAACGATTTCAGGGAGCAGTGCACCTGCCGGTCTAGCGGGGGCATTGGCTTGCAAGGCGGCGCCTTTGAATGCATGGAGCACCGCCAACATATGTCTTTTTAAAAAGTGGGATCACAGCGCCAGCAGGACACACCTGTGGCACCCACAACGCCCACAGCGCCAGCAGCACGGCTATCACGTTGATGCACGCCGCTGCCCGCATGTAGCGCAGCGGGGGCATGAAAAAGCCGAGCAGCTGGAACAGCAGGACGGAGCCTGCGGGGGTGGGGCAGGGCAGGCGGGGGCGGGGCAAAGAGCGTCGAGGACACACCAGCCGGCGGTCGTTCACGCTGGCAGGCAACCCTATCTAGCCAAGCAGCCAGTGCCACGATTCCACGCACACTCTGTCTGCGGGCGAGGCAAGATAAATATGGACGAGGCAAGATAAACAAGGAGGAGGCAGGATGACAAGACAACGGACCGGCGTAGCAGTAGAAGTAGACAGCCACAAGCGATCCAAAAATGTCTCTATACGTATTGACGCTGTCGAAGTTGATGGCGCCCGCTCTGCTGCTCTCGCTGTACCACAGCAGGCTCAGCACGCTGGGCACGCGCATGACGGCCTGCAGCATCGCGGGAGTGAGGTCGCGCTGTGTGTGTCGGCATGCGGCATGCCGCTCGCTCGCCTATCGAGCGAGGTCGTAGGTAAGCAAGCCTTGCTCCACCCATGCGCAAGGGTGCGTGTTATCTTGTTTCTTTCATCTGCCCGGGCGTGCAGGTGGGCTGCCAGCTGGGGGGCAAAACACAGCACACACAGCAAGCGCAAGCCTGGCAAGGGGACGCACCTGCATGAGCACAAGCGCCAGATTGCGCACCCAGGCCGCAAGCCTGCGCTGCTGCTGTGCCGCCTGCCGCCCCTTGGACTCTTTCGAATTGTAGGGCGTGTTGTCCTCCAGCCACTGCAGATCAACGGCGTGTGGATCACGGGCATGAAGCAGAGTGCCTAGAGCGTGTGCGTGCGTGCGCGCGCCCACACCGCCACTACCACCGTTAACGGCACCCACCCACCCACCCACCACCCACGCGCCCATACCCCAAGCTTGCCTGTTCTTTATAAAAAAGAGCCTCATTCTCCCCCAGGCCATCCTCGCCGTCACCACCAGCCTTGGCCCGCGCCGCCGCCACCGCATGCACCCGTGCCCAGTGCTGGTCGTACAGCTGTACCATGCGACTGGGGGGGAATTTAGCGCACAGGGCCTCTGTGGCCTTGCTTTGGAGCTGCTCGGGAGGAGCACGCAGCGCACGCAGCGCGGTGCTGGCCAACCTGGGGAGAAGGGGGGGGGGGGGGGGGGCGGGGGGGGGGGTCTTGAATGTATTAAGCTCGGTCACGCGCCATCTGGACGGCAGCGCTCAGCGGGCCCCCGCCCCCGCACCTGGCCGCCTGCTCTTCCAGGCAGTCGAGCTCGGTGATGTAGTAGAAGCCAGGCATTTTGCCAAGCCCGCCTGCGCAGACGCAGGGGATGCAAAGAGACGAGTGTGGTGTGGGTGGGGTTACCACGGCATTTGGGTGGTGGTGGGGTGGGGTGGTGGGGTGGGGTGGTGGGGTGGGCGTGCGTGCGTGCGTGCGCGTGCGTGCGTGCGTGCGTGCGTGTGCGTGTGCGTGTGCGTGTGCGTGTGCGTGTGCGTGTGCGTGTGCGTGTGCGTGTGCGTGTGCGTGTGTGTGTGTGTGTGTGTGTGTGGTGGGGGCGCAACCTTGCCAGCAGCACAGCCTTGAAAGGACGCATCATGAGCGGCCAGCATGTGCTGCCGCCCACACACCCGCTCTGCCCCACTCACCCGTGTTGTGCCCAATTTGAACAGCCCCAAGCCCTGAACAAGCAAGGGAGCAGGGAGGCGCTGCAGTGATGGCCCCGGGCATGCTTGCGGGCCCAGTGATGCCATGCGCTGTCATGCATGCTCTTACAACTCCTCAGCGCAATGTGCGACGCAGCACACATATCCTACACCCATTAACACACGGACGCTCACATCCAAACTCGATGTCAGCCAGGCCGCACGGCTCAAAGCGGGAGGGGCAGAGGAAGAAGTCTGCACGGGGGCAGTGTGTGCGGGGTAAGGGAGGGACGCCAAGTAGGCCGCCAACGCCAGCAGCCGCTCGCTGGCCGCTTTTGCAGCCCCCCCCCCGCCCCCCCACCCACACACCCCCACCCACACCACCCACCCACCCACCCACCACCACCACCACCACCACCACCACCACCACCCACCCCCCACCCCACCCCACACCCACAAACAGTATGGCGCAGCTGCCGTCGTGTGCATTGTCTGCGCCACTGTACTGCCCACCACCACGCAACGCCGAACAAACCGCCAGTTCAGTCGGTGAATGCCACACCTGTCGCCATGCACAGCTGCTCCTTGTCGGCGCCCATAATGTACTGCCCCGCTCCATTCCACACACGCCCAGGAAAGTCGGCGGACACTGCAAGGCAGGTAGCAGAAGGGGCAGTCGCGCTAGGTAGCTGCCGGCGGGGTTGTGGTGGCAGATGGCCGTGTGCGACGGCGCTGGGTAGCTGTCGGCGGCGCCACAGTGTGTGTGCATCCAGAGCATGCAGCCGACGAGTCACAAGGAGGGACGCCTGCCGCCTGCTGCCAGTGGGCCTCGTCACAACTTTCCAGGCCGGCACTCAAGAAACAGCGATGCTTGACGACAAGCACAGTACATCACCTCACCTTTCTCCAGCGCGTGCTTGGCCTGCTCCCCGTACTCGTCGCCAATGGGGCCCACCATCACCAGCTGCAGGCAGGCAGGGAAGGGGGTGCAGAGCCGGTGGTACAGGCGTCATCGTGAGCCACCAGGGCACGTTGGATGGGCTGAGTGGGCAGGACGGTGTGCGGAGCCCACACGCAGCTTCCCAGGGCTTACACCGCGCCCAGTGCTGCTGGTCATGCCGGGTGGCTGGCCGGGTGGCTGGCCGGCTGCAGCACCTGTTGCAGCAGGAGCGCTCCCCACCATCGCCCACCACCCACCTGTGCGTTGCGGTTCTGCTTCAGAATCGAGCGGGCGGCGAGGCCGATGATGTCGCAGCCCTTCTGCGCTCAGGATCAAAGGTCGTGTGTGGGAGTGGAGGAGAGTACAGCAACGCAGGAACAGCATTCCAAGCACGCATCGAATGGAGCAATACGGCGGCGGCCCCCCCACCCCCACCCCCACCCACCCAACCCCACCCCCCACCTGGTGTGTGATGCGCCCCATGAACACCAGCAGCCGAAAGTCCTCGCCAACCTGCGGGGGTGGGGGCGGGGGGAGATGGCCGGTTTAGGCTCACCACAGGAGAGCAAGACCTTTGTGTGCACCCCCCACATGCCCCCCCCCCCCACACACACATACCCACCCACCAACAAAGACAACACCACACACACACACACGGAACCAAATACACACATGCCCACCTGCAGGCCCTTTGCTTCCTGGAATGCCAGCCGTGCAGCAGCCTTGCGAGCAAAAAAAGCATCCGGGTCGGCTGCAGCAGCGGCAGCTGCCACCTCCCCAAGCGGATCCTCCATGCCGTTCAGTATCCCAATCACGCAAGCATGGGGCAGGTCCCAAAACATGGAGAACTTGGAGTGGGCCCTGCAAGGGGGGGGGGGGGAGCGCGCGTTGTATGGCTGCAAGCTACCTGTCTTGGCTTGCACGAACCCATGCTGTGCAGGGTCAGCGAGCAGAGTGGAAACTTGGTGGACGGCCTGACTGCAGGTGGTGGGCGGGACCAGGCGGCACACGACGCGACGACAATGCGCGTGCGCCAATGCAGCAGTCCGGCCGGCAGCTGGCAGCCCTGCTGGGCAGGCCTCACCGCAGCGCGTAGCGCGGCGACACCGCCACCACCCCCAGCCCGCCCTGCACGGTGCGCATGTGCTCCAAGACGGGCCGCAGCATGTTGAACCTGTGTATGTGTGAGGGGGGGGGCACTCTCTTGGGTACACAAACAGAGCAGCAAGCCAAGAGGCACAGCACCGACACGCGGACATGCGTTGGAGGGCGAGCGCAGCAGAAGGTCCAGCGTGTGCGGCAGGCACGTTTTGATCCTTGCGCAAGGCACGGTTCAACCCTTGGAAGGCCATGCATAGGGTTTGGGCTGAGGCTGCACCGCGGCACCGGTGCTGGGCAGAGCACGGGCAGGCTGCGCGGGTACTCCTTTTGCTGCGGGGCATCGCACACACCTGCCGCTGTGCTCGCACAGGCTGCGGGTGTGGGCGTTGATGGGTACGTTGAGCATGCCATAGACGTGAGCCTCCCGTGCCTGCATGGGTGGCGCATTCAAACCAGGGCGTAAGTGATAGGCGTCGAGTGTGCACGTTTGCGTGCATGTCATACAGAGGGGCGCCGCGTGCCAGTGAGCCAGAGGGAATGCATGGGTGGAGCAAGGTTGGGGTAAGGCCTGGCCGTGTGCAGGGCAGGCCGTCGGTCGACTGACAGCATTTCTGGCTGCCTCGTGGTCAAACACCGAGCCGTCAAAGGTTATGCATGGGATGGTCGCTCCGCCTGCTCTCCGCCAACCCCAAGAAAGTTGGCTGCGTTACCTTGTCGCTGCGTTACCTTGTCGGCGTGACCAGGTGCCTTGACGATTCATGGTCTGCCGATGAGCTACCGTGTTGTTGTGCACCGCCCGCCCGCCTGCTGCATTCACCAGTGCAAGTGGTCAAACAAACACACAAGTAGCTCACCGCCGTGCCCAGGTGCCAGGTGCCATTGTAGTCTGCGTTGTGCGCCACCAGCAGCACGCGCAGCGGCAGCTGGTGTGGCAGGTACAGCAGGGAGAGGGCGCCGTGGTAGTCGTGCAGCTGCAGCGACGCCACCCCCAGGGTCTGCAAGCAGGCAGGCGAGGGAGGCAGGCGGGTGGGGCGAGCATCGTGAAGGGCCTCGTGCCTGCTGCATGGAAGCCGGCATGCCCTGCATGCTGCGTTGCCAGCCGCCTCGCCAGTCTGGACCCGTGTCTCTCACGCTTGGGCCAGCCTGCGCCTGCAGCTGTACACCCCCCCCCCCCCCCCCCCCCAGTGGGCAGCATGTAAGCGCAGCATATGGATGCAGAACAAAGTGAGGCGCGCCTGCACCACATGCGCCACCGCCTGGTTAAAGACGGAGAAAAAAGCCAGCTCCTCGTCCTCGCTGCAGCAGGCAAAGCAACAGGGGTGGGGGTGGCGGGTTACTCGTCAAGTTCAGTTGTTGGGGGGTGACTGGTCAGATGGCGGCCTGGTGGGTCAAAAAGAAGAGGGGCCAGCTACCCTGCATCCTCGCTGTGGTGGTGGTGGTGATGTCTGTGTGGGTGGTGTGGTGTGGTGGGGTGAGGGTGTGGGGGTGAGGGTGTGTGGGGGTGGGGTGAGGTTGTATGGGGTGGGGTGGGGTGGGGTGGGGTGGGGTGGGGTGGGGTGGGGTGGGGTGGGGTGGGGTGGGGTGGGGTGGGGTGGGGTGGGGTGGGGTGGGGTGGGGTGGGGTGGGGTGGGGTGGGGTGGGGTGGGGTGTGGGTGGTGGGGGTGGGGGGGGGGGGGGGGGGGGGGGGGAGTGGGGGGGGGGGGGGGGGGCGACAATCACCAGCCCCCCGCCTTGCCAACCCACCCACCACCATGCGCACGGAAACAACACAACACCCACCTGGCATGCTGGTAGATGGTGCCGCGCGTGCGGTTGCGGAACACGTCGCTGTCCAGAAGCAGGAAAAAGACGGTGGGGCCGGCGGGCTGGGCGCCCTCAGAGCCGTTCACGGCGGCGCCTCCTGAGCCGGCACCTTTGCCTGCTGGCGCTGCAGTCGCGTAGATCTCCACAAGGTGCCGTTCGCTGCCTACCACGGCGGTCATGGACAGAAGGGGGCCGGAGTCGGCCAGGTCGCCCGCCAGGCGGCCATCGGGGCCGTAGAAGGGTGCGTACATGGGGGCGCACACCAGCATGGGCCGGGCGGTGTGGCAGATGAAGGTCTCCACAACCTGCGAAAACAAGAAGTGTTTTTACCGGGGGTGGTGGCATATCAAACAAGGCGACGGCAGGCGACCGGGCAGCAGCCAGGGAGGCGAGCAGGGGCAGCGCCGCGCGGGCATGCGCTTGTTGGGCCTCTGGTGGGGGCGGTGCACAGCAAGCGCACCTTGCCCAAGCCGCCGTACTGCAGCTGCCCAGTCAGCCCCATATGAGGGACCGCGTACTCCAGGGCAACGTGCATCACCATGCCGGGGTCGTTCTGCAGGGGCAGAACAAGCGACGTGCGTCTTGTGTGTCAGGGCATGCATGTTCGGGCCTGGCGTGGGGAGGCAGGGGATGGCCTGACCCATCAGACAGCACAAGCACAAGCCCGAGGGACTACCCCGCCCCACCTGCAGGCAGTCGACGAGTGTGTGCACCATGCCGTGCCCCCGCTTCCCAAGCGACTCCAGTCGCCACGCGTTCACCCTGCGGGCCAGCTGCTCCCGTTTGAGCTGCCTGGCTGCCGCCGCAAGCGCTTCCTCCAGATCTGGCTCCTCCGCGCCACTGTTGCTGCCGGCAATGCCGTTGCCCAGACTGGGGGTGGCTGGCAGGCTGACCTTGCTGCTCGTCCTGCTGCCCATCTGGCTGCTCCTGCCGTTGCTAGTGCCTAAGGGGCGGGCCTGGCCATGTTGGCTGCCCTCCCTGCTAAAGGAAGCCAGGCCGCTGCGCGCGACCCATTGGCAGGCTGCGGCAGCATCGTACAAGAGGTTGAAGCAGCGGGCGTACCAGCAGTGCAGGGCGTACAGGCCCAGCAGCCAGGCCAGCACTGCGCCGGCGATGGTCACGAAAGTGACGACCAGGCCTTGCTTCCAGAGAACCTGGAAACAAAATTGGGGCCGCAGCAAGTGGGGGGTTGGGCTTTGTGGGCCCAGACATGCAGCCAAGCGAGCGCACTGACCAGCCACAGCACAGCCACAGCCATGGACGGGCGGCCTCCTACTTGTTGCTGCCCCTCACCCAGCCAGCGCTGTGCATGGACAACGAGCCTCCAGCCTTTGGGCAGAAGGAAGGGCAAGGAAGGGCAGCGCTGCAGAGCCTCACCGGGCGGTGCTTAAGAGGGGTGAAGAAGTCTTCATCTTTCACCCAGCTCTGCCGCACAAGCACCAGCGGTTCGTCGTCGGGGGACGGGGTCACGCTGGCAATTCCGTTGCCAGAAACATCAACACAGAACTGCAGTGCCATGGCGCATGGGAAAAGGTGGGGACGCGGGATCAGTGACTTGGCAACTGAGATTCAGAGAGTGGAGGGTTGCTCACGGGCGGCGGGCCAATTGCAGGCGCCTGCACAGCAGCTCAGCCTGGCGGAGGTGATGCCATGCGCCGGCGGCGGGGCCGCAGCGACAAGGCCGGGGTGGGCACGCCGCCCCTGCAGCCAAGGCAGCACGCCCAGCTGCCCCGGCTCACCCCAGAGTGCAGCGCATCGCACAGCCGCGCGCCGGCAAACCCGTCCAGCCCGCTCAGGCGGTACTCAGCGGGGCGAGGGACAGCTTCCGAGTAGTTTCCGTTGGTCAGCACCACCAGCAGCTTGTTGCCGCGACTGAAGGCGAAGGTTCGGCGGTCTTTGAAGCGCACTGCGGCATGAGGGAAGGGGATCGCTGGTGAGCGGGTCGGTTGGGGCAGTGCTGCAAGAAGCTCGTCTCTGCGGCTGACAGGAAAATATGCAGCTGATGCAGTGCTCTCCCTTGGAGGTCCGTGTCAGTCGCAACGCCTGCGTTGCGGCTGCGTCTTGCGGGCGGCAGGCCTGCTCTCCCCAACACGGGCGCCTCCAAGCCTTGGGCAGGGAGGGAGGCCCTGCCATCGATGCCTGCACATGACCACCCCACTGACCATCGAAGGTCTCCCAGCCCAGCGTCATCCACCAGCGGTACCAGGCCAGGGTGCGAATGAAGCGGTACATGGGCCCTGCAGCATGGGCACATGTGCATAAAAAGGCTACGGGAAAACAAAGCCCTCGGGGATGCTTGGCTTGCATGGGGCAGAAAGCCCCCCCCCCCTCGTGTTCACCGTACCTGCGGTGCTGAACCCCGTCTCCCACAGCGGTGAGCGATTGGTGTTATTTGAAAGGCTGCCCTTCATGCTCTGCTCGGCTCCGTAGTAGCTGCAGGCGTAGACGACGTATGGAGGGGGGAGGGGCTCAGTATGGACCAATAACTCCAAATCTGCGCACCAACCCTCGTCTCCAACCCTCGTTGAGCCCAACCGGTTGGGGTAGCCAACCCCAACCCCAACACCACCAGCTCACATGATTGGAATAGACTCGCTCAGCAGCACATGCGCCAGGGCGTTGCGGTAGGCAGGCAGGCTGTCCCTGCACCAGGGCAGGCCGCGGTGCGGCGACCGCTCAGCGAGGTTGCGGCACAAAGGCAGTGCCTGGCCGGGGCTGCATAAGCAGCTGCCTGCAGGCTCCTGTGTGCTGCTTGCCGCCTGCAGCTCTTCTATGGCGGGGAGCAGTGCAGCAGGATGACGGAGGGGGCAGCGAAGGAGGTTGAAGAGGAGCAGGAGCACTGCCCACCTGAGGGTAAGAAAGCGGTCGGTGTCGTGGTTTTCCACCCACATGCCCAGGTTGTTTTTGTCCACCTTCATGTCCACCAGCTCCTGGCGCAGCGTGGCCAGCTGCGCATGGGAGAGGGTGTGCAAGTGGGGGTGGGTGTGGGGGTGGGGGTGGGGTGGGGGTGGGGGCAGCAGCCATCCTATCAGTTTGGACCACGGGGGAGCAGCGGCAGCATGTGTGCGCCCAAGCATGCTTCTATGTGGGCTGGGCTGGGTTGGGCTGGGTTGGGCTGGGTTGGGCTGGTCTGGTCTGGTCTGGGCGAGGCACCCCCCCCGAAAGCACACCCGCTCGCAGCCAATATCGGGCTGGAAACTCTCGGGTAGCAGCCCAAAGCAAGCGTTCATAGCTGCGGCCATCGACCAGCCCTGATACGAATACTCAGCACCGTCGCGGACTGTGCATGAAGGGACGGTGGGTGGGTGGGTGGGTGGATGGGTGGGTGGGGGAGGTGCTTGTGTGAACAAAGTGAGGGAAGCATGCGGCGAATCGCAGGCCGTCTGCAGGCAGGCCATTTGCGGACGGGTGGGCGGGCGGACGGGCAGGCGGGCGGGCGGGCGGGCGGGCAGGCGGGCGGGCGGGCAGGCAGGCAGGCTGGCAGGCAGGCAGGCAGGCGGGCATCATGGTGCAGCGCGAGGGATACCCACCCATCCGCCCACCCGCCCACAAACCCACCCACCTTGCTCATACTGACGCAACAGCTGCACGTCGGCGCCGACCTCCAGCCAGGCCACCAGGTCCGTCGTATTGACGTACCTGCAGCAGTTGTGGGTGGGTGGGTGGGTCATGGTCGTGTGGGTGTGTGGGTGGTGTGTGTGTGGGGGGGGGGGGGGGCAAGCAGGCCATGCGTGGGGGCGAGAGGGCCGCACAGGCAGGGCAAGTGCTCCAGAAGACAGCCCCCACGCCGCCCGACTGCCAGGCAGTCAACTGACAATGCACAGGCAGCTGGCATGCAACGCAGGTCATGCCTGCGAAACACTTACCAAGGAAAGAAGTCGGGGTGCATGTTGCCAGCTGCGTCCAGTCGCAGCAGGTGCGCGCTGTGTGCGGCGAGGAAGGAAGGGGCGAGGGCGGTGGGGCTCAAACCTAGTGGGCTGATTGTCCCCGAGGGCCACAGCATGGGGGGCCTGCTGCAGCCCGTATCGAGAGCGGCGCATACGCAAGCAGCAAGATGCCTCTGTCTGTCGGCAGGCATGAGTGTGTGCCGCCTGAGCACAATCGCAGACCCAACATCGTGTTGCAGTGCGGCTGAGCGGAGCTACCTGTACTGGGCCATCATCCACTGCGTCCACTCCTCGAACTGGGTGCGCACGAAGGGCACCGAGTGGTTCAGATCTGGCAGCCCCGTTAGGCGGCAGTCCCACTGCTGCTCAAAGGTGGGGCCGTCGTCGGGGATGTTGCAGTTGGTGTCGCAGTCTGGAGGAAAACAGTGGTGGTGGGTGGGTAGGTGGGTGGGTGGGTGGGTGGGTGGGGTGAGGGGTCGTGTCTTTTTACAGGTGAGAGTTGGTAGCTGGGGATTATATATAGGCAGGGCCCGCCTCCCCACCCCACCCCCACTCCCACTCCCCAACATGCGCAGTCGTTGCAGGCCACAACATCAGTCACCCACTTGTGCAGTTGTTGAAGTTGCTGGGATCGGAGAAGGGGTTGAAGGGGGGCAGGAAGATGGAGCTGCCGTAGCCCACGTGGTTCAACACCATGTCCAAGACGTTGAACATGCCTGCGTGCGGTGCGGGTTTGCAGAACAGTGGGCACAAGCAACTGGGGGCGAGCGCGCCGGTCGAGGAACGTGACCAGGGTGGTGTGCGTGCCCTGCGCTGCAGGCTTCATGAACGAGGTTCGTTACAGTCGCGAGGGGGCGGGGGCGAAGCCAAGCGAAGCAGCAAGCCTGAGAGCAGTCACCGGAGCAGGCTGGTGTCCTAACACCCCCTGTCCAGGTCTCCTAGAGGCCAGCGACGCAGGGTAACTGTAACAGATTGCGGAGCAGCTGCGCAGCTCAGCAACGCGGGAGGCGTGCGTGGACCGCACACCGAAACATGGCCCCTCGCCTGCGTTAGACAGCTCCTGCAGAACGCGCTGCAGGTCGTCAGCGCTGCCGAAACCGCGATTCACGTCGTACAAATTGACGGGCCAGTACCCGTGGTAGCCGCCGTAGCTCTGCAGGGACGGGTGTGTCCGTGTGATCTGTGCTTGGGCGGCGTGCATCCCAGTTTGCCCAGCAGCAGCTTTCATGGCTGGTGGCTTTGTGGTGGCCTGCCGTTGCGGCGGCGGCGGCGACCTCCACTGCCCCCCTGCCCGCCTGTCTTCCCCGTTTTTTGCTGCGCCGGCATCATACCGACCTGGGCGGTCACGGGGCTGCTCCAGATCGCGTTCAAGTTCAGGCCCTGCGCACGCGGCAGAGGCAGGGGGCGTGGGTCCGTATGCGACGCGCCAGCCCAACTGCTGCACCCCGAAACAGCTATCTGCCGGCTGCTCTCCAACCTGCTCTCCTGCTCTTGTTCCTGCGCTTGGTCACCCTTGCCCATGCCCTGTGTCGACAACAGTTTCTTGTGGTTAGACTGGATGTAAAGGATGTCCCTTCCCACCTGAATGTAGTCCAAGTGGTCCACCATGCCCTGCCACGTCCCGCCGCCTGCACGCAGGCCAGCGGGGCAGCTGCCACAGTGAGGTGCAGCTGGCGCTGCGTTTGTGCTCAGGCATGCAGCAACAGCAGCGGCGGCGGCTTTGGCAGGGGCACATGCCCAAAACCAGCGCCTGCCGACCGCCTCCGCTGCCTACCCACGCACAATAGTTGTTCAGGCTGAGGCAGGTGCAGCCCTTGTTCAAGGGCACGCACTCCGGGCTGGCAAAGCGGTCGGTGACGATCTGGGGGGGGGGGGGGGGGGGGGTCACGACGGTCGTGGTCGTGGTTTGTTCTCGGGCGCCCATGCCGTTTTGATCGCAGTGCAACCCACTGCCTGCCTTACCTGATACACAGCCCGCTCGCCCCAGTCGTCCCAGGTGGGGGCTGAGGTCTGCACGCGATTATTGCCTGGCTTGGCGCTAGTGGGCTGTGCAGCCAACGCTGCCAGCGGCAGCGCCACCAGCAGCAGCACCGCTGCCGCCACCAGCCAGCGCCGCGCTGTCAGCATGCTCATCCGCTTGTGTGCGGCGTGTTGTGTGGGAGGGTGCACGTGCGCAAGCGCTTCAATGAACAATGGCCCCGCGCCCCGACGGTGTTTGTCGCCCGCCTGGCTAGCTTTGTCCTCGCTAGCCTCTAGCACTCGCAAGTGCCTGTGGTCGTAGGCGCTCGTCGCATACCAACGCGATACCTGTGGCATGACGCAACACATGTGTTGCGTGCTGCGTCAGAAAGAAGCACCGGCGGCGCTGCCCGTGGGCTGCAGTCCACCTGTCTCCAGCCAACCCAGCTTCGCCCTGCAACAGCCTGGACCCCTCCTGTCAGCTCTGGTGCAGCAGGCAGCCATTTAACGCAGGTAAGTTGGGCAGCAGCTGCGCTGTGATGCGCGCTGCTCCTGCCGCCGCTCACGCTTTCCTTGCCCGACAGCCTGCCCTCTGTCCCACATTCTCGCTTTGCTTTGCACACTTCTCCGGCCTGCCTTGCGTTTCAATTGCGGTGTAACAACGCTCTACTGCAGCGGGCGAGACCAGGGGGCTTGGCTTGCGCGGACCCGACCATCCCCTCGCTCTCAGCAGCTTTTCCGGCGCGGCCTCGCGTCTCTAGAGACACTCTGTGGACCAGGTAACAAGTTCAAAGTGGCGCCGCTGCGCCTCCTGCAGCAGGCAGGCCAGGGGGTCGACCGGTGCAGGGGTCGACCCAGCACGCAACACATGATTGGTTTGTTCAGGAACAGTACGAGTATTGACGAGGGGACTTGGAACAGAGGGCGCGCGGAAGAGCCACGGAACGAGGTGGCCAGCATTATGTGCACCGTCACGACATGCGGCGTGCGGCGCTCTGTGGTGGCGGGCTCATGCGGCGCCTCGTGTTGCGGAGCAACTTGCTCCCCCCTCTCTGCAATCTCTGGTGCTGCCGTACGCTGGTTGTTGGCTCTGAAATGCGACAGCGTGTCGAGACATCTGACAACGCAGGCCAGCCGCAGCCCTGCACAGTGCCGCTGTCTGCTGGTCGGGGCCAACCCCTTCCCAGCAACCTGCTGGGCTGACGACATGGTGCAGGTGCGCCATCAACGTCGAGCAGCACTCATCAAGGAAAGCTGACAACTTGGGCAATGTCAATGTTCTTGCCAAGTCGAAACAAAGCCGGCATCGACATACTTTGACGGCATGAGCTGCCACGCCAACGTCAGCGGTAGCGTGGCAGTGGGGCTCAACCTGACTGATCCCTCTGGACCTCATGGTGTGCAGCAGGCACGTCCTGGTCCGCCTCACCGCGCTGAACTCCGCGTTCGAAGACTCACAAGGCCCTTTGCGCGACGACACACGGCGTTTCGCGCCCAAACGACTGTGCCGTGCTCGCATCTGCATACGCGGCCTGTGGCACCCGCTCTGTGGGTCAGCTCATGCCACGTTTGCTGCGAAATGCTCAGGTGCAGCCAAGCAAAGCTGCCTGAATGCAGAACCCTGCTCTGCTCAGCGAGTCGCGGCTGCGACGCCGACGCTGCTGCCTGCCGCCGCATGCCGCCGCCGCCTTGTGCGCAGCGGAGCTCGGCCCAACGCCCTGAGAAGCGACATCCCGGCCGATGCTGACGCCTGCATGTTGATGCTGTGCTACGATGAAGCGAGCTCGGGGCCGAGAGGAGGTAGGAGGCAAGGTGCTCAAGTTTGGGCAGGCCTGGGCGACGCTATACGCGTCTCCCAGCTCCACAGACGAGCATGCACGCATACCAGGCAGTGGATTGCGCTGCAGAGGGCCAAACGGCGAGAAAACGCGCCATGCTGCGCCCATGCTGCGACCCTCACCCTCACCCGCTTCTCGCCCTCACGTGCTGCTTCTCCCGCTTCCCGCCCCTCCCCGCCCACATCCCCTCGACATCGGCATCATGGTTGCTGTGGCTGCGAGCGTGCAGAAGCCCTGCCTGCGGGTGCAGGCGGCGAAGCCGGCGGCTCGCGTTGCTCGCGCGCCTCTGCGCGTGCAGGCCGTGAAGCAGGAGCAGAAGGTGCGCTGGATTGTCAGCCCAGCAAGCGCAGCGGGCGGCCGGCGTCGCTGAAGGCGCCTCTACCACAGACCGATGCCCAGCCACGGTCGTCCCCCGCCCCTCCCGCCCCTAGCGGAGGACCTGCGTTCACTTGTCAGCGTGCAGCATCGCGCAGCGGCGCCAATGTGCCACGCTGGCTGGCGCGCCGACGCCTCTGCCGTCCCCTCAACGAACCGTGTTGCTCGCTTTGCGCAGGCCGCTGCCGTGGCTGCGCTGTCTGCTGCTGCCCTGGCCATCGCCCCCGCTGCCCAGGCCGCGCAGGAGGCGTTGATGGTGGCTGAGGTGGGTGCAGACCAGGGTGCCAGGGCGTTGGCGGTGCAGCGCCGCGCCGACGGCTCGAATTGCGGCGGGCAGCTGCCGGTGGTAGTGCTGCGGCGGACGTCGTTTCGCTGCCGCGGCACAGCTGCCCGTTGCACGCGTGTTGCACGCTGCAGCTGGCACAGCAACAAACCCTGGCTGGAGGCGCAGACAGTCGAGCGTCGCCGCCTGCTCACCGGCTTGCCCCCTCCCCTCCGTGCTTCTTTGCAGGGCGAGCCCCTCATCGTGCAGCTCGGCTGGGCGGCCACTGCTGTGATGTTCTCCTTCTCTCTGTCCCTGGTCGTCTGGGGCCGCTCCGGCCTCTGAGCAGCAGCAGCAGCTTGGCTTGTCGGGAGCCCGCCGGCGCACGCCGCCGCCGCCGCCGCGCGCGCAGCACCCAGCAGCAACCGCGTGATGCGCGCCGCGGCGAGGTAGCGGCGCGTCTGGCGCCCCAGCAATTGTATTCCCTTGAGAAGAGACTCGCAAACACACATTCCTTCCACTCCCCCACCATACCACCTCGCCCCAGACGCCTCCGTCCCCTCACGCCCTTTGGTGGCGTGTAACGCGCCCCGCCGCATCCGGCGGAGCATGCAGGCAGCCCTCGGCGTGCCGCGCAGCCTTCGGCAGTATGTCGGGAGACCTAGCGGGGCCTACAGCGGTACCAGAGGCTGTTTGGCAGCACGCGTGGCATTCATTGCAGCAGGCAAAAGGCGCGGGTGTTGCAGTGTGGCGTGCGACAGCGGGGCAGGGGCATGTGCAGCGGGCATGTGCAGGGTCTGCCGGGGGGGGGGCGATGAAATGCAAGGGGGGTGCAGGGCAGTGCACATGGATGGCACATAGATGGCGTGGTGGTTGCAGGGCGGGCTCGAGGGTTGGCAGACAGGTGGTGGGTGGGTGGTCGCTCTGCGGCGGCAAAACGGAGGGTCGCTCTAGAGGCGGCACGGGGGGGGCAGCGCGAGGGCCAAAAGGTGTGTCTGTCTGTCTGGGGTTGTCAAGGGAAGGCAGGTCGGCTCTGGAAAACAGACGGCGCTCAAAGGAAGGGGGTACACAGGGAGGGGGCAAGGAGGGGTCGCTATGGGCTCGCAACGGCAGCAAAAGGGACGCAGGACAAAGATTGGAGGCAACAGGGTGGGGACGAGGCAAAGATGGAACCGTATTGAGAGGTTTGTTTGTTGGTTCAACACGCACAGAAGGGCGGCCGCCCGGAGAAAAGCGGGCCAGGCGGCGGCGCCGGGCGCGCTCAGGCAGGGGTGCGCGGGCACGGGCGGCGGGCAGCGCGGGGCTGTGGGCGGCGCCGCCTCAGATGCAGCGCATGAAGGCGCCTTCCGCCCCCTGCAGCGCCACCGCCGCTGCTGATCCCCCATGCGCCGCGCCGTCTGGCGGCGCGAGGGGCCGTGCGATGCGCAGCCCCGCGGCGCGAGCCACGTGCTCCACCCTCAGCTGAGTGAAGGGGAGGCCAGGGCCGCCGGTGGCGGCGTCGGGCCGCCACGCCAGCACTGCTTGGCAGGAGGGTTGAGAACGGAGGTACGGAACGTGTGTCACGTGACGATGCACCTGCTGTTCGGGAAAAGACAGCGGCTGGCACACCTCGGCATGCCGTGCAGTCCATGCATATCCTCAGCAGCGGCAGCAGCACCGCCCACCTGTGGCAGCCGGGTAGGCCCCAGCCGGTGCCAGCAGCACCCGCACGAGCGGCCAGCCCAGCGCCGCAGCAGCCTCGTCCTCTTCGATTCCATCACCTGCTTCGTGATGGGGGTGGGAGGGGAGCTCGGGATGGCAGAGGAGTGCTGGACCGCACCGAGGTTGAGCCTGGGCCAGCCAGCACAGCCCCTAGCGCGGCGCGCGCGCGCCGCCGCCCCTCGCCCCCCCCCCCCCCCCCCCCCCACCACCCCACCCACACCCCCACACCACCCCCACCACCACCACCCCCACCCCCACCCCCACCCACATGCGCTCCGATGCACATCTCTGCCTGCACTATAGCGGCGGCCTGGGGTGCCGCCCGGGCCGTCCCTATGCAGAGAGGACCCCCTTCCCCCACCCCCACCACCACGCGCACCGAGTGCCACATACGTCGCGGCGGGCCCAAACCGCTGCCGCACGCGCTCGAAGCAGGCGCGCTTGCCGCAGTGCCTGCTGCTCCACAGCTGCTGACCGTCGATGTGCCCCACCAGCCGGAACAGCAGCAGCTTGGCCAGCGAGGGGATGAGCTGGCCGCTGGTCACCGCCACGTGCACCACCTGCCGGTCTTGCGACGGACGGGCGGTAAGGCAGTGCACAGGCCCATCCCAAGCCTCCAGGCTGGAACGAGGCATGCGCGGACCCCCCCCCCCCCCCCCCCTTGTGCTGCTGCAGCGCTGTTTGACGATGATCAGTGGATTGCAAAGCCCCACCGCACCGCACCTCCAGGCCGCCCTCGCTGCCCAGCTGCTGCGTGCACCCGGTGAGCAGCTCCCCTGCGTGGCTCAGCCAGCCGCGCGTCACCGCGTCGGTTTCCTTATACAACGCCTGCGGAGCGCAAGAGGGTGTACACAATGGTGGGCCAGCAGAGGAGGCACAGCAGCAGGGATGCACGCCGCCGGCAAGCGTCCGACAGGCAGGCAGCCGCCGCCCGACTCTGCTGGCCATGCTGGCCATGCTGGCCCCAACCCCGCCAGGCACTTAGGTGTACGCACCTCCCACTGCTGCCGCTGCGCCGCCGCCCCCAGTGCCGCCAGCCCAAACTTGAGGAGCAGCGAGATGCGGCGGTAGCGGTAGGCCAGCCGAGTGAGCGCCGCTGCATCCAGGTGCCGGCTCCTGGGGCAGTCCAGGTGCGCCCCCGGCCCTGCCGCAAGCGCCGCTGCTCCTGCCGTGCCGCCCTCGGGCCCCGCGTGCGGCGGCGCGCGCCGCGGCGGCGCGGGGCGCACGCTCGCGGCGTGGCGCCGCGGGCTGCGCGGCCCGTGCGGCGCGTCGGGGGGCGGGAAGCCGTCAGCCTGGAAGTCGTACCCCGACAGGCTGGCGCCGTCGTCAAAGGGCGCCACATCAGCCAGGCAGGTCTGGTCGTACTCCTCGAGCTGCGTTGGCACACACACAAGGGAGGCGGCGGCGTGGTCAGAGAGAGGCGGGTCAGAGATTCGGTGCGGCGTCGCCCATGCATGCCGGCAAGAAATGGGAGGTCGGGGACGTTCCTTCGATGCAAGAGGTAGCACGGTGGAGGCGCAGGCAAGTCGGGGAACCTGCGGGACGTCCAGAGGCAGGCATGCACACACTTGCATGCTTGATTGCTTGCCGGTCTGGGGGACGCTGCGGGGTCCGCCCTGCACATCCTCCCTGCCAGGCGTGTAAGTCCTACAGGGTGCACGTGGTCTGCTCTGTCGCTCACATTGGCGTAAAAGAAGCGATTGTCGCAGAGCTCCAAAATGGCGGCCTCCCAGCGGGCGCCCAGCTCCTTCAGCTGGCGCTCGGCAGCGGCGTCGCCGCGCAGGCCGTGAGCTGCGGTGGATTGAAAGCAAGGGACTGCAGGTTGGTTGGTTGGTTCAGAGGAGGAGGAGGCAGGCCGCCCAGCTGGCATGTGCAAGACGTGCAGCAGCAGGGCAACAACAGGGCACTCGCACTCGCGGGCAACCAACGGCACGACAACACCCACAGCGCGCGCCTGCCGCCCATGTGCCAGAGAGCAGCGAGTTGAAAATCAGCAGGGTTTCGTCCAAGTCATGCACCAGCACCAGCCGGCGCGGCGGCGTGCCAGGCGTGCACTCGCCAGCCGACGGCAGCGGGAGCCGCGCCGCCGCCGGTGGGGGCGTTGTTGCTGCCGCCGACCCGCCGTTGTCGGCGGGCCTGCCCTCGACGGGGCTCAGTCGCTGCCGCTTGCCGCGAAGATCCTGCACGCGTACGGTGTAGCGCGGGAGTCAGGCAGGGGGTTTGCACGCGCCCAGCACGCTCACACTCCTCAACCTCGCACCTGCTCCTCCTGGAGCGCCATCGCTCCCTGTGACAGCGGAAGACACACAAAGCTTAAAGCTGTGCTGTGCGCGGCGCTGAGGAGCAACCCTGCACACGGCTGGCGCCGCCCGCTGGCACCGACGGCAGCACGCACACATGTCGCTCCGTGCTGTGCATGGCTTCGCTCCCGGCGCATGCAGTCAACAGCTGGACCGGCTGGAGCTCAATGCTGCGGTACAAACCACATGCATGTTCAAACCTGCGTCGCCTGTGAGACGCAACCGCTGGCGCCTTGGCGGGCGCAGGCTGTCGTGCTGTGCCCGCGCACCGAGGCATGTGCCCGTCCAACCCCCTGCCTGTTGGTCGGTCAGTATGTGTTGCAGCAGAGGGAGCTCGGATGAGAGCATGGAAGTCGGGAAGCGTCAGTCATTAGCAGCAAGAAGCAGGAATAGGAGAAGGAAAGCAGATTTGGGCGGAGAAGCGGCCAGAAGCACCAGCAGGCGCAGCAGGGATGGCACGGCGCATTGCTGCCGCCGCAGCTGCATGGTGAAGCCACAATCAACTCGCAGTGTGGACAACGCAACACGTTCGGCGTTGAAGGGGGTCCCGGCTGGGGGGAGGAAGGGGGGGGTCTCAAGGCTCTCCTGACGTGTGTGGGCGGGTGAGGGGCGGGGGCAAGGCGGAGCCAGCCTGTGCCAAAAATGGGGGTGGCATGGGCAGAATCGGGCGAGACGTCAGACACGGGTTCCGAAGCCGGCCGTGGGCTTGGCGAGGGACCGAGAAGGGTGGCAGTGGGGGGGAGGATACAGTAGCGCTGTCGGCGGCCCGCCGAGTTGGCCGGAGGGCGCGCGCGGCAGGGGGCAATAGCTGCTCAGCTGGGCATCCGCCAGGGCTCAACCGTACAGCTGCTCGTGCACCGCCCACATCTTCTCCAGCGTGCGCACAGTGGTGGCGTTGGGCTGGATGGAGTGCTCGGTGCAGGCCTGCGTCACCAATGCTTCGGCGTCCTTGGGGTGGGGGGCCTTGAGGGACAGCGACCTGCAGGAGTGGGGTGAGGGCGAGCACAGGGAGGCAGGGCCGGGACGTGAGTGGGTGTGTGTGTGTTGGGGGGGGGGGGGGGGGCAGTCAAGGGAACTGATGTTGAGCAGGTCATAGGCGAGCCACGAGCTTGCAGGGGAAACACACAGCGCTACTCGCTCTGCTGGCCTCGCCACCCTCAAAACCTGCCTCTCCCTTGAGCCCCCCCCCCCCACCCCCCACCCCTCCACCTCGCTCACTTGAGCATGTCGTTGAGTGCGTCGACGGTGGGCGTGGGCGCGCCGTCACTGCCGCCGCCGCCCAGCCCCCCCGCCAGTTCCTCTATGCTCGCGTCCCGCAGGCCCACGCTGAGGCTGCGCAGGCCCGAGGGCGCAGAGAAGGAGCCGTCGTCGCTGCCGCCGTCGGAGAAGGGCGAGCGGCCAGACGGGCCGGCGCCGTGGTCGCCGGGCGTGGCGGCGCAGCCTGCGGAGAAGCCGCCCTGGCGCGAGGCCAGGTCGCCCTCGGGGGGGCAGTTCAGGCTGGCGCGCCTGCAGGCAGGAAGGGGGGGGAGAAAGAGGGGAACCTGGAAGAGCAGGTGCTGCAGTGCAAGAAGATGGCTGCGACAGCCTCCAACATCTTCACAACAGGACTGCCCCTGCCCCCTCCCTCCTTCCTCACTTGAGCCGGTCTGCGGTGCCGCTGTTGGCGCCGCCGCCGTCGTGCTCCTCGCGCGCCACGCTGGCGGGCGACAGCGACGCAAAGCTGTGCTTGCGGCGAATGACAAAGCCCTCTGTCGAATCAGTGGCGCGCCGCACCACTTCATCGTCGTCGCTGTCGGCGCCCGCGCCGCGCCGCTGCTGCTTGCAGGAGAAGGGGCTGGCGCAGCTGAAGCAGCCCCAGGGCTTCTGCACAAGGGAGATGGTGGAGACGGGGGGGCAGCGGGAGGGGTCGACAACGGTGGAGGCACAGAGCAGCACACGAAGTGCGGGCCCGGAGGCCAGCAGCTGGCACCGGACACACGCTTCAAGAGGAGTGATACTGAGCAGTGCTCGCGCCTCCTGCCCACCTGGTTGCTGCCACGGCTGTTGCGCTGCCGCCCGCTGCTGGTGTGCATCGGCTGGTGGCCACCCAGCAGGGGGTCTGGCGAGGCGCCGTCGTGCGGCAGGGGCAGGTGGGAGTGCCACTGCTCGCGCATCGCGGCGCGCAGCGGCAGGCTAGAGGTCTGGCGGTCTGAGCAGGTGGGCCCGTCCAGGCTGCAGCGCACACTGCGGTCTGCAGAGGCACGCATGGCGTAGGGTCCCTCATCCATGCTCAACCCGCCCTGCAGCTGCGCCGCGCCGCCGCCCGCCGCCTCCTCACGCAGCCGCGCCTGCAGCTGCTGCCAGCCGCTGATGTCTGCGCTGTGCTCGCTGCCCCAGGAGCAGCGCAGGTCTGTCTCCATGTCCTGCCCCGTGCTGCACCGTGCCGCAGTGCGCCCGCTGGGCTCTGCTGGCAGCGCAGCAGGCAGCATGCCGGCCAGCGGCGCTGGGGCCCCCGGCGCCTGCATCTGCTGCCACTGTTGCTGCTGCCATGCTGGCTCTAGTGTGTCTGGAAGCTCCGCAGGCTCACATGCCTGCTCTACTGGCTGCGGCCGCGGTGCTGCAAGCGGCGCAGCAGGCAGCGATGCTGCAGGGGGAACCGAGGGCAGCAGGCTGGAGGGCTGGCTCGCGGGCAGCGCCCCCGCCTGCCACAGCTGCCCGCAGAACGCTGCCGCCGCCTCCTGCTGTGTGTCTCCACCGGCTGACAGGCCGCTGCTGGACATGCTGGCTGTGCCACCTGCTGCGCTGCGCTGCCGCGCCGCTGCAGTGCGGAAGGCGGACACTTGGCGCAGCTGCCGGCGCTGGCGGTCGGCGACGCCGCCTCCTGGCTGCCAGGGGTGCTGCGAGAAGGCGGACGCGCTAGCGGCGAACGAGGGCGCACCCAGGCCGCTGGCCAGCGGGCTGAAGTGCGTGTCGCCAGTTAACAGGCCCTGCGGCGAGGGGTCGGTGGCGACCCGCGGTGAGGACCTGGCTGACCTGGGCGCGCTTTGCCTCTTCACAATGAAAAGACACGCAGCACAGCGACCAGGGGACCTGCGGCTTGCGCAGGGCTAGACAGTCAACCTTTTGTCGTCGGTATCTCAGCGGCCACTATGTTCGCAGCAGCACCCACCTGCGCTAGCGGCCCCGCATCCACAGGTGACCCCAGTGCCTCTGCGCTGGGGAAGGGCAGCGCCTCCTGGGGGACCAGAGACAGCTCGCGAGCGGCAGGGCTGGTGGCGCTGCCGCCTGCGCAAGGAAGGGGAGGGAGCAACGGGGGGCGGGCAAGCGGTCGGCGACGACGGCTCGGCGCGTGTTCAAAAACTGACGCTCCGCCCCGCCGGCGCGCCCCCTGGCCCCTCACCGTTGTGCCGCTTGGGTGGCGAGTTGTACTCGAGCTCCTCTATGCTGCCCAGAGTTTGCGCGTGGACCGGTTGCGCCTGAGGCGCTTGTGCCTTGCTTCGCCGTTTGCGCTCCCGCGGCGCGCTCCAGGGGCTGTGTACATTCTTGGTGCCGCCGCCCGCGGCCTTGGAGCAAGGCGGCGTGTTCTCTGGCATTTTTTCGCTCGCTCAACGCTCTCAAGCGCACACAGGCGCACGCCAGCCGCCCCCAGCGGCCCCAGAAGAACGTGGATGGAACGCCATGAGCAGTACAGCTGGTGCAGGCTGCGCTCAACAGGCTTCAACAGCCGAGGCCGAACCGCGTCTCGCACCGCCCGCGTGGCGACCCCACCGACGACAGCTGGCTTTCTTCTGATTCCGTGGTCGACAGCTTGTTCTGAGTAGCTGCAATGTGGTTGAGATAGGTGCAGTGCTAGGGGGCGGTGAGGGGCGGTGGCTCATCAAGGTGAGAGGCGCACACGTCGTGGCGTACGGGGGCGTGGGGATGGGCGTGATATGTGCGCACCTGTTGCCCTATCCAGCTGCCCTCCCCCCCGGCTCCATGCCCTGCTGGAAAGGAACAGGCTCTGGTTCCAACAGCACAGTGCAGCAGGGTCCCTGCAATGCTCTCCTCCGCACGCACGCCCGTTGCCAGCTTCGGCCCTGCGTGCCACATGCTGCCGCACAGTCTGCCCCTTGGCGAGTCGGGTCTTTACGATGCAGTGCACACTTGCTTCAACAAAAGCTGAGCAGATCACGCGGCAGGCTCGTCCGGCTGCTCCGACCCGCGCAGCAGCCAGGCGGCCATGCCGAAGAATGGCACGAAGCGGTACAGCGGCGCCGCGCCCGCCGCGCCCAGCAGCCACGCCTGCCACACCGCATACAGGCTGGCGTCCACCCCGAACGCCCAGTCCACACGGCTGCTCGCCAGCAGGCCTGAGAAGTAGGCCCAGCGCGCCGCCAGGTCGCCCGCCTCTGGGCGCGCCTCCAGCGCCCACCACACGCTCACAGCGCCCACCGCCAGCGCCACCCCTCCAAAAATGGGGGCGTAGCTGGGCAGCGCGGTGGGGGGGGCCTGCGCGGGCGCCGCAGCGCTGCCGCTGCCACTGCTGGCGTCGTCGGCGGAGGCGGCTGGGGGGTCGGGGCGCAGGCGCAGCGCCAGATAGATTGGCAGGAAGACGTTGGTGAGGAACTGTGTTTGGGGGTAGAGACAGAGAGGGGTGGAGGGAGGCAGAGGCGCACACCGTTGATGGAGGGCTTGCCGAAGGTCTGCACCCTCGAGGGAGACACACGCACCCGCGTGCCCTCTCCACCGCAAGGAGGTGCTGTAACCTGGACAGCACCGGGGGCAGGGCAGCTGGGCAGCTGACTGGCTCGGGTGCACTCGCGACGCTTCCCGAGCACCAATGAGCTGTGTTGCACCGTTCAGAGCGCCCTCGCTGCGCACCTGCGTGCCGACCCAGATGGGGAACTTGTTGGGCACCCGGCGCCCCAGGGGGTCCGCCACCATGACAGGCCTGAGGGACAGTGGGGGTGGCGCGTGGGCGGGGGGAGGGGGGTGGTGTGTGTGGGTGTGTGGGTGTGTGTGTGGGGGTGTGTGTGTGTGTGTGTGGGTGGGGGGGGGGGGGGGGGGGGGGGAGGGGGGGGGGTCGACGCAGCAGGCGCGCGCTGCGGCAGCCCTGGGCGGCGTGCACGCCCTGCCCGTTCCCCCTCACATCCGTAGTTTCTGGCAGCAGTCCTGCTCAAAGCACGCCGGGAACCCACGACCAGGGCTCGACCCCGCCAGGTGCAACAACCCCGCCCCGAGGCAGCGCACCAAAACATGAGGCTCCAGGCGTTCACAAAGTTGAAGAGCGCCTCGCTGACGGGGTGCTCCGCGATGCAGGGCACCTGCAGGCAGCAAAGCAGCAGAGCGGTGGGTGGGGCGGTTCCGCAGCATGCACGCCCCGGGGGGGGGGGGGTATTCAGGGGCAGGGAGGGGCAGAGCGGCGGGGCAGCCAGGGTATGCAGGCGCAAGCAGATGCAGAGCGGCGGGAGAGCAAAGTTGCGCAGCAAAGGGCGGCAACAGTTGAACAGCCGCAGCACTTGCCGGGTTGAGGCCCAGCTGCGCCAACCCAATGTTGATGTAGAAGTAGTTGTAGCTCTCGTTCAGAACCGTCTGCACAAGGGTGGGCAAGAGGTGAGCCATCAGGATTTGCATGCCGCAAAGCCGCACGGACAGCGCCGACGGTGCATGCAGCTGCCACAGGCGCAGGTGCTGCTCTGGGTGTGAGCGAGCCAGAATTTGATTGCTTTTGCGCTGCGCGTGCCTGCAGCGTCTCGGGCGGCGTCTGCCAGGCGGGCAGCCCAGGCGCAGCGGTGGACAGCATGACAAGCAAAAAGTACCTGCACGCAGGGCGGGTGGGGTGGGGTCGGGTGGGGTGGGGTGGGGTGGGAGGCACAGGGCACGCAGGCAGATCAGGCACTGCGCACGACGATGTAGAGACACACGGCTTGGGATGGGGTGGGTTAGCGACGCAGGACAGACAAAATTGCGCAAGCCCCGCGCGTGTGACAAGACAGCGATGCTTCCAGCTTTGGTTTGCCAGCATGCATGTATGGTGCGCGGCTGCGGTGCGGTCGTGGCCCCCCACCCTGCATGGAAGGCCCACGCCAGGCCGCTGGCAGGCATCGCTGTTTGCGGGAATGCACGCATGCAAGGCAACCGTGGTGCCATCACCTCCCCTCACCCTGCGTAGAAGGCCCACATCAGGCCGCTGGCGATGGGCAGCGTCTTGAGCACAGCAGGGTTGGCGTTGGGCCCCAGCTTGCGCACCTGCACCGGGCACGCAAGAGGGAGCAGCCGACCTTCTCAGCTTGCCGCCAGCAACAGCCAGGCGAACCAGCAATGCCGCACAGGGTGGCACTAGCATTGAGGAATGTCTAGATGTTGAGCACAGCAGGGCTGGCGTTGGGCTTCAGCCTTCGCGCTTGCGGCAGGCACGCAAGAGCGGGCAGCGGGCAGCACGTGCACGCAGTTGGCAACAGCCGGCAGGGCAGCCTGCCAGCCGTCGTGCGCCCAAGCCCATGCATGCGACATGCGCACCAGTGGAGCGATGACGCCGATGCCGCCCAGCGCAGAGGAGCCGGGCTTCAGGGCAGGCTCGACACAGTCACGGGCATAAATGATCTTTCCCTGCTAGGGAGAGGGGAGAAGGAGAATCGGGGTTGCCGTCGAACTGTCCAGCCCAGCCCAGCGCTGCTGCGGCGTGGCACGACACAGCACAGCAAAGCGTTGCCGCAGCTTGGCAAACACACAGCACAGCACAGCACAATATAACAGGGAAGCACAGCGCGCGCACCGCACCGCAGCGCACCTGGTCGTTCACTTCGTAGAAGGAGACGCCCCGGGAGAAGGGGAACTCCACCGACTGCCCCCGGTCGTCTGTCAGCTCGACGTGCCTGCAAGTAGCAAGGGGTGGGCACGCTGAGGATCCGCCACAACACGCTTTGGGAGACCACAGCACACGCTTTGGGAGACCACAGCAGACCAGCAGACCGGCGTGGCCCCGCCTCACACACAGCTACACATGTGGAAGGGCGGCGCCCTCGAAGGGGCACCCAAGGGGAGCGTGGGGGCACCCAAGGGTTGCGTGGGGGCACCCAAGGGGAGCGTACAGCGAAGCGCACCAGCGCACGCCGCAGCGGCGGGGGTCCCCCTCTGTCAGGTCCTCCACCACAAAGCGAACGTCGTCGGGAATGAGCGCCTCGACCTTCTTGAAGTAGGCAGTGAGCTCGGGGAGGCCGCAGAAGGCATCCTGCGTGGGTCGGGAGGGCGGTCGGTGGCAGCTTGGCAGCAGGCGACGGGCAAGCACGTGCCAGGTGCACGCATCTGTCTGGCAGCTGCTGCTACATGCGCTGCCTCGACCGCTGTAGCAGCTGCCGCCACCGCTGCCGCCGCTGCTGCTGCAACCACCGCCGCCGCCGCTGCCGCTGCTGCTGCTCCTGCCGGTGCCACCGTTGCTGCTGCCGCCGCCGCTGCTGCTGTCGCCGCCGCTGCTGTTGCAGCCACCGCCGCCACCGCCGCCGCTGCTGCTGCTACTGACGCCAGCGCCGCTGCCACCGCTGCCGCCGCTGCTGCTACTGACGCTGCACCACACCTCGTAAATCATGTCGTGATAGTACACATCTTCTGCCATCAAATCCAGCACACCTGCATTCGTCGGGTTGGAACAAGCCAGCAGAGCATTCACTTCCGTCGCGTGCAAGGCGCGGACTAGCCGCAGCCGCGCGCCCGCCCCAACCCTGGCCTGTAAGCGCTGCCACCGACTCATGCTGAGGGCTAGGCAGGTGCGAGTGCTTTTATTTACGAGACGCACCGTCAATATCACGCGCATTGTAGCGGTCATAGTAAGCCCGCACTGTATCAGCCGCCGCCGGCGCCGCGCCGCCCGCCGTGCGCACCACCGCCTCCTCCTCCTGCTGCTTGGGAAAGAGCCATGGCAGCAAGCGGCCTGCAGCCTGCGCACGTGGCAGCATGTGGGAGCGCTGCCGTGCCGCCTGCGCGACTGGCAGAGCAACGCCTGGCTGCTGACGCTGCCGGCGCCGCTGCAGGGGTTGCTGCTGCTGCGGGCGGGCGCCGCCGGGCGCCGCCGCTGCTGCCGCCGTTGGCCCCAATCCAGCCGGCGCGCGGGCTGTGAGCCGCTGCAGAGCCGCCATGCCTCTGCAAATCGCTGGCAATGCGCGTGGCTAGAGCGCGGGCAGGGAAGAGGGCTCTGTTGGAGCGGTGCAGGAGCGCTCTGCCCACGTCCCGATGGTCTGGATCAAACCGGGTGAGGTGATTTTGGAGGTAGAGATCGCGGCAAGCAGGCTCCGCTGGCTCATGAAGGCGGGGAGCCTCCGCCGCTGCCGCCGCCATTTGGCGGCGCGTCCAGGGGCGACCCCTTTGCATGTGACCATCCCAGGCCAGGGCAGGCCGGCTGCCGCACTCGTGTCTTGCTGTGGCCTACGCATGTTCACGTGCTGACACACTGACACACGTTTGAGATAGCTGCCATTTTTACAGCAGAGTGGTGCAGGCAGGAGTGAGCGATGTTGCCCCCAGCGAGGGGCTCCGTCTGCGGCCGACGGCACGCAACTGCTGCATTACACGCGCAGTTGAGGCCAGGCAAAGAGGGTCCCAAGCCGACTCCCTCCTTCACATGCGAGCCTTCATCTCCTCGATCGTGTCCTTCAACTCTCCCGCCTCCGCCATCTCCAGCACAATGTCGCAGCCCCCCAGCAGCTCGCCCTTGACGAACACCTGCCAGAGCATACGGAACGGCACGAGGGAGGGCGGGGCGGGCGAGAGACACGTGAACCTGTGTGTGACAGGGCCACAGGGGTGCCTGCACCGCTCTGCCGCAGCTGTGCAGCCTTGATGGCCCCACAACCCACCGATTGCTTCGCAAGCAGGCGCGGTGCAGACACGCGCGCACGCATTCACGTGACGCACACACGCACGCACGCATGTCAGCGTGCAGGCAGGCACAGGACGCGCACAACCACGCGCCGCGTCGGCGGGCAGGCTGCTGCTTCGACTGCCGCCTACCTGAGGGTAGGTGGGCCAGCTGGAATATTCCTTGAGCCCCTGCCGCACCGCCTCGTCCGTCAGGATGTTGAAACTGCCAAAGTCCTCGCCCGCTGCCTGCAGCAGGCGTGGCGGGGGGGTGGCTGGGTGGGTGGGGGACCTTCAAGTGATTTCAACAGCAGCCGGTGGCGCAGCGCCACCGCCCAGCTGTGCTGTGCCGCTCAGGCCCCGAGGTTCCTTTGACACATTCCTTTGACACATTTCTTTGACACACTCCTTGGACAAATTCCTTTGACACACAACACCAAAAGTCGGAAAAATTGTTGTCAACGACACACAACACCAAAAGACGGAAAGTTTGATGTCCGGCCCTCACCTGCAGCGCGTCCACGACCTTGCGGGAGAAGCCGCACTGAGGGGCCTCGGGCGTGCCCTGCGAAAGGATGCGGCAGGGGAAGGGGAAGGGGTTGGGTGGGCATGGGGCAGAAGGCAACGGGCAGTGGACGGCCGCTGGCAGGCAGCTCCTGCGGCAGCCCAACCGCCCCTGCACGCAAGCACACAAGCACAGCAGGCTCCACAAACCGCAGCTCAAAGCCCGCATACTGCACCCCTTGAAATGTAAACCCCTGCGTGACTGCGCCAGCACGGACGTGGACCCCCCCCCCCCCCCCCCCCCCCCCCCCCCGCACACACACACACACACCACCACCACCACCACACCACACCCACACCCACACCCACCCACCCACACCACCCACACCCAACCACACACCACCCACCTTCATGAACAGCATCACATCCTTCTGGTTCACCAGCGCCTCTAGCCTCGAGCGCAGCACTGCCTTGGGGTCTGCCACGGCGCCGGCGGCGGGCTTGGCCTTGGCCAGCTCGCTCTGCAGCCAAGGGAGACGAGGCAGGGCGCGAGAGACAGGGTGAAAATGTGCAGGGTCAGGGGCAGGCAGCACAAGGGCGGCAGGCCGGGGCTGCGGTGTCGCGGCACGCGAGCGCAGAGCATTGGCCGGGCTGCTGCGGCGCACCTGCAGCTCCCCTGCCTCTGCCATCTCCAGCACGATGTCGCAGCCGCCCAGCAGCTCGCCGTTCAGGTACAGCTGCGGGTAGGTGGGCCACTGCGACAACTCCTGCACAACAAGACGCAGGCAGGCAACAGAGAACCTCCATCTGATGGATGAACGGCAAACAGTGTGTACGTGGGCGACCCGTCAGCTGCTGCACAGGCAGCGGAAAGCGGGTGGTGGACGGGGCGCGCTAATCGAGGCTGCCTGTGCAAAGGCCCGCACACGCTGGCCGCAGACGGACGCGGCAGCGCTCCCCCAAACCTCCGCGCAGCCTCTACGTCTCCTCGCAGTCTCTACGTCCCCCCCCCCCCCACACACACACCCACCCACCCACCCACCGCGCCGCACCTTGAGCCCCTGCCGCACGCCGTCGTCAGAAAGGATGTCGAAGGATCCAAACTGGGCGCCGCACTGCTGGATGGCCTCCACCACCTTGCGAGAGAAGCCGCAGCGGGGCGCGTCCGGCGAGCCCTGCAGGTGCAAAGTGGGAGGCAACCATTTTGTGGAGGGACGCCCAGAGCTCACAACAGCGAGCCGCTTGCTGCTGCTGAGCGCACAGGCCAGCAATGCAGGCAGTGGTGGTGTGTCCCAGGCACGTGCATGCATGCAGGCCACACCAGAAGAGCATCAACAGCACGAGCAGGCTGGCGGGGCGGCGGCGCCGTGCGCATGTCAGGGCAAGGATGACTGTTCAGCTGTGCTTTCCTCTTCGGGGCACTGCCCATATGTTTGCTCGGGGCAGGCCCTCGGGGAATTGAGCCTTCCTCATCATCCATGCGCAGGCGATGCAGGCAGCACAGCAGGCAGCAGTGCAGGCAGCTCGTGCGCCCATGCGCAGGCGGTGCACACAGGCAGGCGGCAGTGCAGGCAGGCAGGCGAGCCCGCGGCCGGGCAGCCAGCCGCGACGGCTTTGGTTCTCAGCTCCGCGGCACTCTTTACTTGAGACAAGACGACGCTCGTGGCAATCGCTCCACGTTTATGCAAACAGCCAATTGATTGATCAACCAACCAACCAACCAGCCAGCCAGCCAATCAGCCAATCAACCAACCAGTCATCCCATCAATGAATGAATTCCCACACCTTCATGAACAGCATGATGGGCTGCTGGTTCACCAGCTGCTGCAGCCGCGCCTGCAGGCCGCCTGCGCAGGAGCAGGTGGTGGTCGCGCGTCGGCAGCAGCGGCGCGCAAATGCAGATTGGAGGCGGACAATCAGGCGGGGCATGGACCACGGCCTCCTGCTGCACACCACGAGCCGTGCGTAAAGTCCAGGAACGCATGGCAGCGAGGAGGGCGTCGCTCACCTGCTGGTTCGACGCTGGCTGGCTGCGCCGCCGCAGGGGCCTCCGCTGCGGGCTGCGTCGCGCCGCCGCCGCCGCCGCCACCGACGAGCGCGGCAAACTTGGTGGTCAGAGTGGGTGCGTCTGCGCCCTCCAAGCTGTCTACCACCTGCAGGGAGCACCCACGTTGGCGTGAGCCGAGGGAACATCACAAGCGCACACCAACGTTTCACAATGCTGCATCGTGCCAACAGTCTGTTGTGCCAGCTCAGCAACGCAATGCCTGCATGCTGGCGCAGACCGTGCGCCCTTGCTTTCCACCCACCTTTCCATCGCGGAAGAACAGAAAATAGGGCACAAAAGAGACGTTGTATGCCTCGCTGATGTCTGCCGCCTTCTCTGCCTCGACGCGCAGCACCGCCACAGCCGGCGCGTCTGCCGCCAGCTGCTTCAGCACCGTGTCTAGGAAGGCACAGGGCTCGCACCACGCCGCCCAAAAGTGCACCACCGCCTGAAATTTGGCAGGGGCGAAAGGGAGGCGGGGTGGGTCAAGACAGGCGGCAGGCGGCGGAAGGTGGCGGTGGCGGCGGAAAGCGGGGCAGAGCACCCCTGCACCCTCGCGCAGCGCCGCCCGCGCACTAGTCGGTGCTCCGCCAGCGCCTTGCGGAAGTCGGCCAGCTCGTTGAGAGACTGCATGCTGCTGGCAGGAACAGGAAGAATCGATCAAGTTTGGAGGCGGCGCGTGTGGAGGCTGGCGCTCTAGCTCTGATCGCCGATACAAGAGGGGTGCGCTGAATATTGAGGCGAGCTAGGAGCGGACCCGAGTGCTGTGGCCATCGCTGCATGGGCGAGTTTGAGGCTCCTGGAGGCTCCTGCCACCTCCCATTTGTTCTTCTGTCTCCCGCCGCCTACACTATAGTTGCTGGAAACCCAGGGACGCACAGAGAGTGCCTCGGTGCCTCTCCTCGAGGTTGCCCGCCGCTCCTCGCTTGCTGGCCCCTGCTCGCGACACCCGGAGATGCAGAACGGCACCGAGAACGGCACCGGGAGCGGCGGCGACTTCGCCCCACGCGCCGTGCTGGTGCGCCGGCTGGAGAGCGGCAGCCACCGACTGCACTTAGCACGCCGCCGCTCGAGTCCCTCTGGCCTGTTTGTGACGATCAACAGCATAAGATGTACCCTTGTGCAGGTGACTGGTGGCGCCGGCTTCATCGGCTCACATGTGGCAATGCGCCTGGTAACCCGCTACCCCAACTGCAAGGTGTGAAGGCCCCCATCGCGACGGAAGCGCAGGCGTCGGCGCCTGCGCACGCACAGCCGCTGGGTGGCTGCTCTTGGCTGCTGTCCCCGTTGCCGTCCCTGTTTCCTGCTCCGTCATGCCGCGCACACATCCTCCCTCTTGATGTGCAGATCATTGTGCTCGACAAGCTGGAGCCCTGCTCGTCGCTGCGCGGGCTGGAGGGGCCGGGCGGCGTGCGGCCCCCCAATCTGCGCTTTGTGAAGGGCAGCATCCTGGAGGCGGACCTGCTGCTGGTGCGCACTTTCCCCCACCGCTGGCCATACGGCGTAACTGTGGCTGCAATGGGACGCCGCAGAGGTCCAAAGACCGTCGCCAGCATGCAGTCTCGGCCCCATCGCTGCCGCGCTGGCGCGCGCCGCGCTCTGCCGCGGCCACGCAGCCTTTTGATCCACCCCAGTTCTGCTCTTCTGTCCTGGGTGGCCACCGCAGTACGTGCTGGCGTCTGACCGGATCGACTCGGTGCTGCACTTTGCCGCTCAGACGCACGTGGACGCCTCCTTCGGCAACTCGCTGACCTTCACCCTCAACAACACGTGCGCTGCAAGGGTGTCGGGCAGCTGGACAGTGGCTGCCAGGCCTCGGAGCGTGCCTTGCTCGACGTGCACCCTACTCCTGCCCTGCCACCCTTTCGCCCGCCAGATACGGCACCCATGTGCTGCTGGAGGCCTGCCGCGCGTACGGCGGCGTGCGCCGCTTTGTGTACGTGTCGACGGACGAGGTGCACGGCGACAGCAACGCAGGTACATGCATGCAAGTGCAGGTACTTGTATGCAAGTGCGGTGCTGCACTGTGCGCGCTCACAGGTGCGTGTTCACACATGCACAGCCGCTCCCTACGTTGCTGCAAGCATTCCTTGCAATCACTGCCTGCATCCACCCAACAAACCTCCGTCGGAGGTGCCGCTGACGTCGGCCCACCCCGCAATGCTCCCGTCGCCGCGCAGGGCTGCTGTTGCCCACCAACCCCTACGCCGCCGCCAAGGCTGGTGCTGAGCTGATGGCGCAAGCCTATGCAGCCTCCTTTGGCCTGCCTGTCATCATTGCTCGGTGAGTTCAAGGGGCGGAGCGAGGGCAGGGGGTGCCGTTAGGCAGGCTGTGGGCCGCAGCTTGGCTGGTGCTGCTCTAGTCCTCATGCATGTGCATCATGCGATGATCGATCACCCTCTGCTGCCCGATGACGCTCCTGCTTCCACCCCATGCCAACCCAAACCCAGGGCCAACAACGTGTATGGACCTGGGCAGTTCCCAGAGAAGCTCGGTGAGCCGGCGCGGCGCGGGGGGGGGGGGGCTGAGAGGGGAGCCTGTGGGGACAGGGACAGCGCCGGCGTTGCGCTGACAGCAGATTGAACAGGGCCGGTGTTGCGCTGACAGCGGATTGGGCAAAGGGAGGCAGCGTGGGCGCGTCCTGGCAGCGCGCCAGCTGCCAACAGCGTGCCTGCACCCTTCGACGCTCCCAGCGCACCCCCGGGCCCGCTCGCTGCCGCAGTCCCTCGATTCGTGATGCTGGCGGCGCGCGGCGCGCCGCTGCCGGTGCATGGCGAGGGCTGCGCCACCCGTGCCTACCTGTTCGTGGACGACGTGGCAGAAGCCTTCGAGCTCATTCTGCTCAAGGTGCGCGCGGCGCGGCAGCCAATCCCCTCTAAGAGATGTTCGTCAGGAGCGGCATCATCGGGTGGCGCAGATCATTGGCTGTGGTGTGCCGTGCCAGGAATCGCCAAGGTGCTGTTTGCCTGCCTGCCTGCTCCTGCCCCTGCCGCCTACGCATGCACGCCCACCCGCCCAACCCCTCATCCCTGCTGCCATCCCCGAAGGGTGAGGTCGGCCAGACGTACGCCATTGGCAGCGAGCGGCAGCGCAGCGTGCTGGAGGTGGCCGCCGACGTGCTGGCGCTGCACGCGGCGCCGCCAGCGGGGCAGCTGGCGCACGTGCGCGACCGCGCGTTCAACGACCGCAGGCAAGGCTCGCGAGTTGGTGATGGGAGATGCAGCGGCTTCGGGTTGCTTCAGGAACAGCAAGTGCCGCGCTGCATCGAACGGCAGCAGGCACACACCCCATCTTCTTCTGAACTAAGCGCTGCACGCACCCTCCCGCTGTCCCTCTGTCATGCCTGCAGGCATTTCGTGAAAGATGCTCAGCTGGAGGCGTTGGGCTGGCGGGAGCGCACGCCCTGGGGCGAGGGGCTTCGCCGCACAGTGGAGTGGTACCGGCGGCATGCCAGCGACTGGTGGGAGCCGGGTGAGCACTCTGCCCTGCGCGTGGCACGTGCGCCCGCCTCCCCTGCTGCTGCTTGTCATTGCATCTCTGTGGCACCATTGGCGCCGATTCACACTGTGCAGAAGCTGTGTCATCAGCATGCTACTGCTTGGTTTACTGCAGCTGACACGCCTCCTCCCCTTGCCGGCCTGCTGCAGTGCATGTGGAGGCGGCTCTGAAGGCGCACCTGCCTGGGCAGCCGTGTCCCGAAAATTGAACGCTCGCTGTGTTGGTACGGCCGGCAGAGCGCGGTACGCGTCTTGAAAGCAGCAGCGCCGCCCCACCGTGCAACGCATTTTAAGTTTTGGGGGGAAACCAGTGTATGTAAGGATGCAGGGATACAAAGCTGCGATGTGACAGGCGTTTGTTGCGCAAGGAGTGAGCATCCTCAAGGCAGGTACGGCAGCTCGAGCTCGGACCGCATGGCAGCGTCGCGCCGGATGCCTCACCCGCTGCTCCAGCAGATCAGTCGTTGCTGTGCTCTGAGAAGTGCCTCCAACTCAGCATCTCAGCGAACCAAGCATGTTCACTACCTGCACAGCTGCACCTGCTCTGCAGCTTGCAGCCGGCCGGGTGCCGCGTGGCGCCGCCGCCGCAGCGTGAAACCGTGCCTGGCGTAGCCTCCTTGCAAGCCGCCTCTCGGTCGTTCATCCACCTGCAAATCTCTCGCACGCGATGTCCAGCGCCCTCTTGAGCTGCTTGGCGGGCCAGCGCGCGCTCTGCCCGCACGTGGCACAAAGCGCGGCTCGCTGTCTGTCAAGCAGCGCTAGACAAGGAATGATATGTAGATCGGCCAGCTTCGGCGTGCAGCACCGGCGTGGCTGCAGACACGCCACAGCCGCCGCCGCCGGCACCGCCGCTGCCGTTGCCTTGGCAGCTCAACTCCCGCCGGCTGTGGAGCCACGGCCACTCCTCACGCTGCTGCTGTGGGATTTGGACAACGTTCCTGTTCGGCACCCTCTGCACCTGCCGCTCGTGGCGCGCCGCGTGGCAGCTGCGTTGCGCACCCATTTCCCCGGCACCTGCTGCGGCGACGCGGCGGCGGCAGCCAACGCAGCCCCGCAGCACGCAGGTGCAGCAGCGGCACGCGCACCCTACCCGCTGGGCTGCAGCCTCGTTGCCTACGCCAACGAGGCCACGCTGACGCAGCTGGGCGGCGGCGACGCCGGCCAGGGCCTGCAGGCAGCCAGTGCTGCGTTGGCGCTGATCGGCGGCCGGCTCGAGGCGGTTCCCAACCGCAGGCAAGGAGCACTCCAGCGCTGCAGTGGCTGGGGCCAGGGATGTGTTTGCCGGCAGGCGCTGGTGCTTCACAGCCTCCCTCACAGCCTGGCGCTGTAGGCTCCCTGATGTTGACCGCACTGCCCCTCGTCACGTCCTGCTCGTCCTCACGGGCTCCTTCCCTCCCCCCTTGCCAGTTTGCCCACCCCCACCACCCCAATCTACCCGAATCTGCCTCCTGCAGGCAGGCCGCCGCCGCCGCGCTGAAGCGAACGCCTCCCCGCCCCTTGCACACCTCCTCCCCTCGCCACCCTTCAACAACCTGCAGGCAGGCCGCCGACGCCGCGCTGAAGCGAGACCTGCAGGCCTGGGCGCGCGCGCACGGCCGCGCCGGCGCGCTGGCCTGCCTCAGCAACGACGTCGGCTTTGCCGCGGCGCTGCGGCACGCCAGGGAAGCGAGCGGCTGCAAGACAGTGGCGGTCACTGACCCGCTGTTTACACGGCCCAGGCCCTCCTGGGCCTCGCCGCCAGACTACGGAAGGTGCGCTGCGCGCGCTTTGCTTGTGGTGCGCTTGTTCGGCGTGCGCTCGGCGCGGTCTGTGCTGCCCGTGCGCTGATCTTGCGCTTTGGCCAACGCTGGGCTGTGCTCAACCCAGCAACCCAGGCGCCGCACGGGAGTGTGGGCCATAACAATACCGTTGACCAAAGCAGCCCAAGCGTGCCCCCCCTTCCTGTGACAGGTACCCCCTGCCGGCAGCTGCGGGGCGCTGCCTGGTGTGGAACGCACGCTTGAAGCCGCCCTGCACGGCAGACGCAGCAGAGGAGGCGCGGCTGTTGGCGGCGGCGGCCGCCGCGGCGGGCCTGCCGCTGCCGGATCGTCCCTGTGAGGGCGGCGTGGCGGCCGCGTGGGTGCTGGCTCCCAAGCCGCTGAAGCTGCGGAGGCTTGGCGGCGGCCGCCTTGTAAGCTGTTGACTGATGGGCAAGGCGAGAGGAAAGCCTGCATGTGCATACACACCCATTGGTGTGTGGGTACAGGGCACATAGCGCGCGCTCATGCACACCCTACACGCAGCTGCACTGGACCACTTCGACCTGTCAGCGCATAGCGTGCCGGTCACGCGACATGTTCTTGTGGCAGCAGCGAAGCGTGCATGCGAAGCGGTTGCATGGAGTGGGCAGACTGAATGTGCGTAACGAGCAGAACAAGGGAGCAGGAGCGAGGGGAGCAGGAGGGAGGGCAGCAGGAAGTGAGAGGGCGGGCGGCAGGAGCGAGCAAGAATGCAGTCAGGGGTCAAGTCGTGGTCAAGTCAGGGAGGGTCGCGGCAGCCGGGAGCTCCCCTCGAGGGGGGGTTGTGCCACACTCGCCGACTGGGAGCTCTGGCAGCGTGGCACAGCGTGGCACAGCGCAGCGTGGCACAGCGCACAGCCCCCATCCAGCTCTCAATCGAAGTCCGAGTCCTCGTCGCTCTCGGTGCGCCGCTGGCGGTGCATGCCGTGCCTCACGGTGCGCAAGCGCAGCGCAGCCCCCTCGTCGTCGCTGTCGTCCCGTTGCTGAGGTGGCGGCTCAATGACGCCCGCTTTTAGCAGCTTCTTCTCAACCTGTGTCGGTGTGGGAGGGGGGCAGAATAGAGAGATCACAGTGGGTGGTAAGGTAGAAACGAAGGCCGGCGTGTGCGCCTTCGTCGGTACGGTCACCGCGGCGCGGCACGGTGGCTTGACCATGGCGCCACGGTGGCTAACTCACTCCCTGCCTTCAACAGAACCGGCGCTCGAAGGAGTGCAGCTACCGCAGTACTGGCGGCAGCGGCAACACCAGCAGCAGCGCCGCCGGCCGGCGGCGGCAGCAGCAGCAGCAGCAGCAGCAGCAGCAGCGGCAGCAAGCGGAACGGAACAGGCGCTGCCAGGCACACGGCCCCATGCACCTGCTCTGTTGGGAAGTCGTCCGTGGCCCCCAGCTGGTCAAACCCAACAATGCGGTCCGCTGCCACTCCATTGACAAACGCCACCACGCAGGGCAGCAGGCGGACTTGCAGCTTTTCCACAAAAAAGGGGGCGTCCTGCGACATGCGGGGGAGGCGGGGTGGTGGCGGACGTGCCCCGCCGGCAAGCAGCTCAGCAAGGCTTGCATACAGCGGCGTGGCTCTGAGGAGGCGCCCCAATGGCGCGTGCCCTCCCAACCACCAGCACGTGCAGCACAGCGCCCAGGTTGCCCACCTGCGTCGACACCTGGACGAACCGCGTAGCAGAGTGCTTCTTGGCAGCAGGCCCAGCGGGACTGACCCCACCTGTCACCCCCTCCCAACCCCTCTCCGCCGCTGCCGCTGCCGCCGGCGGCCCCCCCTTTGCAACGCCCGCCAAGCCGGCCCAAACGGATAGCAGCCAGCATAGCAGAGGCCCCTGCCGGGTGGGGTGGGCAGGCAGGGTGCTGCACCCACCGGCGCCGACAGCTTGATGAAACGCGTGCCAAAGTGCTTCTTGGCCAGCAGGCCCAGGTGCTTGTCCATGATGCGGCACCGCTCAAAGTCTCGGTGGAAAAAGTGGCACACCACCTGCGGCGGCGTTGGGTGCAGTGTCAGCAGTTTCGCAAACAACAAGGGGCAACAACAAGGGCGGAGGTGTGGCATGAGCAGAGGCGTCGGAAGTCGCACACCACCTGCGGCGGAGTTGGGTGCAAGAGCAAGGGCGGGGGTGACGACCACAGGCGCCCGTGGTGCTGGCGCCGTGCTGTGATCGCGCTGCCGCCACTGCTGCTGAGCGTGTTGAACGCCCACGCCGCAGGCAGGCCTTCCGGCTGTCTGGTGCAGCTGCGGCGGGACCCCTCCAAAACGGCAGTGGCAGGCTGACCTTTTCGCCCTTGGTGACAGTCTCCAGAAAGTCTCCCTCTGAGATTTCCTCGTACGAGCCATGCCCCTTCTGCTGCATGACCGCGCGCTTCTCCGCCTGCCTCTGGATTGCCGCCAGCCGCTCTGCGGACAGGGGATGGGGTTGAACAACGGTGGGGAGGCCGTCGCTGGGACTGCCGTCGCTGCCTTGCTGCTTGCGTTTGAAGCACGGCCGCGTGCCGAGGCCCAAAGAGGGTTCGATAGTGATGGGGAAACACGATTAGAGAAACACGACGCACAATGGGCACGCAGGGGCAAGCGGCAGCCTGTCGCGGCAACAGGTGCTTGTTGCTGCGAGTCCCAAAGGTCAACGCACCTGCGTGCAACCGCTCCAGCTCTGGATCGTCCAGCAGGTCGTCCACATCCACCTGTGCGTAGGTGGGGCCCGCCTTGGCGGCCGCCTCCGCTGCCTTCAGCTCCTGCAGCGAGCCAAGGGGGGTGCCGTGGTGGGTCCCAGGGGCAGGTGGCGCAAGGCGGGCGGCGGCGGCGGCGGCGGCGGCGGCAGTGAACGGGGTGCGGCATGCGTCGCCGCGCGCATGTCACAAACTACAGTAGACTGTCAGGGTGTACTGAGCGATGCAGGGGCGGCCACAGCGCCTCCAGCGCGCACCTTGCCGTAGTCGCGCGCCGCTGCCTGCATAGCCTGGCCCAGGGCCAGCTGATGCAGCTGGCTCTTGCGTGTGGGATCCATGCTGGGCGAGACGGGCCACTAAAGGGGACTGACCGCTGCACCGATCGCACTTCAAGTGGCGGAAGCTCTCCTGGCGTGGTCCGGTGCTCGTGCGGCGAGTCGGAGAGGTGGTTGTAATCGGTGACAACAAGCTGCAGCGATCAAGGCGCCAGGAGCGCATCGAATTTGGGTCTGCATTGACCGCCCCCTTGGACTGTCGCTGCCGAACCTCCTCGCCTTTGCTCCGCTGCAATTGGCAGCAGCAGCGTTATCACAAGCTAGCCAGGGCGCTTCTCCCTCGGCAGCAACGCAAATGGCCGCGGCGTTGCCAGACTCGCCCTACCCCCGACCCCGCGGTCTGGTGCCGCAAGGCGGGCTGTGGGGCGATGTCGGCGGCGCGCCAAGCCCCTCAGGCGGCGGTGGCAGGTTCGGCGCCGGCGCCCGCCCGTCGCCGGTGCGCTTGCCGCCCGACGACTTCGATTCGCTAGACGCGCTGCTGGGCGGTGGCGCCGGGGGTTTGGGACCGTCCCCAACGCCGCAGCAAAGGTGCGTCTGGGCTGCGCCGTGCCATCACATGGCTGTGGCGCCTGCTGCATCCCGCGAGCACACCGACAGCTTTCGACAGCTCCGCGACGCGCACATACCCCTTTTGCTGCATCACCTGCAGCTCACGGCCCTATGCTGCGGCTCGCGCAGTGGTCAGCGCCACACTGAGGCCAGTCACGCAAGGCAAACTGTTTGCAGGTATGCTGGGGGAAGGCACAGCAGGGAGGGCAACGGCTGCAGTCCCAACGGCGGCGCCCTTTCCTTCACCTTGGCCCCCAGCACCCCACCTTCTCCTTCTAAACTATCATTGCTTTGGTTGAACATGCAGATGACGACTCGCTGCCGCTGCCTGCCGACGAGCTGACAGATCCCGAGCGGGCGGTTCCCACCTTGGCTGCCCCCATTCCAGCACAGCCCGCGCGCGCGGCGTTGCCAGCGGCGCTGCCGCCGCCGGCCTTCCCGCAGCAGCAGCAGCGGCAGCCCGCCACGCCCATGGCTCACCCGCAGTTCTCTGCAGCGCCTGTGGCGCAGCCAAAGTACTCTGCTGCGTCGCTGGCTCCCCAGCAGCAGCAGCAGCCAGGGGTGCAGGTGCACTCCAACCCGGCCTTCCAGTCTCGCCCGGGCACTGGTGCGGCATCCCCGGACGGGCCGCCACCTGTTGCGGCCATGGCAGCGCAGCCGCTGCAGCCGCTGCAGCACCACGAAGCGGCTGCGCTGCAGGCACGGCTGGCTGAGCGGGAGAGGGAGCTCGCCGAGCTGGGCCAGCGCTGCGCAGCAGCCGAGACCGGAGCGGCTGCAGCGCGCGGCGCGCTGGCGACGGCGCAGGGGCAGGTGCAGCAGCTGCAGGCGCAGCTGGAAAACACCGATTCCGCGGCTGTCGAGCAGATGCTGAGTGAGGTGGACCGCCTTGCTGGCGCCAAGCAGGCGGTGGAGCAGCAGGCGGCGGCGCTGACCGCGCAGCTGTCAGCCGCACAGGCACGAGCCAGCGGCCTGGAGGAGCGTGCGGCGGATGCCGACAAGGCCCTGGCAGACGCAAGGGCGCAGCTGGCAGAGGCGCAGCGCCGCGCCGACGCGGCGGCCGCCGAGGCGCAGCTGCACAGCGAGCAGCTGGCCGCGGCAAACGCCAGCCTGGCGGCCGCTGAAGCCGGTACCGCCGCAGCGGCTGCGGCGGCAACGCAGCTGCACAAGAAAGAGGCTGAGCTGGCGGCTGCCACGCAGCACGCAGCTGAGCTGGCCAAGCAGCTGGCGGCGGCAGAGGCAGAGGCGGCCTCCTCTGCCGCCGCCGCCCGTGCCGCGACCAGCCGGCAGCAGGACGCAGAGGCGGAGGCGGCGGCAGCAGAGAGCCGGCTCACCCGGGTGGTGGCTGAGCTGCAGGAGTGCCGGGAGCACCTGGCCACGGGGCAGCAGGTGAGGGGCCGGGGGCGTGCGCCGTGTGGTCGACCAGCGTACTATTTGATGTAGCTGCGAGAGCTTGAGGGCCACCCGCGCTCCGTGGCTAACTCTTTACTGGATCCCTCCAACCACTTCCTGAACCCCTTCCTCTTCCTGTCCTCTTCCCTTGTGTGAGAAGCTCATGCGAGAGTTCGAGGGCCACCTGCGCACCGTGGCCGGCGAGCGCGACTCCGCGCTGGAGCAGCTGAGCTGGGTGGAGGGGCGGCGGGACGAGGCGGAGCGCCGGCTGCGCGAGGCAGAACGCATGGAGGTGGGCATGCAGTGAGGGAGTGCATGACAGGCGTCTGGGGCGGGAGGCGCGACTGGAAGAGCGCGGCGAGAGGGGAGGCAGAGTGCAGGCAGAGTTCATGCGGGGGGGCAAAGGTTGTCCGGAGACGCGGGGCAGGAGGGTGGATTGGGTAACACCGTGCAGGGTTGAGGGTGTGAAGGGGAGTGGTAGTGGCACGCAAACCGCCCTCAACCGTGCTGGCCCCACGCCTGCTGTTACCCCCCACCATCACCATCACCATCACCACCACCCACCCACCCACCCACCCACCCACCCACCACCGCCATCACCCACCCACCCACCCACCCACCCACCACCACCATCACCCACCCACCCACCCACCCACCCACCCACCACCACCATCACCCACCCACCCACCCACCCACCCACCACCACCACCAATGCAGTCTTTCAATGCTCGGCGTCAGGCGGATCTCGACGCCCTTCAGTCGGAGGCGGACACGACGGTGGCGCGCCTGCGCGAGCAGCAGGCGGCGGTGGCGGGGCGCGAGCGCGAGGCCGCGGCGCGGGAGAAGCATGCCACGCACAGGTGCGTCTGCACTGCCGCGCGCGGTCTGCAGAAGCTGCTGTGCTGTCTGTCTAGCCTTGTCGAGGCATGCAGCCTGAAGGTGCAACCTCACTGATGCGTGATCTGCGTGGCACCTGATTGCTGCCCCGCCCCCTTGTCACCCACGCAGGGAGTCTGAGCTGGCAGCACGTGAGGCAGTGCTGAAGGAGCAGCTGGCGGGGATTGTGCGGCAGGAGGGGGACGCGCTGGAGCAGCGGCAGCAGGTGGCGGCGGCGCAGCAGGAGGTGGAGCGGGCGCGGACGCAGCTGAGCCAGCAGCGCGCGGCGCTGGAGGCGGCGCAGGCGCAGGCAAGCCAGGGGGTGGGGGTGGGGGGGCGGCAGGCCTGCTCGTTTGCGTGCAATGGGAATGCAGCACGGACACATTCCCAGAACAAGTGATCCCCAGAAAACACCCCGTACTTCACCCCCTCCCCCTCCTCGCTTGCAGGTCCAGCGCGATCAGGCAGCCATGGCTCAGGAGCGCTCGCTGCTAGCGGAGCTGCGCTCCCAGCGGCTGGCGGAGCAGGAGGCCGCGCTGGCGCAGCTGGGGCGTGAGCGCGCGGCGGCCGCACGCCAGCAGAGCACCGCCGAACGGGCGGTCGATGCGGCACGTGGCGCGGAGCTGGCAGCGGCCAAGCTGCTGGGTGATCTGCAGGCGCAGGCAAGACCGGCTGCGTGTGTGGAGAAGTACTGAGTGACGTCGCACAACATGTGTGCGTGTCTAAAGACTCGACTGCCAAGATCTGCCGCTTTCACACCCTGATTTACGCCTCCCGTTTCTGCAGGCCAGCAGCGCCAAGCAGGCGGCCGAGGCGTCGCAGCAGCGGCTGGTGGGGCTGGAGGAGCGGTGTGAGGCGGAGGAGGCGCGGCTGTCGGCGCTGCAGTCGGCGGTGGCGCAGCAGCGGCAGGGCTTTGACTCCCAAGTGTCGGCGCTGCTGGCGCTGGGGCAGCAGGTGGGTGCTGGGGAGGCGGGGCGGTGGGCCGGGCTTGGGCGGTGGGCCGGGCATGCCTGGGCTTGGGTGGCGCTATGCCAAGTACATTGGGGCAAGATAGCTTGCCTCTGCGGCTGGGCGCCCATCGCTTGCATGCCACCACACCGGCCATCTCACCGTTGTTCTCACTCACGCGACTGCGACCTTGCCGTTGTTGGATGCAGGTCAACGCCCAGTCGGAGGAGTTGACCGCCGGTTTTGCCCAGCTGGAGGCGGCGCAGGCGGAGCTGGAGAAGGCGCAGGCGGCGCTGCAGGTGGGGCGCGCCCCAGCAAGTTGGGGTTCGGGTGGGTTCGATTCGGCAAGTCGCCGGACCTCCCTTTATTCCTGTCTGCGAGGCTGCGGTCGATTGCCCCGTTGCATTCTGCTCCACCGGTCTGGAAATGGCTGAACAGCCCAACCGACTCGACAGATTTCGACCTTTTGCCTGCTGTGCCTCCTGCAGGAGCGGCAGGCGGAGGCAGGGGCGGAGCGCAAGGCCGCCCAGGCGGAGCGTGCTGCTGCCGAAGCAGCTGCCAGGCAGGCTGCAGAGGCGCACCTGGAGGTGGCGGCGGAGCAGCGCAAGGCGGGGCAGGCGGCGCTGGAGAGCGTGCGTGCAGCAGAGGCAGCACGGGACCTGCAGTCCCGCCTGGCTGCGCACGTGCGTGCTGCGGTGGCTGCTGGGGTGCCACGCGCGGCAGAGGTGTGGGAACAGCTGGCAGCAGCCATGGGGGCGGGCGGCTCGCTACCCGTGGCGGCCGAGGCGCCGGCGCCGGCGCTGTCGCTGCCGCCGTCGCCGATGCTTCCCCTGGCCAGCCCGCCGCGCCGGCCCAGCTCGGGCGGCCTGCAGCCGGCCTGCCCGCCACCAGCCGCAGCAGGAGGGGGGGTAGACGACAGCACCCGCTATCGCTCCCTCCTGGCTGATCTGGAGACCAGCATTGACCGGTGGTGGGGGGAGCTGCGGGTGGGCGAGCCGCTGACACTCGGCGGCAGCCTGGGCGGCAGCCTCGGCGGCGCCAGCTTCTTCCTGCCTGCCCCTGCGGCGGGCTTCGCCTTCGCCGCCGCTTCCCCGACGTCCAGCCCGACCCAGCGCCGGCAGCAGGGCCAGCAGCGGCGGGGGCAGGCCGCGGAGCAGGAGGCGGCGCTGCAGACAGAAGGGAGCAGCGGCGGCGAGGAGGAGGCGTTGGATGTGGAGCCCCGCAGGCGCAGCCGCAGCCCCAGCAGGTGGTGGGTTGGGTGACGGGGTGTGATAGGTGGGGATGAGTGTGTGTGTGTGAGTATAAGTCAGTGCATGCCAGCGCTGGACGTGCATGCAAACGGGCAAGGAAGTGTCCCAAACCTCTCCGGCGAGCGTTGAAGGCACCGACCCCTGTTGACTGGCCTGCTCTCCTGCTGACTTGACGTCCCCCCCGGCAGGTGCTCGGCGGTGCAGACGACCGTGTCGTACATCGATGCGCCTCGGGCGTTTGTGGAGGGACAGCAAGGCGGCGGCGCTGGTGCTGCCGCCAGCTGCAGCGTGCCGTGCTCGCCGGCCCGCCGCCGCGACGGCATTGAGCAGCCTGCCGGCGGCGCGCGCCCCGCCAGTGCCAGCACCGCGGTGCGCGGCAAGGGCGCCAGGCAGCAGGCAGCGGCGGTCGGCGAGGTGCGGGCGGTGCAGGGCATCACGCTGTCAGCGGACTACTCCCTGCCAGGCAGCCCGACGCACGCCAAGCCCCGCCGCTGGCTCAAATTCAGCAGCAGCAGGAACGCGCGGGGCGAGGGAGGCGAGGCCCAGGAGACGGACGGCCGCGGCACAGGCGGCGACCACATCAAGGCAGGCTCCAAAGCGTCGGGGCCCGACTCACGTCGGGGCCCGACTCAAAGGGCGGCAGCGGCAGCGGCTGGGGAGGCGTCTTTTCGTTCCGCCGCAGCATTGACGGGGGCATCAAGCAGTAGGTAACTTCCGTTTGACAGGCACCGCTCTTGACGTTTGACTGGCTGACGAACCTTCAGAATTTACAAAACACTGCAACCTAACGTTGCTGTAGCATTCCTGATGTGTTGCTGCGCGGTTCTGCGCGGCTGTGTAGCTTATGTGTCGCCCCACTAGCATGAGCGCGGGACCGAGGCGTTGGGGGCGGAGGGTTGGGGGCTGGGGGCGTTGGGAACCCAGGCACCAAGAGGTGGTCAAGGATGCAGGGAGACGCGGGTGGGAGGGATAGTGAGAGGCATGGTGAGAGGCATGGTGAGAGAACACGCACATGGAGGGAGGGAGGGAGGCACGGTAACATATGCAGACTGGGGACAAGCGAGACGGTGGAGGGTACGGAGGCAGTATCACAGAGCGGCAGTCACTTATGGGGGGCTCGTGGTTTTTGGGTGGGACCTAGCACTAGGGCAGGCACGGGGGGAGGCACAACAGGCTGGGGGGCTAGGGCACGGAGAGACAGCGGCGGTAAGCGCTACAACAGAGGCATACAGGAGTGTACAGGGGGCGGGGCTAGTTTGGAAGGGGTAACGGGGGAAAAGGGAGGGAGACAGGGGAGGCAAAAGGGCCAAGCGGCGCCCCCAATCGATGGGGCGCGCTGCAAAAGAAGCGTTCGTCTCTGCCTAGGGATGCGTTTTCACATTAGCAGTTCTCAGTGGACCGACGGGCTGCAGCCGGCAGGCCTGGCAACGCTGCTGCACGTCACGAGGCGCCGACCGGACTGCCGCCGCCGCCGCCGCTGGGGTTGCTGCTGCTGGTGCCCGGAGCGCGGCGCGTCTGCCGCTTTGCCGCCGGCGGCGGCGCGGCCAGCTGCCACGGGCGGTCTGGGTTCACCCAGCGTGAGCAGCACACGCCCTTGTGGGCTTTCACCGGCACGGGCCCGCTCAAGGCAGCCACCTCTGGCGCCGTCGCCCCGATGTGGCGCTGCCAGCGCGACAGCAGCTTGCGCTCGGCGGCGCTGTTGAGCGCGGCGCGGCCGGGGTGGAAGGCCACGATGCAGTTTGCGACGGCTGGCACCGGCAGCTTGCGGGGCGGCGCGCTCCAGTTGAAGCCGGCGCTCGCCATGTAGGCTCCGACTGCAGCCAAGGGGGAAGCAGGGAGGCACGGCGATTCAGGAAGACGGGGCAAGAAGGCGCAAAGGCGCCGGCCAAGCGCGCGCTGGGCCGCGCGCTTTGAAGGCAACCGTCTGCATCGACCAAGCGCAGCTCCCTGGAGTTCGTGCGCACCTGCCACAGTGAACGCGCCCAGCCGCCCGCACTTGTCCAGCGCAGACGCAAAGCCCTGAGCGCAGGGGGAGAGGAGAGGGCAGGGTCGAAAGGAGTCACAGGGAGGAGCTTGTTGGGAGCCTCGCAGCCGGCCAAGCGCGCGCGCGCGGGCGCATCCGCAGCTGCGGCGCCCCAGGCCCCAGGCCCCAGTGCCCGCTTGCCTGGTCGTTCGTCACGCAGACCACTGCCGCAGCGGGCCCGTGCTCCTCCGCATACAGCAGCATGTCGCCTGCGGGCAAGCAGAGGGGAGGGCAGGGCAATACAAAGGTGATTTACGTGTGCCGCCTTGCCAGGAGCACAGAGGGGCTGTCTCCAGCATGTTGGCATGTCGCCTGCGCGCGTCCCGCCGGGCTCTGCCGTGCCGTGCTGTGCCCGTCCCCACTCACGCTGCATGAGCAAGTCTGCTGCATCCCGCTGCCTTCCAGCCACCTTCACCTCAGCTTCCAGCACCTGCAGCACGCCCTGCATTTGTTGCAAGTACGGGGAAGGGGGGGGGGAGCAGTGGCAGAGTTGGCAAGTAGCAGGCTGGGCGAAGGGGGAGCTTGGCTTGGTGCCTGCAGCACTCGCGGCAGCTACGCCTGCAGCAGACGAATCCCTCCTGCACCCCACCCCCGGCACACGCACCATCCAGCGAGTGGCGTCATCACAGCGCCGCAGTATCTTCTCTATCGTGAGTTCGTTGCAATACGCGTGCAGCGCGGGCGCGGCGCCGCCCGTCAGCCGCCGCACCGACCGCTTGAGGCGGTTCCCAAGAACCAGGGCGTGCTCCGGCGACCGGGCGTTGATGTTGTCTGTGGTTTTGGGGGGATGGGGAGAGAGTGGTGCAGTGTGTGGGAGACATGGAGGCAGAGGGGGCACCGAGGGAGGCTACAGGGGCGACGGCGGCGGCGTGCGGGGGCGGGTGGGCGGCGGCGGCTGGAGCGCGCGCGCGGCGAGCGGACGGAGCGACCTACCGAGATCCCAGAACACGCACGCTGTCTCCGCGAGGCTGCCGGGGGCCTGCAGACGACCGAGGGCGATCAGACCCTTCAGTTCTAACCCTGACGGCGCGCCACCTCTGCTTGCTACCCGCTAGATCCAGTGTGCTCACCTGGACAGCCAGCACACGGCATGCCGCGCCGCGCCGGCGTGCCGGGCGCAACGGCACAGCGCAGCGCAGTTGCAGGACGAGCATGGGAAGGGTCCCCTGCACGCGAAGGCCCCCGGGTCGCTGCTGCAAGCCCGCGACACGCACAAGAACAGCGCTTACGCGTGACAACCTCAGCGCGTCAGCAAGCTGCGTGCGCCGCGGGCGCGCCTCGGGCTGACCGCATCGGGCCCACTTGGGGGCGTTGAAGCCTCCCTGTGCAACAGCTATGCAAGCAGTGCGTGTTCCAGCCTGCAACACCCAACCGGAGTTCATCTGACGGAGCGCTGGCCACCAGCTGCTCTCCTCTGCCGGCACGTGCCCGCCGCTCTCAACCCAGGCACTGCTCACAGCGGCGACTGCTCCCCAAAACGTATCTCAGCTCAGAGGCACCTCCACCCGTGCTTGCGGCGGCATCGTGCTGGAGAACCGGCGTGCCTCGACATGGCCTGCCCAACACAAGTGTTTGTGCTTCAGCTGTCCTTGTGGGCTCAGCTGCTTCATGCCTGATGTGCGGCAGATACGTGGTGTGTGCAGCATGGGTGCAGCCGGAGCGGTCGCGCAGCAGGAGCCCAGCCTGCAGCATTGACCCTGATCTAGCTCAAGAAAGTTAAGAACTGGTCCACAGCAACAGAGCGGCTTTGTCGTCAACGTGTGCACACCCACATTTGCATCCATTGAATAGATGATTGTTGTTGCCGACTGCGTCGCTGGCACCGCTGTGCCGGGCGGTATCAGGCGGCCCACTCTCACAACGTCCCGGAATTTCTCCTCCACGTTCGATCGTCATCCAGACACTGGTCGGAGCGTGTTCAGGCCCTCCAAGGCCCGCTGCGACACCCCTCGCACAAGTGCCGCCGTCGCTCTTCTCCGCGAAGCCGCCTCTGGCCCGCGACAGCTCTTTAGCTTATAGTTCAGTGCATTCTGGTGGTCTGACGGTGGGATACGAGGGCGCGCTTTCGGGGGGCGTCTCAGTACGCCGTGCCGCCAGCGCCACGCCGGCGGGGCCGCCCACCGCTACTTCGCCCTCGTGGTGCCTCCCCACGCAGCTCATGACGCGCACCGTGGCCACCCAAAAGGGGCTGCACCTGCGCGCGGCAAACCACCTCGTGAGCGAGGTGCCGGTCCCTGTGCCGCCGGCAGACCACAACGCCATTCAGACCGCCACGTATGCCTCGCTTCTCAAGGTGCGGCTGCACTCAATACCAGATGGCTGCCGCACCCTGTTCTTGCTAGACGTTGCTGGTGCAAACGTTGCTAGACTAGTCATTGATTTTACCCTGCGCGCTGCAGCAGCGCCCCAGCGAGAAACATCTGAGTTCGCCTGTCACACACTTCTGTCGACACGGTACAGACCAACCACGTTTGACCCTCCTTCCTCCTCCTGTCTACAGGGCACCGACCCCCAGCACCTGCTGTTCGCCGAGGTGCCACTGAGCGAAGCGCTGGGCCGGCGAGTGGTGCTCGTGTACGACGCCAGCGGCAGCGGCGCGCCCAACGCCGTTGCCTCTCGCCTCACCACGGGAGTGCACGACGGCCTCGCCCTCCAGGTGCGCACGTGTGTGAATGTGCCTGCACAGCCTGTGACGGTTCAGCGAGAGGCGGGTGGGTGACGGCCATAAACGGACGTAAATGTAATCAATCAAGTACTGCTGCTGCTGCTGCTGCTGCCGCCGCCGCTGCTGCCGCTGCTGCTGCTGCTGCTGCTGCTGCTGCTGCTGGCTTGCAGGCGGTTGGTTGAACACGGCGCCGTGCACCGCCGTCGCCGTGTTCTCGCCGTGCCCTCCCTTACAGCTCCATGGCGCCGTGCGCGCCTTGTTCGCTAGCCACGCGCCGTGCCGAGTGCCCAGCGCCAGGCTGGTGCATCCCTGCGCACCCTGCAGATCAGCGGCGACGCGCTTGCCTTTTACGCCAAGCCGCACACCGACCTGGGGCAGGTGGACTGGCAGGCGCTGGACAACGCGATTTACGACGAACTCGCAGAGGTGGGTGCCGGGTTTGCAAGGGTGGGGTGGCGGCACATGAATACTCGGGGCGGGAGCTGCCCACCGATGCGATGCACCTCCCCCATCATGCCCGCTGGGTCTTTTGCTGCCACACGCCTGTTGACAGCCCGCGGCCCCCGGCACGCCCTCTCCCCCTCTGCTGCTGCAGTACTTCCAGCAGGGGCTGTCCCCCAGCGAGGGCGACATCGCCACGCTGGTGGCCAACTTCAGAGCAGGTGCTTGCTGGGAAGGTGCCCGCTGTTTCCAGCGTCCACCGCGCCGCGTTCATGCGAGACAGTGATTGGAATTCGCCTGATTCACAGCGTCCATCGAGCAGCGTCCGATCATGACAGCAGGCCGGCGACGGGTGGGGGCGGCAGCCCAGGCAGTCGAAACTGGCACGCCGCGCGCGCCACGTGGCTTCTGAAGGGCCCAGCAGCGCATGCCCACCCGGCGTCCCCTGTTCCCCCCACCCTCTGTTCCCCTGCTGCGCAGGCCGCTACGATTACAACCGGCGGCGGGAGGGTGAGGAGGGGGTGGAGGCCAACAAAGACGACGGAGGGCTGGACCTGGCCGACGCGCTGGCAGAGCCCTGAGGCGGCAGGAGCGCCCTGCGAGCAGTGTTGCACTATAGTCGGGCGCTTGCGCCCTTACGGCGAACTCCCGCAGAACAGCATTAGCCATTGCGCCGTTGAGAGGCTTCAGCGTGCTTGAGAGGGCTGCGGCAGGGCAGGCAGCAAAGCCGCCCAAACCTACCAGTCGTGGTCCCGCCTTCCGTATCGCCCCCATCAGTCCCCCCCCCCCCCCCCCCCCTTTTGTTACTGCCCAGTCACCCCTTCACTTCACACCGCTGCTGTTGCTTCTTCCATCTCAACCTTCCTGTCAACCCAATTGAAATTCGCACGGACACATGGACAAGTGACAGCGCAGCAGCGATAAGGCACGCTGCTGCTGGTTGCTGTTGCTGTGACTGCTGCTGCCGCTGCTGGCCAGCCCCCTCAGCGCGCCGAGTAGGTGACCGGGTCGGTGGGCCGCTGCTGGCTGATGCGAGCGTACTTGAGCAGCAGCGCCTCGGCAGTCTGGCCCGGCCCCCGCAGGCTCTGCACATGAGGGTGGCGCGGGGGGCAAGGCGGGAGGGCTGATTACACCTCTGGTTGAGCTGCCCTGCCCCCAGGTCTGCGACGGCGGCCTGGCGCAGCAGCACGGTGCACCATGTTTAACACAGGTCACCTGGCAGGCCCGCCGCCACCTCTGCCAGCGAAGCTCAAGCTTTCAATCTCCCATTCCTTGCTGCCAGCGGCCAACTGAGGCGGTCCTTACGCACACACCCATCTCCCAACCTCCCCCCCCCTCCGGCCAGTGCCTCTCACCTGCACATACGGCGAAAGATCCTCCCACTCCCACCGCTGACGCTCCGCGAACAGCGCGGCAAAGCGTGAGGCGGCGTCGGCGGGCAGCGCCGCCAGGGGGAAGTGCTTGATGCGGAGGGGAGCGACCACGCCGCTGGGCCCCACGCCGCCGCCGTGCAGCAGCGCCTCGCCGTGCAGCATCTCAAGGGTGGGCAGCATGCCCTGCGAAACAGAAACAAACAATGGTTGGTTACACAAATAGTTCAGTAGACTGCGCAGCTCCCTTTCGGCAGCGCCCCGGCTCGCAGCATCTCAAGGGTGGGGGGCATGCCCGGCAGGGGCGGGAGCAGGCCACGAGGGTTGACGCTAGCCACTGCCACACTAGCCCCTGGCAATTTGTTTGTTGCGGTTCACCGTTGCAGCCGGCAATGCTCTGTTGCCAGCCAGCCACCTGGCTGCGCCCACCTCCCGCCCACCCGCCTGCCCACCCACCTCTGGCACCGCCAGCTGCCAAGCAGTTTCAAACTCTTCCAGGATCCAGTCTGGCTGCGCCGCCAGCAGGCTGCGCGCAAAGTGCAGGCAGACGGCGGCCTCGTCCAGGCAGTAGACCCCGCCGCCGCCGCCGCCTGCCGCTGCTGCCGCGCCGCCTGCCGCTGCTGCGCCGTCGGCATCCATCGGGGCAGCGTCGGCGCGAGCGCTGGCAGCGCCGCCCTGCTGCTGGCTGCTGGGCGGTCCGTCGTCGATCGCATCGCCGCCGCCGCCGCCGCCCAGCCGCGTGCCGAAGCTGGCCAGGCAGTGCAGGCTGACGCGGGGGTCGTACCCGTGGGGCTGCAGCGCCGCCGCCAGCGCCTCCCCCGGCAGCGCGCTCAGCGGCCAGCCGTGCTCCACCGCTGTGAGAAGGGCCAGCTCCAGCAGCAGCCCCTGGTAAGCCTGGTCGACGGTGCACCACCGGCCGTCTGCAGAGGGGGTGGCGAGAGGGGAGGGTGCGCCAGGGTGGGTGGGCAGAGGTGTTGCCATTGCAAAAGCAGAGGCAGCGCAAAGAGGGAGGCCGCAAGGCAGGCAGCCCACTCAAGCAAGCAAGGTTCCATCTGGCGGACCAGTGCATGAACATAATTGCACCCCGCCCCCTGGACCCACCTAGGTTAAGCGCACGGCGGTCGAGCAGCGCCGCTCGCAGCTCGGCAGTGCTGCACTGCACTTGCTCGAGCAGCTCCGCTTCTGTGTAGCCCCCCGCAAAGCTGCCGGCCCCGTCGCCGCCGCCATCGTCCGTCTGCATGGCGTCGCCTTTGTCGCCGCCGCCGCCCTCCTGCCCCTCTGCGCCGTACTGCCGCGCCGCCAGCAGCGCATCCATTTGGTGCAGGCGCGGCGCCGCCACAACCAGCTCCATGTGAGCACTAACCAGCGCAGACGCCAGCACGGGTGCCACCGCCGCCGCCGCAGCGTTCTTCTCTATCTGGGTGGCCAGCCCCGTGAGCTGCCCCACTGGCGTGGGCTGCGGCACAGCGTTGCCGTCGCGGGCGCGCAGCGGCGTGTGGCCCGCCGCGCCGCCCGCTGCCGCCGCATCCTCCACCAGGAGCACCATGTTGGTGGTCTCTACACACTTCACCGCAAACGTCTTGCTGGTGGAGCACAGCACCGCCTCCTCTCCAGGTGCGCCCTTCAGGCACAGCCTGGCCGGGGGGAGGAGGGCGTGGAAGGGCGGGGCGGTAAGCGGCGGCGGCGGAGGGACTGGCGCTCAGGGGAGCGCTGCTCCGAACGACCCGGCTGGAACGATCGCCACTGCAGGCGCCGCGCGGCGATGCACAGACCGCAGCTTTCGGCGTCTGCGAGCTTGAACTGCGCCCTCTTTCCCAGGCTCACCCGTCGGCGAGCAGCTCCTGCAGCAGATCCTCGTCCACCTCAAGCAGCTTGACATCCTTCCGGATGCCCTCCGCCCAGACCAGCGTGCGCGGCTGCCCCGTGGAGAGCTGCAGCTGGCTGGCCGACATCCTGGGCCGCACAGACAACTCGCGGGCAAGGTGGAAAGCAACGGAGGGCGTTTGGTCAGGCGTGTCTCTTCTGGCGGCGGACCGCCGCCAGCTGCCGCCAGGTCGATCCTCGTTTCCCTGCGAATGTGGCACCACCTGTGGAGCAGGGCGTGCATTCAGATGAATAATACAGCAAGGGCGAGGCGCTCGTGCCTAAATCGGAGAGAGCTGCTCAGGGGACTGACGATACGTACGGTCGCGTTGCCGCCGCTCGCTGCCCCCGCTCGCTGCCCCCACCTCGCCCTCTAGTCAACCGTTCCCTTCAAACTAGCATTCATTACAATGAGAATGCATTGGCGTGGCAGCAAGCAGCGCGTCGCAGCGCTGCGCCTCCTTTGTGGGCCCCCCTACTCCGAGCGTTGCCGGTTGCCGCCGCGTCCCGTCACCGCCGCCACCGCCTTGTCCTTCTCCTCCATCATCTCCTTGTACTCCTCGGGGTCCACCTGCAGTACCAAACGGGGAACAGCACCAAGGGTGGAGGCTGGGCGGACGGCAGGAACTGAAGACAGGGGTTGGTCGACTTGTGACCGCCTCTTTTACCCCTTAACCCGCTACCGCTGGCGGCTCTATCGGGCAGCAACAGGGAATGCAGGCAGCCAAACGCGACGGCCCTTTTTGGCTGGGTTGCAGGGATGTGGGGCGGTGCACCCAAAGGGCTGCACACACAGGGCTGCACCCAAAGGGCTGCACACACAGGGCTGCACACACAGGGTTGCCGTACGTAAGGGCTGCGCACACAGGGCTACGCACAAGAGGCTGCACCCACCTTGAGCTTGGGCATAATGAACATGGAGAAAAGCATAAACCCAGCCATGATGCCTGGGGGGCAGGACAGGGGGCACATGTGCGGGCAGATGAGCCGTGGCAGGCACCTCGTCATGCTCCCGGTCACAGGCTCACGCCAGCTGCGGGAGCCAGTCTGCGAGCGCCCACGAGGCGCCTCGCCGCCGCTGCCCTCACCGTAGGGCGTCTTGATGAACCCCATGACGTTGAATCCCTGGCGTTGCTGCAAGTGGGAAGAGGGCAAGCGGTCAGGAACGCGCAAATTGTGGTGCGGCGCCGTCGGCATGCGGTTGCACGTGCCCAGCATGTGCCCAGCACCCTGCCCTGCACCCACCTCGAAATACTCCATGCGTGCCATGGGTTGCAGCAGCAGCGGGTGCGAAATCTCCGGCGCCTGCACAGCGTGCAGAATGAGAGCGACCGGCACACCGCGGGGGAGCGTGTCCACCCGCACAGCCGCAGTCGCACACAGCCCCAGCCCGCCATCCTACACAGCCCTCAACCCACTGCCGACTCACCCCAGGCAGCTCGAAGAGCGCCGCCGTCACCTTGCCCTTGCGGGCAGCACCCACGTCGAGGCGCACGCCCGGGAACATCAGCTCGCGCAGCTCGACGGTGAGGGTGTGCACGCCGAGAGGCACCTCAGCAAAGGAGAACGAGCCGTCGGCGAGCGGGAAGGCCAGCCGCTGGCCGCCGCCCTCCAGGGCCAGCACCACCTCTGCGGCCGCCAGCGAGAAGGCGTCTGCGCGGGGGATCGCAGGCGAGGGCTTCGGTGGCGGCGGCGCGGGCGTCGGCGTCGGCGGCGCGGTGATTGTGCAGGCAGTGCCTGTGTGCACCTGAGCTGCCCGTCAGCGCCGCCTCCGTTTGCAACGCCCACCTACTCACCAGGAACGATGACCCGACCGCTCACAGGCAGGCTGGGCGCTGCCTCCGCGGCGCCCCGCCCCGCAAGGGCCAGGGCGGCCAGAATCAGCGCGACTAGGCGCATGGTGCCTGATAGTGATCGGGAAGTCCCTTGGGAGCTCGAAGAAGAGCCGAGCTCGCATTTGCGTGCTCGCATTTGGCCACCGACCTGCGCATTCTCCGAGTTCTCCCTTTCCAGTCGTGACGGTACATGAGCCGCTCTGGAGCGGCTGATAGCAGCTGGGGCGCCAGGCGCTCGTCGGCCTGAGGCCAGCGGTCACCTGGGCCAACAGGGCGCGCCCCGCAGCGACCTCGAACAGATGGAGGCGACAATAACCGCTTGGCGCGCCTGGCGCAGCCTCCTGGTGTGTTGGGGGACCCCGCCGCCGCCGCCGCCTGCGGCAGGACGTGAGGACGCGCGCACGTTCACGCCCCACCACCCTCCTGCTGCCGCTCTCTGGACGCAGCTGGCGCTGGTCATGGCGCTGCTGGGATGCATGGTGCAGGACGGCGGGCGCGGCGGCACCCGGCAGGTCGACGGGCACTGGCGCGGCGTCGCAGCAGCAGCTGCAATGCCTTCGGCGGTCAACCTCACGCAGCTGCGGTGGGTGCTGCCTGCAGGACTGCGTACCGCTTCTGGGTAGTAGCGCATGCCGCGCTGCTGCAGGAAGCTCCTCTGCCGCCAACGCGCTGCTGCCGCCGACGTGCACGCGACCTCGAGCGCCGCCGCCGCTTCCGGCCGGTCGCCCGCCACGGCGTCCCTCCCCGCCTCCCAATCGGTGGCCTTCCCCCCCATTGGCCGATCGCCTCCCCTGCCGCCCCTCCCATCGGTGCCGGCAGGGAGGAGTCGATGGGCATGTTCCGGTTTGGCTATGGGCAGTACATGCAGCGTGCCTTCCCCAAGGACGACCTCCGCCCCATCAGCTGCCGCGGCAAAGACTCGCAGGGCGGCATCGCCCTCACGCTCATCGACTCGCTGGACACCCTCGTTGTGCGTGGCCTTGCTGCCGGGGCGTTGCGCGTGTCCTTGCTGCCGGCAGTGTGCTGCTTGACGTGTGCCGTGCCGCGGTGCACCCACGCCGTGTTGAGGTCCAGCAACGATGCACTAGCACACGGCACTGCGTCGCGCCTTTCTACAGCGAGCCTGCCTCGGCTGGTGCAGGTCATGGGCGAGAAGCAGCACTTCCAGCAGGCGGTAGCGCTGCCTTCCCTTCCTGTACCAACCCTTCTTGTATTGCCTCCCTGGTCGCAGGTGATGGGCGAGAAGCAGCAGTTTCAGCAGGCTGTGGCGTGGCTGACCGCCAATGCCACCTTTGACGTCGACGCGCGCGTGCATGTGTTTGAGCTGACGATCCGTGCGGTGGGGGGCATGCTGTCGGCGCACATGCTGATTGAAGAGGTACGTGCATGCCAGGCCCAGGGGCTTGGGAAGTGTCGTTGGACGCTGCCGGCAGCGGCCGAGCAGGGGGTGGCAGCAGGGATCAGGCAGCAGCCGCGTTGCGCAGCGCCCATGCCTTGCCTGCCTCACCCCTGCCGCCTCAGGACGCCAGAGCAGGGCAGGGCAGCCTGCTGTGGCGAGCTGCTGACTCGACCGGCAGGTCCCGGCCTGCTCATCCCGCAGCCCTCAACCCTCCCTCACCAATCAGTGAACCCATTGAACCCATTGAACCCATTGAACCCTCTTGCTTGGGCGTACCCCTGCAGGACCCCACACTCGTGCCCGGCTACGACGGCGCCCTGCTGCGCCTGGCCGTCGACCTGACAGACCGCTTCCTGCCCGCCTTCGACACCCCCACCGGCATCCCCCTCTCCTGGGTCAATCTGCGACACGTGAGAGGGGGGGGGGGGGGGGGCTGCGGGCAGAGAAGGGGCGGGCAGAGAGTACCAGCGGCAGGGCGCGGCAGGGAGTGGCAGGACGTGGTGGTTGCAACCGCCGGCAACCAGGGCCGTTGAACAACAATCAAAACATGTGCGCCGCAGGCACGGGCACTGGTCTGACACCCGCACTCGCTGCCTCCCCCACGTCACCTGTGCTCCGCTTGCGCAGGGCCAGATCCGGGGGGACGTGCGCGCCACCTGCACCGCCTGCGCCGGCACGCTGCTGCTGGAGTTTGGGGTGCTGTCGCGCCTGACCGGTGAGCGCTTTCTGTGTGTTTGACAGCCGCTGCCGCCGCTGCTGCTGCTGCCGCCGCTGCTGCTGCTCCTGCTGCCGCTGCTGCTTGGGCTGCTGCCTGTGGACACCTCCTGGCAATGCAAACTCCTCCTGTGACAGCTGGACACTGGGTGGATGGAGCTCACCTTGCCCAACCTCTGAACGCTTCCCATCCTGCCTGGCGCGCTGCCCCCGCTGCCACACCGCAGGCAACGGCACGTACGAAGCTCTGGCACGGCATGCGGTAGAGTCCATCTTTGACATGCGCAGGTGGGTGCTGAGAGAGTGGGTACTGCGAGCGCCCGTCGCTTGTTGCTTCCGTGCACCTTCACGCGCGCGACGCGTCCGGGTACTGTGGCCGCGCCTGCCTGCCCGCCTGCCCGCCTGCCCGCCTGCCTGCCCGCCTTGCATTCATTCTTGACATTGGGCCCTTGCCTGCCCGATTACATGCAGCGAGCGGGGCCTCGTTGGCAACACCCTGGACTGCGACAGCGGCGAGTGGGTGCGCACAGACGCAGGCGTCGGCGCCGGCGTGGACTCGTTTTACGAGTACCTCCTCAAGGTGAGGGCCCTGAACAACTGGGTTAGCATTCCTGTCACCTCGTTACTTTTGATGACCGCGGCCTGGACCCTTGATGCGCCTCCGCACCTCTCCAACACAACAACGCCACGCCTTTCTGCTGACTGCTGTGCAGGCCTACCTCGCCTTTGGCGACGAGCGCTACCTGACCATGTTTAGCGAAGTGTATGCTGCCGCGATGACCCACCTCCAGCTCGACCCAAACTGGAACGGCAACGTCTGGTGCGTCAGGAGGCGGTCGACGACAGCTGGCACTCTGAACCTGCGCCATCGGTTGGCCCACATGCCGGGACAAGCTGCCAATGCCCACGGTCCACTCGCCCTGCCCATCTGCCAGCGCAGCCTCCTCCCTCTGAACCCCTGTTCCCTGCTGGACTTAACCCCGCCTGCGTGCAGGCTGGTGGATGTCGACATGTCAGCAGGGTCTGCTGCCCAACCGCCGGCCAGCCCCCTCCCAACCCCTCCCTCACTTCACCACTCTGACTGGCACGCAGGCTGGTGGATGTGGACATGTCAGCGGGGTCGGTGCTCCACCCCTATGTGTGGTCCCTGGGCGCCTTCTGGCCGGGCCTGCAAGCGCTGGCGGGGCAGGTGCGGGGAGGCGCGCAGGACGGCGGCGGCCGTCCCATGTGGGGAATGCGAGGTGGCTGCATCAGGGGGCTGGGGACCTTCTGGCCAGGCCCGCGAGCGCTGGCGGAGAGGGGGGGGGGGGGTTCAAGGAGACCGGCGGCAGCACAGGCGGGCCAAGCCTGCCTGGAGAGCGGGGCACGCCGGGTGCATGCATGCATGCAGGTGGAGGGGGTCACTGCGCTGCACCTCAGCTGTACCGCCGCCTGCCACGTGCCGTCCTCGCCTCCAAACTCCGCCCCCCGCCATTGCTGCTGATCAACAGGTGGAGGAGGGCACTGCGCTGCACCTCAGCTGCACCCCCGCCTGCCACGTGCTGTCCTCGCCTCCAAACTCCGCCCCCCGCCGTTGCTGCTGACCAACAGGTGGAGGAGGGCGCCGCGCTGCACTCCAACTGGACTGCCGCCTGGCACCGCTTTGGCTGGCTGCCGGAGATGTTTGACGTGGGCCTGGAGAACAGGCACCCCACTGAGAGCGGTGCGTGCTGTGATGCACTGCCCAGGCCCATCTCACGGGCGTGGCCACAGCGCTGTGGGTTGTTTGTTATGTGCTATCAGTATCAGTACAAGTGCTGCTAAGGCGTGGTGGAGGGGGTACAAATACACAACTGTCCGTCGCTCATGCAGGCTACCCTCTGCGGCCGGAACTCATGGAGAGCACCTTCATGCTGCACGCCGCCACCGGCGACCCCCGCTTGCTGGCCGTCGGTGCGGCGCTGCACAGGAAGCTGAGGGACAGCAACCGCGTGGCGTGCGGCTACGCGTCGGTGGGAGACGTCAGCACCGGGCAGCTGGAGGTGAGGGCGGCGAGGGTGGGCGGGGGATGCTTGTGTGTGGGAGCAGGCAGGCAGCGGACGGGCAGCAAATGTGCGGCACGCGGCTCTGCCTGTTACATGGGTACAGGTCATAGCCCTTCTTCCTGACTGAAAAAATGATCAAGTTGTATCGCATAACAAAACACAAAAACGCATCAACCCTCCCATCGCTTGCGCAGGACACGATGGAGTCTTTCTTCCTGAGCGAAACCGTCAAGTACCTGTACCTCCTATTTTCAAACGCCTCCGCCGTGGTGGACCACTTCGTGCTGTCCACCGAGGTGCGTGCTGTGGTCTGCACCTGTCGGCGGCGAGGCGCGCAGTCTGCACATGCTGGCAGGCAGGCGCGTGAGGTTGAGAACCCGACCACCAGATGCCGACGCACCCTGCACCCTCTTCCTGTTTCTGCAGGGCCACCTCCTGCCGCCGTTCCCCACACTGCTGGAGGAGGGGGCAGCAGAGTCGGCAGAAGCAGAGCCACAGGGCCGCTACAGCAACGCCACCAGTGCCGCCCGGGGCGCCTGCACTGCCAAGGAGGTCCGCCTCGAGGCAGAGCAGCAGCAGCAGCAGCAGCAGGCGGCAGAGGGGGCTCAGAAGCGGGGCACGTGCAGCTGGGGCGACGCGCCGCCCGGAGCCGCGCAGCAGCGGCAGCGCACGCAGCAGGCAGCGCGGCGCTTCAGCGCAGCCGCGCAGTGGCCCGAGCGCTGGCATGCGCACGTCGACCAGGAGGCCGCCCGGAAGTGCCGCCTGCTGTGCCGGCAGGACGGCGGCGCGGCGGCGGCGCTGGGCGCCGCCACTGCGGCGCTGAGCGCCTCGCTGCCGCTGCTGCCGCTGCCGCGCGGCGCGCCGGCGCTGCTGCGCTCGCGGCGGTGCACCGCCTGCGAGCACGTCACGCGTGCTGTGTGGCAGGCGGAGTGGACCAAGTCGCAGCTGGCGTCGGCGGAGAAGCAGGCGCGGCTGGCTGCGGCGGAAGCCAAGGTGCAGCTGGGGCGGCAGCCCGCCGTGTCGGCCAGCGGGCAGCACGTCAACCGGCAGTTCCTCTGCGTCGTGGAGGTGCGTGCGGTCGGTTGGTTGGTGGAACAGGCGGGAGTAGGAGGGAGGTTCTCCTGGTGTCGGAGAGGCGCGACTGGAACCTGGGGGCCCGCCCCCCTACCCACCTGCCCACATCTGCCGACCCTGCCCGCCTGCCTGCGTTCGCCCCAGCTGCCTGCTCGCTGCTCCCCAACCCTCGCTGTGCCGCCTTCTCTCCGGCGCACCCCTGTTGCATGCGCGCAGGACACGAGCAAGGGCTCGCTGGGCTGCACAGTGTTCAAGGAACTGCCTGCCAAGCGCATCTCCAAGCGCCACCTTAATGCCCTGCCGTACAATTACCTGCTCATCCAGCTGACCGACGCGCCGCCCGGCGCGGCCGCTGCGGCTGCGGCGCAGCAGAAGCAGCAGCGGCGGCAGGCAGCGGCGGCGCAGGCGGCGGCGCAGCAGGAGGGCGCCTGCTCTGCAGAGGGCGGAGGTGAGGGGGCTCGCCAAGGGATGCTGGTCTGCGTGGCCGGGCAAGTCACAGGGCTCTGCCTCTCGCGGACTTGGTCACGCATCAGTCAACTGTACCGACACGCTCGTGCCTGCGGGCATGCCAGCAGACGTCGCTGCTGCCAAGGCGCTCTCGCAGTCCAGCAGCAGCCTGGCTCATGCTCGCGCACTCTGTGTGGCGTCCCCCCCCTCCAGGCCCCCCCTCTGACCTCATAGTCGTGGAGGCGCTGTTCCAGAACGGCAGCTTGGCGCGCTGGGACTCCATGTTGGCAGGTGTGTACATGGTATTGTTTGTATAAAGCATCACAATGTAAGGGGTCAGCGTGTCAGGGGCTTGAAGGTGCCTGCACGGGTGCTAAGCAGCTGCACTGCTGAGCAGCAGCCGCTGTTCTTCAGTCTCGCAAGGCAAGGTCCGAGCCATGCTCCCTGCCATGCTCCCTGCCTGCAGAGTTCGGGCCCCTCTTCGAGCCCGGCTGCGGCGAGGGCATTGCCATCTACCCTGGCGGCGGCGGCACCTCTGCCGCCAGCAGCGGTGGCGACAGCGCAAGCAGCGCAGGCAGCAAAGCAGCAGCAGCAGCGGCAGACGGGGACAGTGACGATGATGACGACCCTTATCTGGATGAGGAGGAGGAGGAGGAGCAGCAGCAGCAGCGGCGGCGGCAGCAGCAGAAAAGCAGCGGCGGCGCCACCCCTCCCGAGCCAGAATACCCAGAGCGTTGGGGCGGGCGTCCGCTGGAGCTGCGGCGTGGCGGGCCGCCGGGTCGCGAGTGGCGGGCGCTGCAGGTGGTCGACGGCGGCGGCGACGGCGGCGGCGAGGAGGAAGGGGAGGACGGAGATGACGACCCGTACCTGGATGAGGAGGAGGACGACGAGGACGGGGAGGCACAGGATGGCAGCGGCCGCAGCACGGCAGCAGCAGAGGAGGGGGAGGATGATGACGACCCTTACCTCGATGAGGAGGAGGAGGACCAGCAGCAACAGAGTGGCAGCAGTGACAGCGGTGGCAGGCGTGCTGGCACGGCTGCCGCGAACGGCGGTGGCGGAACCCCAGCGGGCAAGCCGCCGCCGCTGCCGGTGCTGTGCTTTTTGGAGGCGCCGGCGGTGGCGGCGCAGCCCCTCGACGCCTGCGACGAGCTCACCAACGCTGCGGACCTGCAGGGCAGCATGGCGGTCGTGCAGCGTGGCGGGTGCGCTGGGAGGGTGCAGTGCACCAGGGGAGGCGGGCAACAGGGATGGTTGCCTGTCAGGGGTGCCGCCTGCCGCGTGCTGCCCTCTACATTGCCGCTGCATCGCCTGTTGCCCTCACACCACACACTCTAGCGAACCCACTGCTGCCCCCCCCCCCTTCTGCAGCTGCATGTTCATCAGCAAGGTGCTAGCGGCGGAGGCCGCCGGTGCGGTGGGAGTGGTGGTCGTCAACAGCGCGGCAGCTGAGCTCGTGCCAATGGGCACAGATCCTCAGGGCACGCAGACCCTCATACCGGCGGTGCTTGTCCCCGGGGAGACGGGCAGCCAGCTGCTCAAAGCGCTGGGCCAGGGCGGCGGCGGCAGCGGCGGCGGCCAGGGCGTGCGCTTGCGGTTGTCGTTCCCGGACGGCAATGCCGGGCCGGTTGCGGCCTCGGCGGCGGCGGCGGCGCAGCAGCAGCAGAAGCACGAGAAGCAGGCGCAGCGGGCGGCGCAGGCGGCGGCGCAGGCGCAGCACCGGGTGCATGCCCAGCAGGCGGCGGCGGCCGGTGGCGCGCCTGCCGGCGGGGACCCCGCCGCCGGCGGCGGCAAGCCGCAGCAGGTGGAGCTGCTGATGAGCGCCGGGGCGCAGGTTTGGCTGTTCAACAAGGTGGCAGCCGGCAACCCAGCCGACCCCTCGGCGGCATTCCAGCGAATCCTGGCGCAGCTGCAGTCACACTTTGTGCAGCAGCATGCGACGGGCGGCGGCGGCGCCACCGGCGGCGGCTGACCCCCCCTTGCACATGTGCATCATTCCTCATTCAATCCAGTTTGGTCCCTGCAACGTTGCATTCACGCTCGGCAGTTGGCAGTGCGTTACAACGGGCGTGCGGCCGGAGGGTTGGAAGGTTTAAGTTGCAAGGTTGGGCTCAAGGTGGGATCCGGGGGTGCAAGGGGCTCAAAATCAAAATGAAAGGTTGGATGCCGATGAAGAAACGAAAGGAGAGGGACGGGGTGTTGTGGCGGCTCGTGCATTTATGCCAGGGGTGCTTTAAAGGGAACAGTACAGAGGGGAGGGAATGTGCGGGGCACAGCGAGGCACCGCCTCTGGAAAGAGCGGCACGTGCTGTGCCTGCCAGGCAGTCGCATGTGCAGCCTGTGCAACGCCGAGTGGCGGCATCAAGCTCGGGAGCGAGCAGGGCGGGGCGGGGCTTGCACCTCACTTGAGCCTGAGCACAACGATGGTGACGTCGTCGGTGCTGCCCGCCTCCACCGCCGCCCGGCCCAGCTCCTCAGCGATGGCGTTGCAGCCCTTGGATGCCAGGCGGTTGCAGATGGCCACGGCCTCCTCGTTGCTGCGGCGCGGTGCAAACGGGGCAGGACAGGAGTGCAAACATTAGTACAGAGGTGCAGAAGGCAGGGTCCGGGGGTGCAATGGAGAATGTAGGGAGCAGCAGGCCTGTAGCAGCAGCCCTGCGCGGTGCCGCCGTCTACACCGCCTATACGCCGGCACCCACCCACCCCTCGTGGCTCCCCCCTCCACGCCAGGCCGCCGGCGCTGACCTCCCCCCCTGCGCAGTTTGTTTCTGTGCCCCCCTGTGCAGCTGGTCCCTACACCCGAACCCGTCCCGGCCTCCCACCTGAGGCCGCCGCCGCCGCCGCGCTCCTCATTGGCCAGCAGGCCATCCGAGCAGACGATGAGCCACGAGTCGTCGGCGGTCAGGTCTGTCAGCTGGGTGTACGGCTCGGCGATCACGCCTGTGGGGAGGGAGGGGGGGGAGGCCAGGGGGGGCGCGTCGGTCAGAAGTGAGGGGGGGCAGCATGCACGAGGAACGCACGAGGCGCGGCGCGCAGCAGTGCCGCAGGCACGGCAGGCGGGGCAGCGGGCAGGTGATGGCTGGCTGCCGTCGCCCACGCTGCTGGCTCTGCTGCGGGGCAGCACAGGGTTGGAGACTGGCTCCAATCCTTGTTTGTTGATCCGTGAACCCATGATATAGATTGTGAAGCTCACCAAAGCCGGACTGGTAGCTGTCGGAAGCGTAGAAGCTGACGCCCTCAAACTGGTCGCTGCCCTGCAGACAGGCAACCCAGGGTAGTTGGCGTGACAGCACACTGCGTGACAGCACCAGCGGTGGCTACCCGCAGGGAAGGCAAGCGGGGAGGCGCGGGCGACAGCGCAAGCGGCTGCGCGTGGCCAGGCCGCACCAGACCACTACTCCACTCGCCCATGCGCCGCGGCCCCCGCTTGCCCTCATGCATGCATCCCCAAATCACTGGAGCTTCATACGCATGCGCACCACTGCACATGTACAACAGCCCTGCAGCCCTGCCAAGCACCTTCATGTATGCGTCGCCAAACGCGCGGGACAGGGCCAGCAGGCCGCCCACTCGCCAGGTGCCGCCCACATAGCGGACCAGCGCCATGCGGGGGTTGGGGTTGTAGGACTCGATGCGGTTGCGCTCCTCCTCGTTGTCTGCACGCAGAAATGCAGGGGGGGGGGGGGGGGTGAGGGTTGTCGGCGGCGGCGGCAGCAGCGGCGGCGGCGGCGGTGGCGGGTGACCTGGCACGTGGGCCTCCGCCAGCTGGATGGCCTCGTAGCCGCGCGCTGGCAGTGAGTCTGCTGCACACAAGCAACTACACAACATGCAGTCAAACGCAGCAGCAGTGCCCACCCGGCACGTGGTCCTCCGTCAGCTGGATTGCCTTGTTGCCGCGCACAAGCAGGATGCGAGCGTCACCCGCGTTGGCTGTGAGCAGCTTGCTCTTGCCCTGGGGCAGGAGAGAAGGGGGAAGGGGGGCACGCATAGGCAGGGGGCCAGGCTGGGCAGGCGGGGGCCAGGTACGCGCCAAGTGTGTTTGGGCAGAGAGGCAGGCGGCGGCTGTGGAGGGCGAATGCAAGCAGGCGGCCAGCAGGTCTCTGCAGCCAACTGATCGATAGTTGGGTGACCGATCGGTCATCTGTGTATTGATCTATCACGGGCGCACACGCGCCGCACCTGGTGCTTGTAAATGAGCGCCACAGCGGCGGTGGAGCCGCACTTGCTGCCGCCGATGCCGCGCTCCCCCACCATGCCCATGAAGCCTCCCTTTGGCGACAGGATTTTCTGCAGTGGGAGACAGGGGGGGCCGCAAGGGTGGGAATTAGGGGCTGGAGGCACGTGGGGGTGGCACTGTCAACGCGGGGGGGCAAGTGGGTGCGTGCGGTTCCGAGCGCCGGTCGCCGACGGCGTCCACCCTCGCCGCGTGTGCCACGATGCGGGCCTCGCTTCCCTGGCGGCGCCCCACAGCGCAGCACATCCTGCACCCGCGGCCCCGCAGCAGCGCAACGCGCGACCAAAGCCCGTCCACAGCGCAGCACAGCGCAGCGCAGCGCAGCACGCACCGCGTCCGCCTTGATGAACGCTTCGCTGATTGCCTTCTCTGGCGCCGAGTTGCCCTGCCAGAACTTCTCCACATCTACGTTTGCGGGTGGGGGGAGGAACATCAACAGCGCTGCGGCGTGAGCCTTCTGCACAGCGGCACCGACAGTACAAAGCGGTGACAAGGCAGGTGGGATGGGGTGTGATGGGCCCCTGCCCCCGGGCCCCCCCACGCTGCCGCCGCTACGATCCCCGAGGAAAGAAAGAGAGGGCCAGACAGGCAGCCCCGCAGCTTGGCACTCACAGGTGAGCAGGTTGTTGGAGAGCCAGTCGGCAGTAGCGTTGCCGCCATGGCCATCGAACACAGCAGCATACACCTGTTGCACGTAGTTCAATGAATTCGAGGGTGCCCTGAGTCGCCGCGCGCCCCTAGTAGGCATGCAGCTTACGAACAGGAACCAGGACCCCGACTGCAGCGACTGCCTGCCTTCACGCGAGCATGCGTGCAGCAAGCGGACGCGCCGTAAGCCGCACGCCCCACGAGCCGCCGCTACTGGCCTGCTTGCTAGTGCACAGCGCAAGCGCCGCCTTACCTCGGGCACACCCTCGTCCACCACCGTGCCAGCCACCTCCAGCTGGAAGCGGTCCTCGTTCTGCTTCCTGCAAGCAGGAGAAAGCAGGGTCGCACAGCTATTGGCAGCGATCTGCAGCTGGCGGCGGCGGCGGCGGCGGCGGCGGCAGAGTGAAGCGCGCGCCCAGGCCCCTGGCGCTCAATCGGGGCACATTTAGAGCGCACCTGACTGTGCCCTGGCGGGTGGAGGAGCCGGCGTCGCGAATTGTCACCGCCACTGCGGGGGCAGCAGTGCCACTCTCTGTGGCCTGCGCCTGCACCCGCTGTGTGCGCCGTGAAGCCCGTGGGGCGCAGGGCCGCACGGCAAATGCCCGCAGACAAGCCGAAGAGGACGCCATGGGAGAGGTCGAGCGCGAAAACACTCCTACGGTGAGCAGAGAGCGACTGGCGGGCCCTGGCAGGCGCGTAGGGGGGTGGAGAGTCCCAGAGCAACGCGCAACTGCACCAGGGGCGCCCTGCTGGCCGCACTCGCCCTCATCCTCGGCGCCCACGTGTGACGTGGCGGCGGAGGTGGGTCGCAGCAGATGGCGAGGTGGCGGACCAGATTGTATGAAGCAGCAGGCTGCGATGCAAAGCCCTGCTGAAATGAAATGCTGTACACGAGCATGTGGTTGGAAGAAGGGACGATGGGCCAGCAGATACAGCTGCGTGCGTGCAGCTGTGCCGGACTGGCTGGCCCCCCCCCGCTTCCTGCCAACTTCACGCACTCTTAACAAATTTGAAAAAAAACACCAGGAGCAGCGCACGTCAAATACCAGCAACGATACAAAGCCGAATCGAGCAGGCGCCGCAAGCAGAGAGGGCTTGGGCTGCCGCGCCGCCCCAGCACCGGGCTGCGCCAGGCTGCCGCCGCCGCTCCACAGCCGTCTGTTTTTTCCGTCTGTCGATGCCTACCGGCGCTCGTAGTCCTCGCACACGCGCTCAAAGTCGCGCATCACACCAGCTGGCACCAAGTCAGCCATGCTAACCGTCATCTTGCCGCCGCCGAGCTTGATGGGCACCTGGTGTGTGTGGGTATGGGTGGATGGGTTGAGGCGGCATTAGTTCAGGTCTGGTGAGGTGGGGAAGGAGTCGGCGGCTGGGGATGCGCAGGGAATGATACCCGCATGTCCCTGGCAGCAGTGCCTGCTAGTGCCAGCGATCCTCTTGCAAACCGTGTCCCGCTTTGCACGCTCACCTTCTGAGCAGCGCCCGCCGCCGCCAGCGCCTCCCCCCCTGGCCCCATCCCATCCCATCTCTGCCGCTGCCGCTTCGCTGCCGTGGCCGTTTCGCTCGCTGTTTTAAGCAGCGCGTCGAGGTTGACGTGCGCTCCTTCGACCCCACCCGTCCCCTGCCAGTAGCGAAGCTGCCTGCCGTTTCTGAGCAGCTGGCTCACCTTTCTGAGCAGCGCGTCCAGATCTGAAGGCCGGAAGGAGCGGCCGTCGATCTTGGGGCCCAGCTGCGCCGCCAGCGCCTGCGCCAGGCTGGCGCCCTGCCCCACCTTGACGTCCTTGGTGTAACTGTCAAACAGCGAGCGCGCGCATGGGGCGGGCGGGGTGAGATGGGGGGCGGCGCAGGAGCGTGTGTGTGTGTGGGGTGTGTGTGTGTGTGTGGTGTGGTGTGGTGTGGGGGTGGGGTGGGGGGGGGGGAGGGGGGGGGGGGCATGACCCTGGGTGGGGCGCACGCGGCTCTGCCCTGCGCAGTGGCATGGGCCCTGCATGACGGCCACATTCTCCCTCTGGCCGCAGTACCGTCGGTACCCTTGCCACCAGCCAGGGATCAACAGGAGGGCAACCAGCCCTGCAGGCCTCCAGTGGACGGACGTCGGACCGACACGCGGCCGCTGCCCCCCTGCGGCATGTGCCGCAGCGGCGAGCAGGACTCTGCGGGCAGCGCAGCCCAGGGCCCCTGTTTCCCCAAATTTTGGGTGGGGTGGGGTGGGGTGGGTGGGGTGGGGTGGGGTGGGGTGGGGTGGGGTGGGGTGGGGTGGGGTGGGGTGGGGTGGGGTGGGGTGGGGTGGGGTGGGGTGGGTGTGTGTGGTGGGGGTGGTGGTGGGGTGGGGGGTGGGGTGGGAGGGTGGGGGGGGTGGGGGTGGGGGGGTTAAAAGAGGGAAGCGCTGTGAACAAAGCACTCACAGGTGCCAGCCCTGCAGATCCAGATACACGTCCTTTCCAATCTTGTCGGCCAGCGCGTCATAGGGGGTGTGGGTGCTGCGTTGTTCAAGGGCAAACAGGGGAAGGGGGGGCAGATCGTAGGGTGTGTGGGTGCTGCAGCGAAGGGCGAAGGAAGGCGACCAGCGAAGGAGCACGTCACTCCTCTGGCTTGAGGCCTTGCTGGCCTGGCGGCGCCCGAGGCCAAGCAAGCGTGGAGGGATGGGGGAGAGGCAGGCAAACGCGATGGCGTTGATCAAAAGGCCCAAGTCGAGCAACATCAGCAAGGAGGCACGCTGTGACTTGCGCGCTGCTGGCCCACCTGCTGCCTGACCGCCCGACCACACACCACACACCCGCTGCCCGACCGCCCACCTGCTGCCTGACGACGTCACAAACGATGCCAGGTCGAGCCACCCTTTCACCACATCGTCACAGCCGCTGCGTGCCGCCACGCTGCCGCGGCGGCAGCGCTGGGGACGGAGGGGTTGCGCGGCGGGGGGGCCACGGGCAGGGGCTGCGAGGGAGGGGGAGGGGCGGCCGGCGGCGGCTGGCGGCGGCGGCGAGTGGCGGCGGCGAGTGGCGGCGGTGGCGCCGGAGCAGGCACGCAACGGCGGGGCACACCCGTGCCGCGATCGTATCGGGCCTACCTGCTACCCATAACGGAGCGGCGCGCCGCACAGGGGCTGCCACGCCGCAAAGTGCCAAGCTCATATCTTTGTCGTGCGGCTTTGGCTGTCGGAGGCCCTCAGATGCGACAAGGATGTAAGCTGGCAGTGACAGAACGAGCGGGGATGTGCCGACGCGCGGAAGAGGCGCTGGGGACGACGCAGGCGGCAGCACGGCGGCAGCGCGTCATCAATGCTGTCCCCACGCTTCCCAGCCCCAGCCTGGGAAAACTGCCTCCTGGGCACTGGTGTCGACAGGTTTCTTGTGGTAAGGCACATGTACAAGAACTGAACTGCATTGGAATGGCGGGCCGGCTGCGATGGCAAGATTCGGCGGTGGACTGCTGCCGCCGGCGTGCGTGGCGGTCGGCGGCCGCTGGGGTACCGCATGGTGGGCCTTGGGTCAGCCCTGCCGCTCGCCTATGACTGTTTGTTATCTGAAAGCAGCGGGGCGAGGGACGCACAACCCGGCACCTCAAACGCCAGCATCTTCCGAGCCGTATCCAAATGGACGAGTGAAAATTCCACGCAGCTCCAGCCGCTGCACCCCCAGTGATTGCGTTCCTGCATGTTGTGGGGTGATGGGGGGGGAGGGCGGCGTGGGCTAGCACGCAAGCAAGTTGGGGCGGGCGCTGCCAGCGTGTGGGGGCGGCAAGACGCCGGGTGAGGGCGAAGGGGGGCTTGCAACACAGGAAGGACACGCAGCATCGACATCCGCACGGCGTGCAACACAGCATGTGCGCACTTGAAGAGGGTTGCGAGCTGCACACGAGGGGCGCCGCCAGCAGCACAGGCTTCCTGTGGTTGGACGGATGTTCAGCAGTTGAAAAAAACAGGCCAGGGGGCGCCCACCTTGTGGAAGATGGCAAACCCGGCGGCGTCGGCGCCGCTGAAAAACTCGCCGACCGCTCGGGGCGTCCCCAGGTGGAGCTCGATCTGGATCTGGCCGACGCTGTACCTGCAGGGGGGCCCCGCCGGAAGGGGGGGGGGTCGTTGGCACAACGCATCCCATGTCAACTAGGGGGCCTGCCGGAAGGGGGGGTTCCCTGGCACAACGCATTCAACGTCGACTTGACCCCGTCCTGCTCCCCCCCCCCCCCCCCCCCCCCCCCCCCCCCCCCCCCCCCCCCCCGTTATCCCCATCCCCCCTTGCAGCACCTGCCCGCTCGCAGGTCTGGCCAAATGGCGGAGAACGCCTTGTACTCGCACCCCTGGCAGAATACAAACAGGTGTTACTTTCGTTGGGATGCAGGCAGACACGACACAGCGTGTTACGAAAGTGCGGAACGGTCCAGTGCTGCTACATTCAGTCCGTCCCGAGGAGGGGCGGTGGTAGGGAAGGCACCAGTGGGGCGGGGCGCTCCGCACGGCGCCTGCGCCCCCCCACCTGGGCACACCCGGCAGCCGCGGCGCCGCCAAGCATGGCGGTTGCGTGCTGCCTGCCACCGGCACCGGCGGCTGCATGCATGGCCCCCTGCCCCACCTCGCAGTCGATCTTCAGTATGTCGATGTGCCGGCCGGCATGGCCCAGCCGAGTCACCACGTCGCCCAGCGGCAGCAGCGGGTTGCTCACGTTGGCGCCGGCGGCGCTGTTCACCATCTCGCCCACCGCCCCGGCCAGCCCCCAGGCGTGGAACTCGGCGCCCGCCGCCGCCACCTTTTGGGCGTACTTGACGCTGTCACCGGTGGGGTCGAATGTGTGCACCTGCGGGTGGGGGCGGCGGCGGGGCGGTGGGGGCCATCGACCGACGAACTGGGGCGATGGAGCAGCGCAGGCACGTACACGCGCCTGCGCTGGTTTGCTCGGCCCCGCCTGATCGCTCGCCCCGGAGTACCTTGCCCCTTTGTGGGGGCCTCCCCACAGCCGGCCCTCCCCTCTCCTCCTCCCCCTCCTCTCTCTCCTCCCCCCTGCCCCCCTCTTCTGCCCCCGCCCCTGTAGGGGGTACCTACCCCGACGCCCACCTCGCAGCCAAGGTGCTGGACGACGGCATTCTCAAACGAAGCATCTCCATTGGAGCCCACTGAGTAGGCCAGGCAGGGTGAGCGCCGAAAGTACGCGTCGTCGCCGCACACAAACTTGCCGCCTGCGAAAGAGTTTGTTGAGGAGGTGCGGGAGGTGTGAAACGCGTCGACGCTAAAAGTGCGCGTCGTCGCACACACACAAGCTTGCCGCCTGCGCGAGGGTTGTGCAGGGTGCATCGTCCAACTTAGCCAGAGCTTAGCCAGATGTGCGGGGATGGGGAGGTGGGAGTGTGGCTGGGGGTGTGACAGGGGCGGGCCCAAGGCGTGGCCAGCGTCGTGGCCAGCGCTGACGGCGGCCGGCAGCAGCCCTGCACATGCATGCATGCGTACGCACCGCAGGTTGTCTGGTCATGTGCGTCCACGGCGCGCCAAGCTGGCACGGCCGCCCTGCAGTGCTGCGCGCCTTCCTGCGCACCATAACAGCCTTCCTCCCCCCGCCACTTCCCCCCGCTCAGTCCCATGTCCTTGCCGGATGCCCATTTCTCCCGTCTTCTCCCCGTGGCTCGTGCATCCGAGCCGGGAACCTGCGTATTCATTTGTTTCAGCAGGCGTTATCAATACAGTTTAGTAGTGCAGGGCAGCTCACCATCGCCAAAGTTGCCGCCCAGCCGCCGGTCAAAGGTGCACGTCCAGGCTGGCTCGTAGCGGTCAAACGTCTGTGGGAGCAGGAGGGAGGGAGACGGGGCAGGGGCAGTGATGCTGAAGTGGCAAGCAGCACGCATGCAGGCAGGCAGGGCAGCAGCGCGGGAGCCGCAATGTGCCTCTGCACCGGCGGAACAGCCAGCTGGCAGCACCGCACCAGGCAGCGCAGCGCTCCCCATGTACCAGTTTGCCCTCCCTACGTACCAGTTTGGCCTCCTATGCCAAGGGAGCCCTTTGCCCTCATTACGCACCCGCTTGTCCTCTGCAGGCTGTGTTCGGTTCCGGTCCTCCAGCAGGGCTTGCTTGATGGCCAGCTGCGCAGCACAGAGGCAGCCGGGTGGCTCTCGAGCAGCGCAGCGCAGCGGCGCAGCGGCATGCCTGCCGCAGCTGTGGAGGCAGCGCACACGCACGCCAGCCAGCGCCAGGCGTGCGGCGCTGGGGGCAAGCAAGCGCTCGCTCCGGCCCCAGCTGCTGCCTCCTACCTTGCGCTGCAGCAGCTGCGCGCAGGCCTCGGGCGTTGCCTGCTGCGCTCCGCCGCCAAGCAACAAGACGCGCCCTTGCACGCTTGGCTGGAACAGGGATGCGCCGACGATGCCGCACACCAGGGCCTGGGTGGGGCAGGGAGGGGCCACCGAGGGGCATCAAAGCAATTCCACTTCCAACGCGGAATGCCTGCAGCAGAGAGTAGCACGCCGGCATCCTCCCCCCCGCTTCACTAACCATCACTGCCACCGCAGCCAGGTGCAGCCAGCCAGGCATGTTCGAGCCCACAGCATCCTCGGGGTCGCTGCGAGTTGCCTTCATAGCTAAACACGACTTGGTGGAGCCGCCTGCGTTGGCAGCAGCAGGGGCATGTGGCAGGGTCGAGGTGGAGGATGCAACAGGCGCCTGCAGGCGGCACGCAGCTGCAGGCAGTTCGAGCGTGGGGCTGCCGCCGCTCCTCCTCCTCCTCAGCCACTTTCGCGGGCCTCAGCTCACTCCTGCGTGTGCAGGGCCCAGCCGTCCGGGTAGCGGCTGATATAGGTAGCTAGGTAGCTATAGTAGGTAGCCTGAGGGGTGGAAACCCTGAAAAGTGGCGTGTTCCTCCTCTAACGAGGCGCTGAAACGGCCGTTGCAGGGCTCGGTTTGGCTGGAGGGGGTTCACAGCGGCTTACAGAGGCTTACAACGGCGAAGCACAGGCGCTGCCAACTGGTGAGAGGCGGCGGTCTACAGGGCATTTCGCTGCCAGAACACTCACGTGTCAGATCGATTCGCTGTTCCCAGCAGTCTGCAGTAATGCTTGTTTCATGGACCGGCGCATTCAAGCCACCAGCGGTTCACGGGGGCAAGGGCACCGGCGGTTCACCAGTAGCAAGTGGTGGCTGCGGTCGCCGCACAGCCACACAGAGGCAACATGAACGAGACGGGGAGGCGGCGGCGACGGCGGCTCACGGGCCACTGCCGCCAAGCCTGCACACTGGACCTGGGACCACGACCACGCCAGATTGCCCTTACATTCAGCGCCGCAATCTGTGCGCTCACACGGCGGCTGGCACATCAGCGCAGCGGCCGTCTGCTGCCTGCGCCCACATCGGCACGCTTGCACCCACGTCAATCTGTGCCACTGCCATACGCTCGCAAGACATGCGTGCCCCACGCGCTGCGCCCTCGCTGACGGCTCCTCCGACAGTCCTCTGCTCACACCAGCTGCCTCCCCCTTGCACCCCGCCGGTTTCCTGGTGCCGCGCTGGCAGCGCACCACCGCACGAGCTGCCGCACCGACGTCAACCCTGAGGTGTGCCAACCTGACGAAACACGCCGTTCACTGCACACAAGCGGCAGTCGCAGCAACGAACGTCCACACACAAGCGGCGACAACCTTCCTGGCAGCCCGGAGGGAGGCTGTGGCGCAGGGGCCACGGATGCGGCGGGGGGCCGGCTGGGTACCAAGCGGGGGGTGCCTTGCTCCTGTCGCTGGCAACATGGATGGCACGCCGTGCTGCACTGATCAACTGAGCAATGACCTGAGGTCCCCAGGTAGCGGGCGAGGTTCGTGTTGCTGTCGCTTGCCCAGCTGCCGCTGCCGCAGATGCTGCTGCGTCCCCGTGAGCAGCTATGCTGGCAAACATATTGGAGCACACCCTTGCATGCCCAACTTTGTTCGACACCCGAGGTGTGTGTGCACAAGCACCAATCGAGGCTGTCCAGCAAAGGCCCCCTAGAGGGGCCTCTTAGAGGGAGCAGACGGAGCTGCCTGTAGACACGTGGGGTCCACCAGCATTCTATTCTTTGAGTGTTGCCCCGTCCGCGAGCCGAACTGATGAGCAACGCTGCTGCCGCCACCTGATTTCTTCTTCCAGTGGAAGTGGGCCGAAAACGTCGCGGCCTGCCAGCTGTCCGATTCACGGGGGGCGTCTCCGCCAATCCCGCTCGTAGCACTCGCTTGGTCCGCTCAAGGCTCGTTTCTGGATGCAGCGGTAGGCAACAAGCGCCCCAGGCGCCGCTCCCGCGCGTCACGCGCCATGGGCTTCTTCTCTGCCCTGCGTCGCTCGCGCTCAGGAAGCAGCTTTCGCGATGGATCCAGCAGACGCGGCCGGCGCTTCGGCAGCGGCAAGTCGGTGAGCACAGGGGCTCCCCTGGCGCTGGGTTGCTCCTCTCCGCGCCCCGCTTGCCCCCACAGTTCCTGGTCGCTGCCAGAATGGTGACAGTCCTCGCTGGAGGCTCGCCGGGGCAAGGCCCAACGAGCCCAGCGAGGTGACCTCCCACCGCCGGTGGGGCCAGTGGCTGAGCCGTGAGCCGGCCACCGCCCCGGAGCTGCCTCTCTTCCCCATGCCTACACAATTCACAGCTCCGGCTCGCAAACTCAAGAGGCACGAGTAGTCTCGCAGCCGGGCGCCACCCCCTGTCGATTCCGCCCCCTGGGCCCCCTGCTCGTCTCACCCCGCCGCCACCCCCGGGCACTGGCCCCCCCCCCCCGTCGTCAGGGCCTGGACGAGCCCTCCACTGGCAAGGAGTCCAGCACCCACTCGGCCCTGTTCGACCTGGAGCTGTCGTCGCGCGGCGGCCGCGCCGGGGACTATCTCGCGCGTCTCAACTCGAGCGTCACCGACGACGGCAGCGCCGGCGGCGCCGCCGACCCATCTGTCCGCCTGCCAAACGGCCTGCTGCAGCGCATCATCTACCTGGGCCGCCCGGTGATGGAGTTTGAGCTGGACGTGAGTGCCGCCGGTGCTGCCTGGCCTGCCGTTTTGCTGCCGTTGCACAGGGCGGGTGCTTCTGCTGTTTTAGTACAGCTGGCTTGGGCGCCGGCGAGCTGCGGGCTTGCTGGCAGCTGTGTGTGTTGTAGGGTGACGGACCGCACCGGGGTGGCAGGGGAGGCGTTGGACATCTGGGCAGACTGGTGAAGGGTAGACGCCGGCTGGCTCGCCGGTGGGTGCTGGGGTCCAGCGGCACATGTGGCTGCTGGGGTGCCTCCATGTGCATACCGCCTGTTTGGGAGCCACAGCTTTCCGGCTGGGCCCAGGCGGCTTCTGCACTCGAACCATGGAACTGCGCTGCCGCCGATGCAACGCGCGCGGTCTGCTCCCCTGCGTTGCGCCACAGCTGCTGCCAGCCTTGCGCTGTGCCAGCTAATCGTGACAAACCACTGTTGCGCCCCCCGAGCCTTCCGAGCCTCGCACGCCGGTCGTCTCAATGCCGCCCGCCCCCCTCACGTCCCGCCGCCGCAGCTGCTGCAAGACGTGCGCGCAGTCCGTGCCAGCTGTTCGCTCGGCCCGGATGGCCAGCTGGACTTGGCCTGCATGGTGACCCAGCTGCAAGACCTGGGCTACGCCTGCTACCTCAAGCACAACAACCCAGGTGGGTGCTGCAGCGAGCGCTGCTGCTGCAGGGGCAGGCGATGGAGACGTTGCACGGGGATGCATGGCTGCATGCCTCCAGCCAGCTGTGCGTGGTGCACATGCTCGGTGTGCACCAGGTACACTCAGTGCCCCTGCCCGCCTGCCCCTGCCCTCCGCGCAGCCGACCCTGGCCACCGGCACAACGTGCATTCCAGCTGCCTGGAGAAGCTGCGTCACGAGTACGTCATGTGCGCCGGGCGCGCCGACGGCAGCCTGGGCCACTGGTGCATGGTGGACCCGCGCTTCAGGGAGCAGTTTGCCATCGCGCAGCCGACGGCGGCGTACGACCGCCTGCTCAAGGTGGGGTTTGAGGGTTTGGGAGGTTTGGGGGTTGTAGGGGGTAGGTAGGCAGTAGATAGAGAGATAGATATGTTAATAGGTTGAGGGTCGCACCCTGAACACATCTCCGCCTGCCCGCATCTGTACGCGCCACCCACACACTGCGTACCTTGAACGCTCCTGTGCCTGCTCGCACCCCTGGTGCCTCGCCCGCGCCCCGACCGTGCCCCTCCCCCCCCCCCCCCCCGCAGGCGGTCCCACTTGAGTTTGTGGGGACGCCGCTGCGGCTGCAGGCGCTAGTGGAAACCCTGTGCTCGGAGATGGCAGAGGCGTTTGCGGCGCAGCAGCGCACGCTGCCGCCCTGGCGCAAGTTTAAGTCCATGCTGAGCAAGTGGTTTGACCCGGAGGAGATGCCGGCCATGCCGCCGCCCACTGTGCTTGCGCAGCAGCAGCAGCAGCAGCAGGCCGCGCAGCAGCAGCACGCGCACCCGGGCGGTGCGCAGGTGCAGGTGCACGCGGCCTCCGGACCGCCGCCGTCACCAGTCGACGTGGCAGCAGTGGCGGCAACAGCCGCCGACTCGGTGCTGCGCGAGCCCACGGTCGGCACGCGGCCCAGCCTGCTGCAGCAGCAGGCCGCGGCGGCGCTGGCCGAGCGGCAGAGCAGCGTTGGAGGCAGCCAGGATTTTTTTGATGCTCTAAAGATGCACAAGCAGTCTATGCTGATGCAGCAGCAGGCCACGGCGGCAGGGCCGGCGGCGCAGCGACACTCGCCGCCACGGCCGCCGCTTGCAGAGAGCGCGCAGCAGGTGCAGCAGCAGGCGCAGCAGCCCGCGCGGTTGTCCAGCGACACCCTGCGCCAGCTGGATGCGTCGTATGCTGCCACCACGCCCGGCAGCAGCAGCGCAGACCGCAGCGGCAGCGGCGAGCGCAGCAACAAGCCACGGCGGCGGCGGCTGCAGGCGCTCGCGGGCGGGCTGCACCACGCGGGTGCAGTGGCGGGCCTGTGGGCTGATGATGGCGACGAGAGCGGGCGCGGCGGCGGCGGCTTGGGCGCGCTGGGAACGCAGCCCAGCAGCGGCATTGCGCAGCTCTACGCCACGGGGTCGTGGAGCGAGCTCAGCACCATCCTGGAGCGCTCCAACAACAGCAGCCCCGCAACGGCGGCGCTGCTGACCGCCGGCAACGCGGCGCCGCTGGGCACGTCATGCGCCAGCAGGCGCAGCGCGGGCAGCGTGGCAGTGCAGCCGCCGCGCCGCTCGCCCGGCCGCCTCGACCAGCTGTTCCCTGCGGTCTCCCAGCCGTCGGCACCCGCCAGCCAGCCTTCCTCAGAATCCTCGCCCGCCGGCTTTGCCCCTGCGTTTGCCCAGTCCTCGCAGCGGCCGCCTCGCGGCCCAGCCAGCAGCGCGCAGCCCAGCCCCACAGGCAGCGGCGGTGCAGCCGACATGCTTGCCCGCGGCGGCGGCGGCGGCGGTGCCGCTGCTGCCGAGGGCGCCGCCAGCGAGGGCAGCGGGCGCGGCGGGAGGAATCGTGTTGTGTCACTGCTGGCTCGCGGCCTCAAGAGCGTGGGCCAGCAACAGGCGGCGGCGTGGGCCAGCCTGCTGCCGGCCGTCAACACGGGTGCGTGCCTCAACAGGCTGCTTCCCGCGTCGCTGCTGCGTTTCGCGGCACCGGTCGCCTGCCGTGCCGCCTGGTGTTGCGGAGACGTGCTGCGCTGCCATGCCGCCCACGCCTGCCCATCAGCCCACCAACCCTCCCCTGCCTCCCGCCGCCCTCGCCCCCGCTGCAGTCCGCCGTGTCGGCCCCAACGGTCTCCTCGTGCCGCAGCGCAACCGCTCGTGGCGTGGCGGGGGCACTGAAGAGGGCTCCAGCCGCCGGGGGCGCTGCTACGCCGGCGCCACGCTGGCGCAGTAAGTGGGGCCCCGCGCTGCTGCTGCAGCAGCTGCGCCGGCACAGTACCTGGATCTACAGTACGCTGCTACATGCGCGTGGCGGCGGCGCAGTACGCAGTGAGGCTGCAGGGGCCGGCGACCCCGTGCAGCTGCGGCGCCGGCCGCGGCCCAGCGGCCGCGTCCCCGTTTCCTTCTCACCCCACAGCAACACCCCCGTCCCCTTCCCGAGAGCTCATTGCTTGATTTTCACTGTGCCTGCCACCCCACGTGTCGACGCCCTCCCCGGCCGGGCGCCCTCCGCTTTGCACCCTTTGCACCCCCACCATCCACTGTTGCATCTCCACCCCTTGCGCTGCGCCCACACCCATGCTCTCCGTGCCCTGCCCTGCGCATCCTTGGGCAGCCGCCACCGCCGGCGCCCTGTGCGCTACCTTGCATCCCCCATGGTTTTGCCACCACAACACACGCCACCTGCTGCGCCCCCCACCCCATCTCACACCATCAAAGTATTCGTTTGACCGACCAGGCTTGACCAACAAGCACCCACCTGGCTGCACCCACCTGCCTGTGTGCACCCCTCCTTGTGGCGCCCCCGCGCCGCCTCGCGTTCCTCTCCTGCACTCCCCTTCCTCCTGTTCCCCGTTCCTAGCGCGCTCAGCCCGCCCGCCCTTTTTGAGTCGAGTCCTGGCTGGCCCCCTCAGGTGCTGGCTCCTAACCGGCATGCCCCTCTCCCTCGTAGACCAGTTTTACCTGTCGTCCCCTCGGGCTCCCCTGGAGCAGTCGAGCGCACCCGAGTCCTGTGTCCTGTCCTCCCGCCATAAAGCTACCCTCTTCCACCCCCTCTCCACCCCCCGTTTCCTCTCAGCTCAGCGCTGTAACTCCCCCCTTGCCCGCCGAGCATCCACACGGGTAGCGAGCACGAGGAGGTGCGGCACAGAAAGCATGGTGCTGGGAGGGAGGGCAGCGGATGGCGGCCCGGGCTCGAGAGTTGCAAGGTCAGCCGGGCGCTGTACACTCCTCCCTCCGTGGGGGTCTCCAAAAGGCCCAATCGTGAGCCTTGGTCATCTACTGTGCAATGGGGTTGCTGGGGCGGCGGTCGCGGGCCTCGATGGCCGCTGCTTTGCTGCAGGCGACCCAGCGACCCAACACCACAGCACAACTCGTCGGAATCAGGCGCCGGGCGTGGAGTCTCATCCAGACTCTGCCTGACAGCTAAAGCAGGAGCCTGTGCAATCGGATGCCTGCAGCAGAAGTGCTGCCCTGGATTAGTGCTCCACTCAGTCTTGCTGCTGCCGCCAGCGCAGCGGTCGCCCCGCCGCTGCGTCTTCAGGTCGCACTCTGCTCTGCCCCCGCGATCCCAGCTGGCCTTCCATTCACCTCGCGTCTTCTCTGGCCGTGAGGATGGCTGGGGAGCCCAGCCAGGGGCTCTTTTCGCAGGCCGGCTTCGGCGCCTCGCAAGCCGGCTTTGACGCCTCCCACTTCGACTTTCACACGGGCATCACAGAGTCGCAGCTAGGCACGCAGGTGGACTTCTCCTTCCTGGACTTCACACAGACGCAGGCGGATGGCGGCGCCACCTTCCAGTCGAACGTCCTCGACCTTCCCGGCGCCTCCCTGGTGAGACAGCCCCGCAGATCGGACACCAGGCTGAGCACTCGCATGGGCACCACCCCCGCGCTCCTTGCCGCCGCTATCTCCCGCCTGCCGCCTGCGGGTCGGCCGGCCCCGACCGCCTGCCTCCCCCCTTCCCCTCTGCCTACCTGCCCGACAGGTGCCCACCTTCCAGGCCAGCCAGAGCGATGCCGCGCTGGGGCTGGACGCCGCGCTGACGGGGCTGACGTTCCAGGAGGGGTTGGATGCGGAAGCACCCGCCGAGGAGGCGCCTGCAGAGCTGCCAGAGTGGGCCTGCGCGTGAGTCTGTGAATACTGGGGACCTGCAGCATGGCGAGTTATCGCAGCTTGTGCCAGCGATTGTGGGTGGCTCACGCGATCGGCTGGCCGGCCTGCCGCCGCTGCCTCTGCCTCTGCCGCCTGCCCTCCTGCCTCTGCCTGCCTGCCCTCCTGCCGTCTGCCCACAGCCTTCTTGCGCTCCTGCACACCCCGGGCGATCCCCCTGCTGCAGCTACTGCGGGATCCACAACCCCGCCTGCGTGGTCAAGTGCCTCACAAGCGGCAAGTGGTTTTGCAACGGCCGCGTGACCGGCAGCGCCAGCTGCATCGTCATGCACCTCGTGAAGGCCAAGGTTGGTGGCGGGCGGTAGACGCCAGCAAAAGGCATGGGCTCGTGGGCAGCGTGCATGCGGGCACACCCTTCCGTCTGAAGCGTGCATGCAGGGCGGCACACCTTTGGTCTTTGGGGGCCGCCCTGTGTGTGCGTGTGTCGCTTTCGAGCTGGCCTGCTGCTGCCTCCTGTGCAGGTGAGGGACGTTGCGCTGCACAAGGACTCGCCCCTGGGCGACGCAGTGCTCGAGTGCTACAACTCGGGGTCCCGCAACGTGTTTGGCCTCGGCTTTGTGCCCCTCAAAGACGAAAACACAGGTGCGTAGGCAGGATGGTGGGAGCAGGCGAAGGTGGGGCAGTTGCCCGCCCCTAGCTGGCCTGCCATGCCTGCCAAGCCTGGCCGCCCTGCCCTTGGCACACCTAGCGCGAACCTGGTATTGGCAGTTGAGCGCCCAGCGCCCACACAGCTGGCCTGCGTTGCCCGCAAAAGCTGGCGCCGACTGCCCCCGGCACACCCGGTGCGACGCTCGCTGTGGCCGCCATCATCTCCCCTCGCTGCAGTGGTGCTGCTGGCGCGCGACACGCCGCCTGCGGCGCCTGGCATCAAAGACCTGTCTATAGACATGTCGCAGTGGCAGCCGCTGATCGAGGATCGCGCGTTCGTGCCGTGGCTGGTGAGTTTTTTCCAGTCTTGTGTTGATTCACGTTTGCTTCACATTTTTGGTATCTCAGAAGCTGGGAAGGAGTTCTTGCTCGGTTGCCAGGCTGTTTAGATGTCCGCAGGCGCAGTTCTGCCCGCTTACCACGGATCCCTCGCTGCCTCTGCCCCGCATACGCAGGTGAAGCAGCCCAGCGAGCAGGAGGTGCTGCGCGCCCGCCACCTCGCCCTGCACCAGGTGCAGCGGCTGGAGGAGGCGTGGCGCAGCAACCCGGCTGCAACAGGTGGGTGGTTTGGAGGTCAGGGTTTTGAAGGAGCGGCCCCACGCTGCACAGACGGCACAGGACGGCAGAGGAAGGCTGCAACCGAGTGCCAGTTCGCGTGGGGTACCTATACAATTAACCCTGGAAGCGCTCGTATGCCTCTTTCCTGTTGCCACAGTGGAGGAGCTGAACCAGCCAGGGCAGGAGGAGGAGCCCTGCCCGGTGGCGCTGCGGTGAGGGGGGAAGCAGAGGCGTGGGGCTGCCTGCGCGGCGACATGCGCTGCTGAGCCGCTGCCTGCAGCAAGACGCACGGTGGAGCGGCGGCAGCTGCAACAGCGGCGGTGGCACAGCAGCAGCTGCGGGGGCAGGAAGCTGCCACTGTGTACCCACTGTTTTGGTTGCCTGTCCACGCTCTGCTGTTATGCAGTTATGACGACGCCTACCAGTACCAAAACATTTTCGGCCCCCTGATCAAGCTGGAAGCGGATTACGACAAGCAGATGAAGGAGAACCAGGCACGTCGTTCTTGTCTTAGTCTTTTCATCAACACCCCCAGTGGCCAGCTCTGCCGATGCTGTGCGTTGGCATGCACCTACCGTTGATCAGCTAGTAAGGGCCCCATGTCGCGCTGGCTGCATTTCCGCTAAAGCCTCCACCTGTGCTACGGGGGGGAGTGTCGCTGGTGGCAGCGAGAGGGGGAGGGGAATCAGAGCGGCGTGCCGAGCAGCCCTGCCCTGCCCTGCCCGCCCGTCTCCGCCAGGTCCGCGAGAACGTGACGGTGCACTGGGGCGTGGGCCTCAACAAGAAGACGGTGGCGCGCTTCTACTACCCCAAAGACTCTGCAGATCTGCGGCTGGTGATCGGTGGGTGGGTATGCGGGAGTGTATTGCTGTATTTTATCTATTCATTTGGAAAAGACAACAGACTCTGCAACAGCAGCAGTACGGCCCTGACCAGGTCTCAGGCTGATGATGGGTGGGTGGGTGGGTGGTCGTACAAGGGAGCATACACGTTGGAGTGCAGCTGCCTGCCCTGCCCTGCCGCCGCGTTGCAGAACGGTACGTCGCTCCCTGTCCTCGCTTGTTCCCTCTGGTCCCCGCCTGCTGCCAACCTCGCGCCTCGCCTCCGCTGCTGCTGCAGGCGACGAGCTGCGGCTGCGGCACCCCTGCCCGCGCGCCGGCAGCCCGCCCTGGGCCGGCATTGGGTTTGTGGCTCGGCTGGACGACGCCTCTGAGGAGGTGGCTATCGAGCTGCGGGGCAAGGAGAAGGGGCAGGCGGCCATCCCGACCGACGTCTCCACTGGCTTCGTCGGTGCGTTGTGTGTGTGCTCTGTCGTGTGCTGGGCCCTTGGGTGGGGGACTGGCTGCGCAGCGCCGATCTGCGCACCCGCCCACCCACCCCGGATCACCTTGATTCAATCCCACCCCTCACCCAACACTGCTGCAGTGGAGTTGCCGTGAAAGGGCGACCAGCTACGAGCGCACGCGTCACCCGCGCACCCACCCGCCCTTGAATTTAATCATCCTAACGATCCCCCCATCACCCAACCCTGCTGCAGTGGAGTATGTGTGGAAGGGGACCAGCTACGAGCGCATGCAGCGCGCGATGAAGGCCTTTGCGGTGGACGAAACCTCCGTCTCAGGGTTCATCTACCACAAGTGAGCCGCTCCTTTCCCCTGTAGCTGCCTGCGTTCCCTCTCGCTTCGCCTCCCTGGCGCTCGCTTGCTGCTGCTCCAAGCTGCTGCCTGTGAGCGTGCGTGCTGTGTGATGGGGCGTTTGCGGTGAATCCCCCTCGGGTGCCTCGCTATCCATCAACGTCTTCTGCCTCTCTCCCCCCCCTTGTAGAATCCTGGGCCACCAGATCGAGGAGCAGGCGCTGAAGGTGACCATCCCCAAGAAGCTGTCGGCCCCCGGCCTGCCCGAACTCAACCACAGCCAGGCCGACGCGGTGCAGCGCGTGCTGCAGCAGCCGCTGAGCCTGATCCAGGGGCCGCCCGGCACGGGCAAGACCGTCACCTCCGCCACGATTGTGTACCAGGTGGGGGGGCTGTACTGCCGCGGGGCCGTCTGCCGGTGGGTTGTACTGCCAAAGCGGGGTGTGCGCTCTCAGACTGCACACAAGCCTGCAGACAAGGGGCAGGATGCAGCCGGAGGTGTCGCATGTCGCTGCCGCGCGCCCCGCGCTGCGCGCCACCTGCTTTACATTCACCAGCTCACCCTCGCCCCCGGACGAGAGCGTCGGTCCACACCACCGTAAATCTGCTCCAATGATGCCCCGCCTCCCTGCCCGCAGCTGGCGCGCATGGGCCAGGGCCAAGTGCTGGTGGTTGCCCCCTCCAACATTGCTGTCGACCACCTTGCGGAACGCATCGCCCAGACGGGGCTGCGCGTGGTGCGGCTGCAGGCGCGGTCGCGCGAAGCCGTGGCGACGACGGTGGAGCACCTCACGCTGCACTACCAGGTGCGTGGCGGGGCGGGCCAGCTGTATCTTCGGTGTTCTGGGCTTTACATGGGGCTAGGCCCTGGGGACCTAGCTCCTGTCCCACCGTAGGGAGCCTGTCGACGCAGCGTGCGTAGCGGGCAAGCCGCGCTGCGCCGGTCGCCGATCGCGCGCCACGTGCTGTGCTCATGCTGCTCACGCCCTGCTTGTTTGCACGCGTCCCGCTGTTTTGCGCTGTTCTGCCCGCCAGATGCGTGCTTCTGGTGACGCCTGCACATGTTCTGCCACCGCTCACTCAAATGCGACGACAGGTGGAGAATCTGGGTGTGCCCGAGGCCTTGGAGCTGAAGAAGCTGCGGCTGCTGAAGGAAGAGCTGGGCGAGCTGGCGGCGCACGGTGCGCAGGGATCGCGCCTGGTGGCTGTTTGGTGCAGCGAGTAATAGCGATCGCACCTGGTGGCATGCGGCTGCTTGGTGCAGCGAGGCGAGCGTAGCGGCGCAGCACTCCATCGGCGCCTGCCCGTCTGAAGCACACATGCTAGCCTAGTCGCTCTGACGTCACGGCTTCATCTACCTCCCCCTCTCTCCCCCGCTGCAGACGAGCGCAAGTACAAGGCGGTCAAGCGCAGCCTGGAGCGGGAAATCCTGCAGGTGGGCGCACGGGTGGGGGGTGCTGCAGCTTGAGCCACCCTTCGCGCACGGCCTGCTGCAGCCACCCGCATGTGCCCGTCTTGAGGGGATCTAATACAACCTCGATGTGTCCTGTCCTCTCCCACTCGCTGGCCGTGGCACGCCGTCAAAGTGTGGTGTGTGCACGCGATGATTGATTGATCACGCGAATCACACACCCTCCCCCCTCGTCCTGCTTTCTATCGACCCCTGTTGGTTATGCCTGTCCCTCTCCCCTCGTCCACTTCTCCACAGGCGGCAGACGTGGTGTGCGCGACGTGCGTGGGCGCAGGCGACTCGCGCCTGCTCAACTTCCGCTTCCGCCGCCTGCTCATTGACGAGGCCACTCAGGCGAGGGCCGCCTGCCTGCTGCCTGCTTGCCGCCGTGCCCTGCTTAGACGGAGCCGCTCGTTACGCCCACAACCCGACTAGCGCTTGCCCGCAGCAGCACTGTGCGCTGCTTGCACACATTGTTCTGCCCCTGCTGCTGCCCAATCCCACCGGCTGCGCGTGCCCCTGCTTCGCTGCCTGCTGCCTGTCCCTCACTGCTGCGCCCCGTCACAGGCAGTGGAGCTAGAAACAATGCTCCCCCCAGCCATGGGAGACACAAACATAATTTACCTAAGGCTTTATATTACATGCCATGCAGGCGGTGGAGCCGGAGACGATGATCCCCCTGGTCATGGGAGCCAAGCAGCTGGTACTGGTGGGAGACCACTGCCAGCTGGGCCCAGTCATCATCAACAAGGCTGCCGCCAAAGCGGGTGCGCTGGGCGTGGGTGTGGGAAGTTGAAGCGACCTTTCTGTCCGGGTCGCGCTCGAAACGTGGCCGCCTGGCTGCACGGATTGTGTGGTGGCAACGTTGCCAACTCGGCCGACCGGGAGGCGCTCTCGCATTGCAGAAACGAAATCGTTCCTTCCGACCACCCTGCCTTGTACCACTTCCGTTGCTCCCCTCTGTACCTGGCAGGCCTGTGCCAGTCGCTGTTCGAGCGGCTGATGCTGCTTGGCGTCAAGCCCATCCGGCTGGCGGTGCAGTACCGCATGCACCCGGCTCTCAGGTACTGCATGACCCAGCAGGCAGCGCATGTGCCGCTGCAGCACGCGTGGCGTGCATGCGGCCGCTCCCCCTGCACGCCGCCGGCGCCACCGTCCACCCCGCCAACTGCGCGCCCCCCCTCGTTTCCTGCCTCCCTGCAGCGAGTTCCCCAGCAACACTTTCTACGAAGGGGCGCTGCAGAACGGCATCACGGTGGCGGAGCGCACGCGGCCGCAGGTGCGTGCATGTTTCTCGTTACCTACCCTCTTGCATCAGGCCCTGAAGGCAGCGCAGGGGCAGGGCAGGTGCCACCTAACTGGTGCGTGCGCTTGCATGCATGCCCAACGTTTGTGTCATACCCACGTGCATGCGTGTTGCCTTCCGGCACCACCGTCAGGCAGTGAACGCTGCACGTGCTGCGGCGCTGCTCCTGCTGCTGCCAGATGCGCTCCCGCCCCACCCAACCCCACTGCAGGTCGTCTTCCCCTGGCCCACCGACAAGCCAGCCATGTTTTACGTGCAGCTGGGCAGCGAGGAGATTTCGGTCTCAGGTAGGGGCAGGGGCAGGGCTGCAGGGGCAGGTAGGGCTTGTGCTGCTCTTACTGCAGGATGGGCAGCGTGCTGCTGCACGGGCGGTGCAATGGTCATCAGGCATATGGAACGATTCTCTGTTGACGTCTCCTCCACCTCCCCACCGTCCCTTCCCAACGTCCAGGAACCTCGTACCTCAACCGGACCGAGGCGGCGGCAGTGGAAAAGGTCGTCACGTTCCTGCTCAAGTCTGGTGAGAGCAAGGACATGGCAGAGAGTTGGGCAGCAAGGGCAGCGCAGGCAACGCTTGGCGCCGCAGAGCGCCGCAAGCTGCCCATGTCCACCCCTCAACCGCAATGCTCGCCTGCCTGTGCTCACTCCCCACAGGCGTCACCCCCTCGCAAATCGGCATCATCACGCCCTACGAAGGGCAGCGCGCGCACGTGGTGACGACCATGGCGCGCAGCGGCCCGCTGCGGCAGACCCTGTACGCTGAGATCGAGTGCGCCAGCGTGGACGCCTTCCAGGCGAGCCAGCCCCGCCTGCCCTGCCCAGCATGCTGTTCGTGTGTTTCCGTGGCAGGGGCGTCGACTGTTGGCCCTGCATCTGGCGCTGTGCGCTGCTGGAGCAGTTTGTGTGGGGTTGCGCGGAGGTCGAGCGCGCCGGCGTGGATGCATTCAAGGCCCGCGCCCCGCCTGCTGAGGGGGCACGCACGTGCGCCTGCTGGATGCGCACCTCCCGATCAGCTCGTGCCCAGCTGGTGCTGCCTGCTGTCCCTTGCCTGGTAGCGGCACCACCAGCCCATCCAGCAGGCGTGGTCCCACCCTCACCTGCCCACCTGCCTCCCCCCCTGTGTGCAGGGCCGAGAGAAGGATTACATCATCCTCTCGTGCGTGCGCTCCAACGAGCACCAGGTGGGTGCCCAGCGGGGGGGGGGGGGCACGCCCCGGGATGCGGCCAGGCGCTGTGCGGCGACGTGGCCGGCAGCCAGAGGCGCCGCCGCTGCTTTGCGCAGCGCCGTCCCAACCCTCGGCTCCCCTCTTCGTTCGCCCTGCAACGCCTCCCCTCCTCTCCCCTCCTCGTCTCCCCTCCCGCCTTGTGCAGGGCATCGGCTTCCTGGCGGATCCACGCCGCCTCAACGTGGCCCTCACGCGCGCCAAGTGAGCAGCAGGGCCGCTGGCCGCGGGGAAGGGGCGGCGCTACAACAAAACGGGGTGTTTAGTGGGAGGAACGCCATTGCGCCAGCTGTTTCCCGTGCGCGTGTCCACACGCCGCCCGTCCCCGGTTCCCTCGCAGGTACGGGCTGATAGTGCTGGGCAACCCCAAGGTGCTGTCCAAGCAGGGCATCTGGAACGGGCTGCTCTACCACTTCAAGGAGGGGGGCTGCCTGGTGGAGGGTGAGTCCATCAACTAATTGGTTCCATTCTGTCACAACCAAGTGCTTGCATTCTGTCACAACCAAGTGCTTGCATTCTGTCACAACCAAGTGCTTGCATTCTGTCACAACCAAGTGCTTGCATTCTGTCACAACCAAGTGCTTGCATTCTGTCACAACCAAGTGCTTGCATTCTGTCACAACCAAGTGCTTGCATTCTGTCACAACCAAGTGCTTGCATTCTGTCACAACCAAGTGCTTGCATTCTGTCACAACCAAGTGCTTGCATTCTGTCACAACCAAGTGCTTGCATTCTGTCACAACCAAGTGCTTGCATTCTGTCACAACCAAGTGCTTGCATTCTGTCACAACCAAGTGCTTGCATTCTGTCACAACCAAGTGCTTGCATTCTGTCACAACCAAGTGCTTGCATTCTGTCACGCGCTCTCCCCTCGCCAAGTGCCGTGACACCCCTCCTGGGCTCCCCATGGATGCAGCGGCAAGCAAGCAATGCTTGTGTTGGCTCACTCACGCGTTGATTCGCCACCCCCCGCAGGCCCCCTCACCAACCTCAAGGCCAGCATGGTGCAGCTGCAGCGCCCGCGCCGCCTCTTTGACTCGGGGGCCTTCGGGCTGGGCGGCGCGCTGACCAGCCGCTTCCGCCCGGTGGAGAAGGCGGGGGAGCGGCACGAGGAGCGCGCGCCGCCCCCGGGGCCGCCCCAAAACGGATACAACTCAACCTATGGCGGCGGCGGCGGCAAGGAGGCGGCGGCGGCAGATGGGTATGCGTCGGGGTACGACCGCAGCCTGCCGCCCAGCTCCAACCCTTATGCCATCCCTTCTGCGCCGGCGGGCGGCGCGGCAGGCGGCGCGGCGCAGCGCGGCACACGCGGCGCGGCGGCAGCCGCGGCGGCGGCGGCGGCGGCGGCAGGCGCAGACGCCGGCAGCCTGCCTCCCACGCAGGCGGCCTGGGCGACGCAGGCGGCCTCGCAGGCTCCCTTCTCCCAAGCATTTGCGGGGCTGAGCCAGGGCAGCTTCCTGCCGCCTGGAGAATTCGAATTCACACAATCCTAGCCCGCTCGCACTTGCACTCCAGGCCTGGTGCTTGTTGCAGCCTCTTCCCCGCAATCCTGCCTCGCTCGCTGCCGTGCCCGTCGCAGGGCATTAGCCCAGCCAAAACCCTTCATCCTTGCCAATCCTAAATGAACCCCTCCTGTACATGGCGCCTGCACCGGCCTTCAAGCGCGCACCCCCTGCCTCGCTGCCGCCCGCTGCACCTGCTGTGCCGGCCCTCACCAGTGCCCTCGGCAGCGCCCGTCACCGCATCATGAACCCCTCCCTTAGCCCGCTGCCCGCCTCGTCGTCTTCACCTGCGCCTCCCGCCCCGACGTTCCTTCATCACGGGGCGGGGCGGCTGGAGAAGGCGTCAGCAGGATGGAAAGCAGGTGGGTCGAGGTGGGGCGGACGCCACGGGGAGCAGCAAACGCTTCTTTTGAGGCCGTGCCTACACCGTCTCCCCCTCCCTCGTGTTCTCATCTCCGCCCTCCACTGTCCCGGCTGCTGCAGGCAGGAAAGCGCTTGCTTGGCACGCGCAACGGCGGCCAGCAGCTGGCCGCGACATGGTCGGGGCACGCGGCAGAGCGCGGCGGCTGCACCTGCGCCTGCTCGCCTCCTCTGCCTCGCCTCTCTGTGTAACTCGCTGCGGACCTGTGCCCATCGACCGATCATGAATCACAGTGATGAGAGAAGGGAGGGGTAATAGAACAGGGGACCTGTGCAGCGGCAGGCCACGGGGGGGGGCCAGGAATTTGAAGCAAGAAGCGAGCAGATGCATGCAGCAATGATAGCAGGTCAAGGGGAATGGGAGCCGCTTTGTGAATGCGGCATGTAACGGGAGTCGGTACCTTCTGTTCACTGCAGCGCTCAACGTTCGTTCGACAGCCAGCAGAGCTGCACTGCCTGGCGAGTGCAGCTGTGCGGTCCTGCTGTCGTGCCCGTCACTTAGCCCTTGTACGCCGCCTCCACCACAGGCGCCAGGCACTTGGCCAGCGCCTCCCAGCCGGCCTTGGTGGGGTGAACCGCGTCGGTCATCAGCGCCCGCTGGATGCCCTTGCCCTGCGATTGGGAAACCGAGAGCAGCAGCAGCAGCTGCGGCGGTCGGGAAGAGCGGCGGCGACCAGCAGCGGCCCACCGGGCTGTGGGGCCCCCATGCTCGGCACCGGCGCCGCTGCTCCAGGTGTGCTCGTCCAGTCGCAGCACACACTAGCAGCGTGCATAGGTCACTCACATTCCTTCCCAGGAACACGCCGCCGCAGTCCACGAACGACAGGTGCTTCTTGTCGGTCGACGCAAACTTGCTGCAGCAAGCGACAAGGGAGATGGTTGGGAGACGGTTGGAGGCGGTGAGAGCAGGTCATATGTAGGGCCAACGCACGCATGAGTGAATGCCATTGCTGCCACATCGTATCTGGAATGGAACAACAGCACATCTGCGACACGCATTAGCGATGCTGCTGCGGCAGCGCTCTAAAAAGGTGTGCGAATGCACAAAATGGCCATTCCGTAATGTGGGAGCGCGCACCCCAGCTCCTTGTTGAGCGCGGCGGTGGCCTTGGCGTAGTGGCTGGGCCAGTCCACTGAGTTTGCCTCCGCCGGGCCGCCCTTGCCAGAGCCTGTGCCGCGGGGCAGGATGCCCAGAACCACGACGCGGGCGTTTGGCATGCCCTTGCGCATCAGCGCGACCGCGTCCTTGATGCTGCAAAGCAGAAAACATGGGTGGGCAGGGGGGGGAGGAGGTGGGCGAGGCGCGGCATGCCGCAGAGGACCACCGCTGGAGGTGAGCCAACGTATGGGTGAGCACACACATCGTACACAGCAGGGAGGCGGGGTGCTGCCAGCTCACCGCCCCAGGATGCCGGGAAGCTCCTTGTTGAGGGCTGCCTCCTTCTGCCTTTGGTTCTTGGCGCCCCAGGCACAGTTGGTGAAGTCGTTGGTCCCGATATGCAGGACCGCCACCCTGGGCTGCAGCAGATCAGGTTTGGGTAAGGTTGGGTTTGTTGTTGACGCCAGCCAGAGCCTGTAATCGGCTGCTCCAGACAGGACTCCGCCCCTGCCGACTGCGCTGGGTCGGGCAGCGCGCGTGTCAGACCGGCGCGTATGTGCCGCGCCGCTCAAGCCAGCCACATGCACCCCTGCTTGCCTTGTTCTTGGCGGGGATCTGCCCGTTGTCCAGGCGCCACAGCAGGTTTGCGGTCTGGTCCATGGACATGGACATCACCCCGGGGTTCATGCGCCCAAAGTACTTCTTGAGCACGTCGGGCACGCCTGGGCGGGTGGGAGGGCGGGCGGGCGGTGCAGGAGTGAGCTGCAGGCGTGCCAGAGCCACGCGCCAAGGCTTGGGTGGGTGGGCAGGCCACGTGCGTGAGGCCTTCTGCACCGAGTCCCTGATCGAGCGGGGCATCGGAAGCAGCAGGGCTGCTGGCGCACCTTTGCACGACGAGCGGCTGTAGATGTTGTCGCACGACCGGCACTTGTCGGTGCCGCGCAGGCTCTCAAAGATGCTGTCTCCGTAGAACAGCACGCCATACCCCTTGTTCTACGAGACGGGTAGGGTTGGAGTTGTTGGACGGGATGTGTGCGTGTGTGATATTGCAGCAGGGTGCCAGTGAAGGGTCCAGTCGTGTGCGCACGAGCGCGGCCTGCCGCCGCCACCGCCGCCACCGCCGCCGCCGCCACCCAACACGCTTGCGCTTACCGCCGGCTTCTTGTCGGCCGCCGCAATCTCTCCCTTCATCAGATCGAAGCACTCGCCGCGTCGCGCGGTCGGCTTCTTCAGCGGCGCGGCGAGTGCAAGATTGCATCCGAGCAGTGCTGCCAGGAGCGCCGCTGCGAGCAGGCTGTGCGCCACTCGCAGACGCGCCATGGCGATGCGTGTGCGACCGCCGGGCTTGGTGGGAAGTCCGCGTCTAAATAGAAGAATTCTTCGGGTCGAGATCCCCCTGGAGGGCTCTGTGACTGGGAGGCAGTGGCGTGCCTCTATTGCAAATGGGGCGAGGGCAGCGAAGGATGCGGTGCCACGCTGCCGTGCACTGCCAGCAATGTGCCGGCGCGGCGCGGCGCGGCGCCACGCATGCGCGTGCACGGTGAGCACCAACTGGGCTAGCCTCACAGATGCCTGCCAGCGCTTCATTCGCGTTGAACTGGGCGCTCTTCATGATCTACTGTTGAGAGAGACAAACATATTGTTTGCTCCAGGTGGCCGCCCACCACCAGCGCCATCGCATTGCCTTCGCACCAGCCACAGCATTCAGCTTCCCCTGGAGCCTGCCCCGGACCCGCCCAGCTGCCAACCATGCAGGAAACAGGGAGTTCAAGTTTTGCAGTCCACCGACAAGCAGCGAAGTAACAGATGAAGAACGCTGTGGGACCGACGCTTGCACGTGCACAGACAAGGAGACGGACAGCCAGCGCAGGCCTGGGCAGCTACCAATCGTCCTCATCCTCTTGATTCTGCCTCTCATAGTAGCCATGCCAACGATGGTCTGGCGCAGGCTCCCCCGCCGCCGCTGCAGCAGCAGCAGCCTCCTGGGCCCGCTCCTCTGCCGCCGCCGCCGCCGCTGCCGCCGCCTCCTCCTCGCGCTGCTCCTCGTCATGCAGCTCGGCCAGCGCCATCTCTGCGATGCCTGCATGCTTGAAATGCCGCGCAGCTGCGGCAGGCGAGCAGGGCACACGAATGAGTAGGTCAACGCGTGGCCCAGGGTCGTCGGAGGAGGGCCCGACTCAGCGCGCAGGGCACCGCAGCGTGTGTTGAGCGGCCCGGTCGGGCTGCATCCCGGTCGGGCCACCGTCCCCTCCATCCCCACCCCACCCCACACCCTTTTGGCCCCCCGAAGCAAGCGCTGCACACGCAACCCGCGACTCACAGGCCAGCAGCGTGTTCCACGTCGCCCTGTCCGGTTGCATTCCCTGCGCCACCAGGCTGCGCAGCAGCGCCGCCCCCGCGTCCACCCCATACGTCCAGCACTCCACGTTGAGCAGCGCGTTGTACGTCCAAGCGGTAGGCTGGATCCCCCGCTGCTGCATCTGGCGGAGCAGCTCGCGGGCCAGCGCCGCCTGCCGCCCGTAGGCGCAGCCAGCGATGAGGCTGGTGTAGGTGTGGACGTCAGGGGAGAGGCCCCCTGCCTGCAGAGGGGAGGCGGAAACACACGCGGCAGAGGGGGGGTCATGCAGGGGTCGTAAAGGGGCACGAAACGAGGCGGCACTGCGAGAGGATCGTGGCAGGCGCAGCGGCGCCGGCATGCGCACTTGGCTGGCCCTCTCCGTGGCCACCTCACCAGCATGCCCCGCAGCAGCGCCACAGCATCCGCCATGTGCCGGTGGCCCACGCGCGTACAGGCGCTGATGGCGGCATTGAAGATGCGAGGGCTAGGGGCGAGCGCCGCGCGGCGCAGCGTTGCTGCGCTCAGCGGGCCGGACGGGCCTCCGCCGTCGCCTGCTGGCGGCGGCGGCAGCGGCAGCGGCGCCGCCGCCTCCTCCGGCCCGCCTGCTGCTGCTTCAAGCTCGGCAGCGGAGGCACCGCTGCTGCTGCTGCTGCTGGCCATGACCTGCAGGGTGTCAAGCTCTCCTGCACCGGGCGCCGCCGCCGCTTCTCCTGCTGCCGCTTCTCCTGCTGCTGCTGCTGCTGCTCCTCCTATTCCACGCTCTGCTGATGCTGCTGTTACTGCTGCTGCCGTTGCCACGCCGCCAAGCGCTTGCTTTGCGCACGCTGCGGCGGCTGGCGCGCCGCCTGCTGGCGGCCCGCCCAGCAGCCGCTCGGTGGGTGGCGAGAGGCGCACGCCAAAGGCGTCGCGCATCAGCAGCAGCACGCTCCACACGTCGCCGCACAGGCTGTGGGCGTGCAGCATGGCGGTGAAGAGCCCTGGGGTGAGGGCCAAGTCCCTGCTGGCTTCAAACGCATCCCCCACCCAGGCGTGCAGCAGCTGGCTGGCCTCCTGCCGCTGGTGCACGCGCTCGCTGCGCGCCTCCTGCCGCGCCTCCTCGCTCGCCGAGCGCGCCTCGACTGCAGGGGGACAGCAGGGGAGGCGGGGCGTCGTACCTTGAGTTGAGACGTGCTCGTGGCTCAACACAGAGGGCGGCACAACACTGGACGCTCCGGCACATAACTGCCTACATGTATGTTCCCCAAGAGCACGCCCTGGGGCAGCCAGCACGAGCGCGTGGGCAGCAAGGCGAGCGCCGGCAGCAGGCACGCGCCCGCTCACCCTCCAGCGCCGCCCACTGCCTGACCGCCTCCAGCAGCGTTTTGAGGGTGAGGGCGTCGGGGGGAAAGCCGGCGGCGCGCATGCGCTGGTACGCTTCGCCCGTGCCCTGCACAGTAGCAGTGAGCGGGGAGAAATGTTCAAAGAGTTGAAGGTCACCCAAGGAGGGGAGTCGAGGACACGCACCCACACACTTGCAACAGCCTCTTCACAGCCCGTCCCCCCCCCTCCCCCCCTTCTGCTGCTGCTGCTGCCAGCCTCCGCAGCCACCAGCCGCACCTGCAGGTCCCCTCCTGCAGCGTGGACGGACAGGCACGCGTTGTAATGCAGGCGCGTCGGCTGCACGCCATCCGCCGGCATGCCGTCAAAGACCTCGTGGGCGGCAGCCACGTCCCGCTCGGCTGCACAGCAGAGAGGAGCGGTTGTAAAGGGGGCACTTGGGTTGGTTGATGAGTGGGCGCATCGTGTGGCGACGCATGTGCGGAGCACGTGTGCGCGGCTGCAGCGCTGTCGAACAAAAAACGAGTGAATGAGGAGAGGAGGCCGAGGGTATTGCTGGGGGCGCCCCTGGCAACCAGGGAGCAAAGCAGGCCTGCTGCGCTGTCATCTGGCATTCCTCGCCCCCCTCCCCTGCCATCTCCTCCCCCCTCCCCCAGCTCACTCTGGCAGGCTCGCAGCAGCAGCGCGTACGTCTGCCAGTCTGGCCGCATGCCCAGCCGCCGCAGCTCCTCAACGCCCTCCTGCAGCAATTTAGGGGGGGGGGGGGGGATGCAATGAGTTACTTTGATGCACAGCAGCCAAGCAAACCCTGCACCGTTACGCCAGGACAAAAAACACTGCCACGGGAAACCCTGCGCAACATGATGCTGACTGCTGGTTGCAAGCTGCTGCCTGTTACGACTGCCGGGGTGCACAAAGCACGATGCGCGCTGCAGCCGCTGTCTGGCGCTCTTTTCAGCGCATCCTGCCTGCAAGCCATCCCTCCTGTCCCCTCACCAGCACCGCCTGCAGCCCGTCGCCGTGCGCCAGCGAGGCGCGTAGCAGGCCGTTGTACGTCCCCACATCTGGAGGCAGGCCGCGCATGGTGGCCAGCGAGGCGGCGTGCTTGCCGGCAGCGGCGTCGCCCCGCTCCCGCGCCGCCGCCAGCACCGCGTTTCGCGCCGCCTGCATGAGATGCACGGGAGAGGGCTCCCGCCGCTGCTGCACCCCGCCGCCGCCAGCTTCACCCCATGCCAACCGCTGCGGTGCCTCGCCGCTGCTGGTGTCGCTGCTGCTGGCAGAGCCGCCGCTGCCGCTGCCGTCGCTGTCGCGTGCCGCCACAGAAACTTCCACCGGCAGCAGGCTGGAAAACTCGTCAAGCATGGCCTCCAGCGCTGCCACCGCCTCCTCCAGCCGCCCCGCCTTGGCCAGCGCCCCCACCCACGCGGCATGCAGCCGCGCCTCTGCCGCGCCCGGCAAAGCAGCCGCGCCGTCGCCGCCTGCCGCCGCCGCCGCTGCCGCCGCCGCTGCGCGTCCCTCTGCCAGGGCTGCCTCGGCCGCTGCCAGGTCGCCACCGGCGCCGTGCAGGCGCACGGCCTCCGCCAGCAGGCGCGCGTCTGGCGCCAGCTGGCGCCGCTGAAAGAGCTCCAGCACCTCGTGCCCCACCGCCACGTCACCTGCAGGACATTCGGTTGAAGCGCAGCGGTGAGCAGGCGCAGCGCGTGCCGCCTTTGCACCTGCAGCAGCTGCTGCAGCAACGCCAGCGCTGCCGCTGCCCCTGCCGCTGCCGCTGCCGCTTCTGCCGCCCTCCTGCCCAGCCACCCAGCCACCACGACGCCCGGCCGGCACGCACCTGCGTCATTGCATGCGGCCATGAGCCAGGTGAACATGGGGGCGCGCTGGCGCTTGGTTGGGATGCGGCGCAGGAAGGCGAGCGCCTCCCGCCGCTGGCCCAGCGCGCAGTGCGCCTGCAGCACCGACAGGCTTGCAGACAGGCCCACGGGCACCTGGGTGGGTGGGTGGGTGGGTGGGTGGGTGGGAAGAAGTTTGTTGGGGCTGGGTTGGCTGCGCAGGAGGGGCCAGCAGCAAATTTCAGCTGCTCAGCGGAACCATCTGCCCCGCACCCCCACCGCCACCAACCCCCTGCTCCACGCACGCCCGCCGTCCCACCTGCCGCTTCCACATGCGCGCAACCAGGCGCCGGGCCTCGTCTGGATCCGCTCGCAGCGCGCACGCCCGCAGCGCGCAGTCAAACAGGGCGGCGCGGTCGTAGGGATGCCACGCGGCTGCAGGGTAATTTTGAGCTGCTGCTGCTGCTGCGCCGGCGGCGGCGACGGGGCCTTCGCCGCCGCCAAAGAGCTGCACACGGGTGCTGCCCTCGCTGGCGTAGAGCAGCCGCAGCACCTCGGCGTATCGCTGCTCCGCCAGCGCAGCACCCATCTGGCGGCGCAGCTGCAGAGCCGGCGCGCGCTCCTCAGCGGCAACGTCGGGCAGGGGTGTTGGCCGCGGCCGCTGCCTCTGCTGCTGCTGGAGCGGCCGCCGCTGCTGCTGTGCCGCCGCCGGGCTGGCAGCGGAGGCAGCGGCTGGCGGCAGAGTGGCCGCCTGCTGCCCGGCAGCATCGGCGCCCGTCGCAAGGCTGCTCAGTCCCTGCCGCAGCGTCTCCCAGGTCCAGGGGGCGCTAGCGGCGCGGTTGCATGCTGCTGCCGGCTGGGCGCCGGTCCCTCGGCGCACAAGGGCTGCCAAGGACTGCATAATCGTCGCTTTCTAAGCTGGCGGACCGCGTATATGCATCGATTAAGGCGCGAGAGTGACCAGAATACGGGGTTTTAGAGTTTGGCTTCGCTGGGGCCCCAACGCGAAGGTTTACAAGCCCAAAGTTTCGATCGGTGATCGCACAACCGGTGGAGAAGCTACGGCAGCGAGCCGAGGCCTGACGAGCAAGAGCGGCCGTGCCCACCATGCTACGCTCGCTTTGGCCAACCTTGCGGCCTCGTAAGCTGCGAGCAGCAGTCTTCAAATCGCCGCATGCTCTTTGCTAGCGCCGCGCGGGCTACGATACCCTCAGCGCCGAGAGCCGACCTCCCCCGCCGAGCAGGTGGGGTTTGTGGGGCCTGCTGGCCCTGCGGCGTGCTTATCCAGGTCCTTGATCAGGGTGCATCGTGGCGCCAGGACGCGGAAATGCCGTTGGGGCCTTGCCGCCTCTTGGTACCACCGCCGCCGTCGCCGCCACCGCCCCACCCCAACGCGCCGCCCGCCCACGACGTGCCCCCTGCAGCCTCGGCCTCGGCCCGCCCTCAAGCCCTCGTTCAGCTCGCTCGGACCGAGCGAGGCCACTCCCGCGTCACAGCAGCAGCAGCAGCAGCAGCAGCAGCAGCAGCAGCAGCAGCAGGCGGCCAGCCAGTCATGGTGCAGGTCGTTGAAAGCGAGCGGGCCAGCGCTCGGGGGCACAAACTCCACACGGTGGCGGCGCTGCCGGAGGGGCCGCCCGTGGCGCTGCTGTGCTGGCACCACGGCGTGGCGGAGCATGTGGGGCGCTACAAAGAGAGTGAGGCCGGGGAGGGGCGTGTGGTGTGGAGGGGTTGAGCGGGGGAGGTGCCTATCATCCAGGCAGCAGCGTAACACGGGCTCGTCCACAGGCTCCCCCCCCCCCCCCCCCCGTCCCGCCTTCTGCACGCCTGCCCCGCAGTGTGTGCACGCCTGGCGGAGGCTGTCGTTGCCGTCGTACAACTGCGGTGCTGCAGGGCATGCTATGCCCATGGCAGGCCACCCACAGCACCCTCGCCTCTCTCCCCATGCCGCCCCACCTGTAGTCTTTGCCCGCCTGGCGGAGGCGGGCATCGCCGTCTACAGCGGCGACGTGGTGGGGCACGGCCGCAGCGAGGGCTCTCGCGCGCTCATGGAGTCGTACAGCGAGGCTGTGAGCGCGTGCCTGTGCCTGCTCCGCTCTGGGAGCGGCTGGGGCGGGAGGCGTGCCTGCTTGCAACCGCCGACTCCCCAACTCGGCTCTTGCCAGCCCCGGAGGTCCCGTGCCTTTCGAAGTCTGTTCCCGCCCTCGTTCCTGTTCTGAACAGGTGGACGAGTTCCTGGCACTGTGCGACCACGCCGTGGCTGACGTGGCATCTCGCTGGCCCGGTGCCCCGGCGCCGCCAGCCTTCATCGCAGGCGGGTGCAGCTGGGAGTGAAAGGGGCAGCTGGGAACGCAACGTGCAGCTGGTGCAGCTGGCCCGGGGCGCCGGCGCCGCGCGCCTTCGTCGCAGGCGGGTGCAGCAGGGGGAGCGAGGCGCAGCTGAGATGTAAGGCGCAGCTGGCCCCTGCATGCCTACACAGCCGGGGACAGGAGATGGGGGCAAAGCCACAGGCCTGTGCTCGGATGGCGGGTGGAGAGCAGGCCCGTTTCCCCGGCCCAGCGGCATCGGTCTGCCATCCGACAAACGCCGACCGCCCTTTGCCGGCGTGTCGCCTGGGGTGACGAGCAGTTTGGCAGGTTCATTACTGTTCTTTTTGTGTTCTATAGCTCAAGTTGTCTCGATTGCTGCACCCCCACCTTCGCCGCAGGGCACTCGCTGGGCGGGCTGATCGCTGGGCTGGCCTGCCACCGCGACCAGTCGCGCTGGGCCGGCCTCATGATGTGCTCTGCGGCGCTGGACGTGGAGATGGGCCTCGTGATGCGGTGAGCCCTTGCGCTTAGCACGCACCTCCCTCCCCCCGCCCGCATGGTTCCTTTGCCCTGCTGCCTGCGTTCCCCCTGGCCTGCTTGGCAGCTGCTGTGACGGGCGGCGTCAGCGGCGGCGGTGGGAGGGGGTTTGGGGTCGGTTGGGTCCGATCGAGGGGCGGGTGCTGCGTGTGCTCGGCGCCGCTTGACGGGCCTCGTGATGCGCCCAAGGGCACAAGGCGAGCCCTTGTGTGCAGTGCCGCCCGCCTGCCTCCCCCCTCCACCCGCATGGGTCCTTTTTCAGGGGACAGTCAGCTGCAGGTTGGCTCCCCGTTGGCTGACCCCTCCCATTCTTGTTCTCCCACCGCCCGCTTCTGCTGTCGCAGCATCCAGGCCGCGCTGGGCGACCTGCTGTCGCTGATCGTGCCGCACGCCCGCATGGTGCCGGCCGTGCGGCCCGAAGACATGAACCCAGGTGGGGGGTTGTGGGGGTTGTGGGGATTGTGGGGATTGTGGGGGTGCGGCTGGGGGGCTTTGGGGGATGCAGGTCCCAGGCAGCGATGGATAAACAGCGCCAGCAACGGGGTGCAGGTCACGGCACGGCGCCCCGCCATCGACGCGCGCATGCATCCGGCTGCCTGCCTGCTTGTGTATGCTACTTGTGCATGCTACTTGTGCATGCTACTTGTGCATGCTACTTGTGCATGCTACTTGTGTATGCTACTTGTGTATGCTACTTGTGCATGCTGCTTGTGCATGCTACTTGTGTGTGTGTGCTACTTGTGCATGCTACTTCCCGCCCGTGCAGACCCCCAGCGCGTCCAAGAGTACCTTTCCGACCCCCTCAACACCAGTAAGTGTCAGTGTCGATGCGTGGGGGCAGCGCTTAGAGGTGGGAGGGCGTCCCTTGCCGACTCCCCGTCCACGCCAGTGTGGACACCGCCAGTGATGTAACTGATTGAGTGAGCTGCCCGAGGGCTGGCGCTTAGGGACACGGGGACGGCGCGCCGCGGCCCCCCTGAACCGCAGGCAAGCGTTCAACTGGCGGCGCGGCCGCGCACGCAGCCCCACCCATCTGTCACGACGATGCTTCGCTTGCCCGCGCGTGCCTCCTGCCTGCCCGTCCACCGTCCTGTGCCAGTCGATCACAGTGGAAGGGCTTTGCCCCCCACCCCCACCCGCCTCTTTCAACCCGCACCCGCTGGCTCTTCCTCCCCTCCTTCCTTCCTTCGTCATCCTTCCTTCTTTCTTCCCCAGTCGGCAACCTGCCCATCCGCACCGGCAACGAAGTGCTCAAGGGAATGAAGTTCCTGCGCCGTCACTGGCTTGACTTCACCCTGCCCCTCTGCGTCCACCACGGCGCCACGGACAAGTGAGGGGGGGTGCGGCGCTGCCTTGCCGCTGCCGCTGCTGCCGCTGCTGCCGCTGCGGCTGCTGCTGCGGTCACGCGCTCATCGACGGTGCCATCCACCTCCCCGTTCACCTCCCCTGCCTGCCCAGGTGCACCTCCGCCCCTGCAAGCGAGGCCTTTGTGGCGGCTGCCAGCAGCGACGACAAGACCTTCCACATGATTCCCGGCGGTTACCACGAGGCGCGTGTCACTGCACAGATAGGGCAGATGACAGCCTGCAGCAAGTGCAGGCTGCCACGCGTTTCGCTGGCGTCGCAGCCGCCCGCAGGTCGGCCCTCATCAACTTTGTTTCACTTGTTTGCGTTGAATTGCAACAGGTTGTGTTAGTTTGCGATTCATTTTTTGTCGATCAATCGACCTCTTTGCAGGTGCTGTTCACCCCCGGCCTTGGCCCTGGCCTGGTCGATGGCATGGCCTCTTGGATCAAGGACCACGCCAGCGGTGGCGGCGCCAGCGCAGGCAAGCAGGCCGCCGCCGGCGCGGCCGACGAGGCGGCGGGGGGCGCCGCCGCAGCCGCCAAGATGTGAGGCTGCGTCCCGGCGTGGCATGGCTGCTTAGACGCAGGAGGGTGCAGCCGGCGCGGCACCTGGCGGCACCGGCACCCGGCGTGCTCCAGCGCAGTGCTATGGAAGACGACCTCAGCCTTTTGTATGAGCATCAGTAGTGTATTGACCCGTTCACGAGCTAGTGTATTTAGCCGTTGCGTTGTAAGCTGCATGCTGCTTTCACCTGTGCCGCGGCGCTGGAGCCGAGCGGGCATGGCACAGCCAGCGCTTTGGCCAGCCCGAGTCGGCAGCAAGGCACAGCGTGTCTCACGTGCCGGTAGGGAGGCATCAACAACGTGGATGGAGCTTCCGTCCAAAAACAGAAGCTACCGAGTGTATAGAGCTGCGCGCGTGGGAGGCATCATCGCCGCGGATGCCTCTTCCAGCGCTGCCGTCACCCGCCGGCTGCTTCTCGCTGCCTCGGCAATGGGCAGCTCCACCCGATCCAAGCCGCGCTCCGCCTGGAGCTCGGACGTGGAGCTGGGCGCCAAGGCACAGCCTGCTGGCGGGGCGCCGCCGCCGCCGCTCGCCGCCGAGCCCGCCAGCAGCCCTTTCTCGAGCTCGCCGGCCAGTGCCGGCCTTGGAGGCGCCCCGCGCGTGGTCCTTCTCTCTTGGGAGCGCGTGAGGCTGCACATCTCCGAGGGCAGCCGGCGGCGGCGGCGGCAGCGCCGCGCGCTGCTGGATGGCGTGCACGGCTTTGCGCCGCCATATGAGTGCACTGCCGTGCTGGGTCCCTCTGGCAGCGGGTGAGCGCGTGTGGTGTGTTGGCTTTGTAGCGTGCTGGCTGGGGAACGGACGCATTGCCTGCTGCGAAGCGTGTGGGGCACCTGTTTGCTGCTAGTGTCAACCACTCTTCTCCTGCCTGCCGCCCTGCCGCTCACCCCCACCCTACGCCCCCGCCGCTCAACCTCCCCCCCCGCGCCATCCCCACAACTGTACTCCACCGCCAATTAGAAAATCGACCTTGTTAGACCTCCTGGGCGGACGGACACCCGCAGGGCGGCTCGCCGCTGATGCTGCAATCCTCTTCAACGGTCGCCCCCCCAGCGCGGCGATGCTGCGCCGCGAAGGTGCACGACGGGCGTAGCAGCCGGGAAGGGCACGCCCTTGACGCCCTTCAGGCCGTCCGTGCTCGCCTTTGCTGCTCCACTTCTGCTCCTTCTCTCGCCTGCCTCCTCACTTGCCCCTGCACGGCAAGCGAGACGCATGCTTCGTGGTTTGCGAGCGACCTCACAGCGCCGTGTGCGCCTGCGGCCTCCTCCCCCTTTCTTCCCCCCCTCCAGTGGGGTACGTGGAACAGAAGGCCACGCTGCTGCCCCTGCTGACGCCTTTTGAGATGCTCGAGTACACGGCGCAGCTCAAGCTGCCGCGCCGCATGCCGCTGCACCACAAGCGAGCGCTGGTGGCGGGCCTTGTGGACAAGTGAGGGGAGGGGGGAGGCTGTGCCAGGGGCCGGTGGACAACCGAGCAGGTGGGCAGCCGTGCCGTAGTCGCCGGCGGTTCCAAAGTAGGTGTGATTGATTGACTGAGTGAGTGAGTGGTTGGTTCAAAGCAGGTTGCAGCTTCAGCTGGTGCCTCGGAGCTGAGCCTGCCTCCCCTTGTAGGCATCGCTCCTCGATCGTGCGTCCCTTTTGTTGCCTGCTCTCCTCTCCTTGCCCTGCCCTGCCCCGGTGCAGGCTGAGCCTGGAAGAGTGCCAGCACACGGCGCTGCGCGCCTGCTCAGGCGGCGAGGCCAAGCGCGCGCAGGTGCGCCGGCTGCCGCCGCCGCTGCTGCCGCTGACAGCCATGGCACCGCTCGCGATCGTGCCATGCAGGCTGCACCGCCCGCCGGCGCTGCGAGCCTGCTGCCTGGCGGCCTCGAGCCCTTGCCCACCCTCCCTTTTCTCACTTCCTTTCCTCCCCCCCCCCCCCCCACCACCCCCACCCCCACACACAAAGCTTGGGGTGTCGATGATAGCTCGGCCAGCGGTGCTGCTCTGCGACGAGGCCACAAGCGGGCTGGACTCGTGGTCAGCGCACAGCGTGGTGTCAGGTGGGCGGGGCCTCTGTTCGTGGCTGGGGCTTACGCTGGGGACAGTGGTAATGCCTACAGTTGACACTGCAGCCGCCTGCAGTGGGAGCAGGGGGGGCGCAACGGCTGCGCGGGCGGGCAGGCAGGCAGGCAGGCAGGCAGGCAGGCAGCGCCGCAAGTGCCCCCGCCCACCTCTTGCTTATCAAGCCCAACGCCCCTCGCAGCGCTGCGGGAGCTGGCGGCGGGGGGCATCGCGGTGCTCAGCACCATCCACTCGCCGCCGCCCGACACCTTTGCGCTCTTCGACCGCTGCCTGCTGCTGTTCAAGGGCAGGGTGGTGTACTTCGGAGCAAACGGTGAGCTGCAAAGCTGGCTTGCAGTTGAATTAGGTTGCCAATGATTGGGTGCATTCAGAGGGTGGCCACGGCCTGCCTGCCGTCCTCTCGGCCCCCTCCTCTCCCTCCACCCCTGGCCCCAACCCCCGGCGACACCTCCCGCCTGCCCCTCTCGTCTCTGTGTCATCATGCCCACTCTGATCAATCAACCAACCAAGCAACCAATGTGCAGGGCCTCCCGCCGAGGCCTACTTTGCGGCGCGGTTCCCGGGCCTGCGGGCGCGGCGACCCGCCGAAGGCATCGCAGATTTCATGGTGGATGTGGTGTCTGCCGCCGCCAGGCGGGCCGCCAAGCTGGCGCCGGGGGACGTTGGCGGTACCGCAGCCGCCGACGGCGGGGGGGCACACCGGGACGGCGCCGCCAGCCAGCGTGGTTGCAACGGCGGCACGGCGGGCGGTGCAGCTGGCGTCGGCAGCGGCGGCGATGCAGAACTGTCGCCCAGCGCGTTTGCAGACGCGTACGCTCGCTCCGAGCTGCGCGCCCGCAACGACTCCGAGCTGTCGCAGCGGCTGGCGGCGGCAGCACAGGCAGAGGCGGCGGCCGCAGCTGCTGCGGCGGAGCGCGCCCACGGCCACGGCGGCGCCGTGGGCGGCGCGAAGCGGGCGCTGCAGCACGCGCTGCTGCCCAAGGGCGGCCTGGGAACGTCGACCCCGTGGTGGTGGGGGCTGGGGGTGCTGCTGCGCTACCGGGCGGGTGAGCCTCCAGGGAGAGGGCGGCGCTGGCGGCGGGAGGAGCGGGGGGTGGGGGGTGCTGCCCAGGGGAAGCTGGCCCTCCCGCCGATTCTGTCGTCCAGCTTTCAATCGAGCCCCTGTGCCCGGCTGTGTCCCTGCCTTGCGTGCAGCTCGCGCCTACTCCCGGCCCAGCTGGCTGCTGCCCCGTGCGCTGGCGCCCCTCATCCCTGCCTTCCTGCTGGTGCGCCGGGGCCCACTGAGCTGACCTGGCTTGACCAAAGCTTGCCGCCTTGGGCAACACGCTGCCTGCTGCCCGCTGCTGCTGCTGCTGCTGCTGCTGCTGCTGCTGCTGCTGCTGCTGCTGCTGCTGCTGCTGCTGCTGCTGCTGCTGCTGCTGCTGCTGCTGCTGCTGCTGCTGCTGCTGCTGCTGCTGCTGCTGCTGCCGCCAGCTAACTGGGTGGCTGGTGGTGGTGGTGGTGGTGGTGGTGCTGCTACAGCTGCTGCTGCTGCTGCATGCACCTGCTGCTGCATGCATGCTGCTACAGCTGCTGCATGCAACTCCTGCTGCATGCAACATGCAACATGCACCGCATCACCCGCCAGGTCACCGTCTACTGGGCCATTGGCAATAACATTGATGAGGAGCATGCCACCAGCATCGCAGGTGGGCGTGGCTTTGGGTGGGGCGCCAATTTTTTTCAGAGTAGTCTCACCAGTGTCACATCAATACCAATGGATCTGTGTCGACAGGTTTCCTGTGGTTAGACAGATGTAAAGCACGTAAAAGGAAAGGGTGGAAGTTGCCTCAAAAGGGGGCTCTCCTTGGTTCGGCAAGGCAGCGTCTGTGTGAGCAGCCTGGGTGCACGCCTGCTGCCGCCGGAGCCTGCCAAGCGCCTCCTGCCTCCTTCCCTCGCCAAAACCGCAGCGATCCTCTTCATGACGACCACCTCAACAACCATTCAATTTACCTTTATTCAATTAATTAATTAATCCAAGCATCGATCAATCCACCACCGCAGCGATCCTCTTCATGACGACCACCTCCGCTGCCTACGGCTCAATGGGCCTGCTGTCGGCGCTGGTGCGCGCCGCCCCTGCCTGCCTGGAACTGCCCAGTTCCTGCCGCCGCCGCCTGCTGCCCGTCCTGCCCTGCAACGCGCAGCGTGTCGCCTGGTCCTACCTGGAAGGGCACTTTGGGGCGGACCATCGGCGCGCCAAAGCCCCCCGTTGGTCCCCCCCACATCTTGTGTGCGCCAGGTGGCTGAGCGGGCGGTCTTCTTGAGGGAGCGCTCCGACGGCCTGTACCACCCACTGACGTACCTGGTGCGGAGGGGAGGGGTGCCAGCAGGGCGCAGGGCGCGCAGGGCGTTGCGCAGGGGCAAGCATCTGAGCACTGGCAGGCAGCGCGGCACCCCGCAAGCGCGGCACACCGCAAGGTGCACACCGCCTGCCCGCCTGCCGCCGTGCGGTTGATTTGCCTGCGCCTGCGCCTGCGCCTGCGCCTGCGCCTGCGACGGACGCTCCCCAGCCATGTCCCCTCACACGCCCTCCCCCACACGCCGTAGTCCTCTTGCTCCTCACACGCGCCCCCGTTCGTTCCTGCAGTTGTACAAACTGGCGGAGGAGCTGGGCGTCGCGCTCACGGCGGCCGTGCCCTTCTCCGTTGCGACTTTCTACCTGGTCCGCCTGCAAGGCTCCTTTGCTCTGTTCCTGCTGGTCTGCGTGATGACCACAGCGTGCAGCACGGGTGGGTGGGCACCATGCCAGGGGTGTGCGACGAGTGGAGTCAGTTGGCCGTCAATGTGCTGGTCTGCATGATGACCACAGCGTGCAGCACAGATGGACGGGCTGTGTCGAGGCTCCGACATGGGTTGCGGGTAGGGGTCGCACGGTAGCGGCCACGCTGGTGCATAGGTAGCAGCAGTGACCCATGCTGCGTTGGGAGCGCGCCGGCTGCCCACACCCACCATCCCAGCCGCCCCACCTCTCCCTGCCTACTGGCCATCCGTCCACGCAGTGCTGGCGCTGCTTGTCGGCGCGCTCTCACCCACCGTCGACATCGCCGGCACCGCCCTGCCAGGTGTGCAGCGGCGCCCTCCTGCCGCCCCTGTGTGCACCTGCCGCGGTATGCCGCTTCCGCCAGCGCTGGGCTGGTTCTAGCCAGGTGGAGAGGTGGTGCGTGACTGGCTGAATCCAACAGCGCCCCCCTTGCCCCCCGGCTGCAGCATACACCACCAGCCTTCTGTATTTTTCCGGTTTCCTGCTGCCCTTCTCCACCATCCCGTGAGCAGAGGGGGTGGCCGCTGCTGTCGGGTGGCTGCTGCCTGCTGGCCGGGTTGGCGGGGCAGCGATGCTGCTGCTACTGGCGCTGCTGTTGCTAACCATGGTTGGTCCGCTGCTGCTGCCGCTGGTCGGCACAGGCTTGCCTCTGCTGCCCCCCGGATGGGTGGGCACGCAGCTGTCCTGCGAATGCGTCTCGACCTCTGATCGGCATCGCCGTTGGGCAGCTGCCTCCCATCTCTCCCGACCAAACCTTGCCCCGCGCTGCCGCGCCACCGGCACCCTGCTCTGTAATGCCCCTCTCCCCCTGCCTGCAGGCCTTGGTGGATCTGGATGGCGGTCATCGACTACCTCCGTTACGCATGGGGCGCTCTGATGGTCAACCAGGCAAGTGGATTAGCAGCGCCTTGGGTCAACCAGGCGAGCGCACTGCGATGCAAAGCAGCAACTGAGCTGGCCGCCAGGTATCGATGGCCCAGGCGCGTGTGCTGCCTGCACACATGAAACGAGGCAATGACCAGCGCTCTCGCCAACCTACCCCGCGTCAACACCCACCCTCCCTCCCTGCGCAGTTCGAGGGGGATCGCAACATCCAGGCCTACGGCTCCATCCGCGTCCTCTCCTACTACGACCTGGAACACGTCTCCAAGTGGGCCTGGCTGGGGTGGGAGGCGCTGTTCGTCCTGGCGTTTGCCTGCGCGGCCTGGGCGGCGCTGGCGCTGGTGCGCCACCCGCGGCGCTGACGCTTGGTAGCGACATTGCCTGGCCTGCTCTCTGCTTCTGCCCTGGGTCCGTCCCTGTGTAACTCTGCCGCCGTTAACAGAGCTGAACTATGAGGGTGAACGAGGGCAAGGCGTGCAGTGGAACGAGGAGGATCAGGGCAGCTTCAGGGCAAGGCAGGCGATGGAACGAAGGTACCAATTGAGGAGAGTCCGCCGAGTGTGCTGCGCTGGTTGTGGTGGCCGGACAGGGCTCCTCAGCCGGTCGCGTTCCAGGTCTGTAGGCGGGGCAGGCAGACGGACGCAAGTCGGTTGGTGCCAAGAGCTAGATTTCTGCCCGGCAGCGTACCGATGGGCATGGCCGCCAGCGCTCCCGGGGCTGTTCATGCAGCCTGCCACGCCTGAGCGCCCACTCACCGCCAGGACGCGCCGCACGGGCTCCCACACGCAGGGGGGCAGGCGCGACTCCAGAGCCACCCAATCGCAGCAATTCTGTGGAAGGGGTGCAAGGGGTGTGAGGGGAGGGGGAGATGGCTGTGAGGGTTGGGATGTGAGGGCCAGGCCTGCGACGGGTTGGGGAGGAGGCATGCCATATGTGGGCACACGTGTCACATCGCACTGGAAGGCATGCCCGCACCTGAGGCACGAGGCTGTAGTCGATCGGGCACCTGCAGGGGGGGGGGGGGGGGGGGGGGGGGGGGGCGGCGGCGGCGGCGCAGGGTGCGCTGGGTGGTTGCGGCAGGCAGGTTTGAGCCTTCCTCGCTTCCTCCAATCGCGGGGCATGCCGGGCCCCCTCGCCTTCCCTGCCTTCCCCCCCCTTGCACCGCTGCGCAGCACGCTATCCTTCCCCTCGCCCCTCCCCCTACCTGAAGTCTTTGGCGTTGTACCCAAGGGCCTTCAGGCCCCGTTTGTCAACCTCGCAGTCGATCGCGTCGGCGTAGACGGGGTGAGCGGTGCTGCCACCGACCCACGCGTCCCGCTTGTGCTCGCCTGCAATATGGAAACAAGGCAGGGTTGGGGGCCGGACGGGGGGTGGGAGGGGGCAGCGCCGCCGCGCCCCCCTGGGCCCGCCTCTGTTGTCTGACTGCCTGTGCACCCGATCACCCCGCTGGCACAGCCGCCCCGCACGAGCACGCCCACCGCCTACTCTCGACTCGCATTGGAGTTGGTACCCCTCGTCGCATGCCTTCCCCACGTTGCACTCCAGCTCGTCGCCATTCCACTCCTGCTGTGAGAAGAAGCCGCCCTTGCACTGCGGCGGTGGAGGGGAAAGGGAGTGCGGCAGGCTGGCAGCGTTTGGGAGAAGAAGTGGATGGGAAGTCAACTCTCCTTTGAAAAGCCCGAGATGGGTCCCAGCAGTGTCTGCTGCTTCCCACCCCTCCGCGTGCGCGCGGCTTACTTCGTCTGATTGGCCCCCAGGGTCGATCCAGCTGGGCCGGGTCGACTGGCAGTGGGTCGGGACTGGCGGCGGCGGGCGCCTCGTCGGGGGCGGCGGCTTCGGCGGCTTCGGGAGCGGCGGCCGGCGCCTCAGGGCTGGCGCCGACGGCCGGGTCAGGGCTGAGAACGCCCTCCTCCTGCAGAGAGGACAGGGGCCCAGCCAGGGGGAGCGTCACGGCGGCGCCGTTTTGAATTCCCGCCAGCCCAAGCCCACCTGCCCCGCTCTTTGAGGCCGCCCCTGCGCGCTGCCTTCGATGTCTTGCGCCTCACCTGCGCCAGAGAGCGCGCTTGGGCGCCCGAGGCAAGCAGGCCGAGGCAGACCACCACGAGGGTGGCCATGGCGGGTGAGATGATGGCGCGGCAGCGCATGGCGGAGGACCTCAGGGCAAGGAGGATAGGCGTGAAGGGACAGAGGAATGGGGCTCCGCAGCGGCGACGGGGAGGGAACCGCGTTTTGCCTGCTTTGGCGCGCATGCTGGGCGCATGGGGCGGCGCAAAGCGAGCTCTGCCCCTATCCTGGCTATCTCGTCGCCCTTTTCCTTTCTCCGAGACTTGGTCGGTGGGTGCTAATCAGTAGACACATGTGAGGTCACAATTATCAGTGCACAAAGAGGCTGGGACAGCAGAGCAGAGCGAAAGGAGTGCGGAGATTGCAGCAAGGGCGCGGCGCCTACGGTGGAGAGCGGCGGGAGCCGACAGGAGGGAGCAAAGCATGCCAACAAGGAAGCGGAAAGGGCTAAAAATTGCAGGGGAGAAGCATGAAAGGATTGGATGGGTACAGGGGTCAAGGGGCGGTCGCCGAGTCGCATACATCTGCTGCGATCGCTGTGCAGTGCAGTGCTGTATGGTGCTGTGCCGTGATCGGGTGGTGCGGCGCCGCGTTCACGCCACCACCGTCCATGGGCATTCCTGCCCGGCCCACATGGGCACCACAACGCTGTCCCCGAATTCGTAGCTGTCGGGAACCTTCCAGCGCTGCCGCCGCAGCGTCACCTTGTCTGCAGCGGGAGAGCGGCGGCGGGAGGGGGTGCGCGTGGGAGGGGCGGTGGGAGCGAGGGGGGTGCGGGCGGCGCTGGGCCGGCGGGCAGCAGGGCAGGCAAGCCGCCCTGCAGGGCGTTGCATGCTGGCAGGGGCGGCCGATGTGCGGCAAGGACGTGCGGCGAGGCGGGGCGGGGCCGGGTCGTTTTTGGTCGCACCCGTGTTGCGTGGCAGGCCGTAAAAGTCTGGTCCGTTGAATGAAGCAAACGCTTCTAGGTTGTGCAGCGCTCCCGCCTGCACAGCGGGAGGGAAGACGCGTGTTAGTTCAGGAGGCACGCGCACGCTGGCACCCCAGGGAGAGCGTCCTTCAGGCACCATCGCTTGCCACGGCGGCCCGGCGGCGGCGACGGCAACCAAGCACGGCGCCCGGTCGAACGCTCGCACATGCAGGGCCCGCGCGCCGAGCGCGCTGCGCAACAGCGGCGGCAGCAGCGGCAGCTGCAACAAACGCGGTGGCGGCAGCAGCAGAGCACGTGCAGAGAACACACCTGCTCAAACGCATGGGCGTACAGGGCGAGGGCCACGGGCGCACTGTACAGCCCCGCACAGCCGCAGGCGGACTCCTTGGCGTGCTTGGGGTGCGGCGCTGCGCGCGGGAGAAGCGGGGCGGCAGCGGGCGGTGGGCAGGTGGGCGGGGGCACGCAAGGCGGCGCGTTTGCAGGCGGAAGGCGGCACCGCAGGCGCATGCGCAGCGCTACCTGCGCAGCGCTGCCTTCCTGCTTCCACGCTTCCCTTGACCAGCGAGGCCCCCCCCCCCCTTACCAGAGTCGGTGCCAAGGAAGAACTTGGGGCTGCCGCCGGTGGCCGCCGCCGCCACCGCCTCCCGGTGCTGCTCGCGCTTGAGGATGGGCAGGCAGAAGGCGTGGGGGCGCAGGCCGCCCACAAACAGCGCGTTGCGGTTGAGCAGCATGTGCTGCGGCAGGAGGCGTGCACAGTGTCGAATCGAAAGTGTCAGGCTTTTGCAGCGCGACCAGCAGCATGTGCTGCGGCGAAGAAGTGCAAGCAACGGGGGCGAAGGTGTCGGGCTGTTGCAGGGTAACCAACAGCTTGGCGGCGCCTGTTTGCACTGGCAGCCGCCGACTTCGGATCAACCAAGCGCACGCTGCCAGGCACTCGCCTGCGGCGTCACAGAGGCCCCCACGTTGGCGGGGGCCGCCGCCACAAAGTGCGCTGCGTCTGCCGTGGTGATGTGCTCCATGACAACCTTGAGCTCGGGCAGCTGCAGCGGAAAGGGGGGGTGGGAAGGTGAGCAACCAGCACGGCACTCGGCGTCGTGCAAAGGCCCACCGACTGCCATGCCGGTGCAGGTGGGCACGCGTGCACCGGGGACGCACCGTGTCCAGCAGCGGCTTGAGCTTGGTCTCAATGAACACCTTCTCGCGGTCGAAAAAGTCGACGTCGGGGTCGGTCACCTCCCCGTGGACCAGCAGCAGCATGCCGGCCTGGCAGCAGGGGCGGGTGGGTGGGTTGCCGGGGCGGCAGGGTGTGCAGCAGGGTGTGCAGCGACGGCGGCGACAGCCACGGCGGTGCAGTGGGTGGACTGAGGGTGCAGAGGTGGGGGATGAGGCCGCGCCTGCCCGCCCCCCAGGCGGCGGGAAAGAACCCGCCCGGGGGGCATGCGCCACACGCCCAAGACGAGCGTGCGGCAGGGTGGACAGGCGGCGGCGGCGGCTGCTGTGGCCCCCTAATGGAAGTGCACTCAGCTAGGGGAGACAGCTGGTGACTAACGAAAGGGGCAGCGGGGTGCACGCCGACACATCCATACAGTGTATGCGCGGCATGCGTGCGCGGCGCCGGCGGGGCAAGCAGGCAGGGGAGCGCAAAGGCCAGAGCGAGCTGCTGCAAAGCCATCGGCAGGCCTGCTGCTCTGCAGAAGGCAGCCGCCACAGCTGCGACGAGTGCAGCCGCCACGGGTGCGACGGGTGTGGCCACAGCGCGACCCACCTCTGCCATGGCGCGCAGCGTGGGCAGGCACTTCTTCCAGTCGGTCACTCCAGAGTCGCTGTTGGTGGTGGCGCCCGCGGGGTAGAGCTTGAAGGCGACCACCCCGGCCTGTAGGAGGTTAGAAACAGCAGGGCATGGGGTGAGTCGAGCGGCAAGCTCCTGCCGGGCACAGCTGCGACGGGTGAGCGGTCGGCCACCTCCCGCGGCCTGCCCCGAGCCTCTGCTCCCCCCAAACACACACCGCCTTCCGCAGCGACCATCCCTCGGCTAGCAACGCACCTCTTTCGCGCGGGCCACCTCCTCTGGCGGGGTGTTGTCTGTGAGGTAGCAGGTCATGAGCGGGGTGAAGGTGTGGCCGGCGGGGACCGCCGCTTGCACGCGCGTCCGGTAGGCCGCCGCGGCGTCGGCGGTGGTCACCGGCGGCACCAGGTTGGGCATGATGACGGCCCGGCCGTAGGTGGCTGCGGTGTGCGGCACCACTGACGCCAGCCCGGCGCCGTCGCGCACGTGCAGGTGCCAGTCGTCGGGCCGCGTGATGACCAGCTCGCTGGGGCCTGCTGCTGCCGCTGCCGAGGCGGCAGCGACCGACGCGCTCCGCCGACGCTGCTGCTGCGCGAACTGCTGCTGCTGCGGGTGCAGCGGGGCGCCGCGGCTGGATGGGCAGCGCCGCTGGCGGGCGGCTGCAGGGGAGAGGGAGGTGATGGCCATGCATGGTGAGCAGAGCAGCTGGATGGCGTTGCGGCATCGCCTGTGCGCATGATCGATCCACGCATTCGCTCACCAGCGCTGTAAGACCGGGCGAAGGCGGCGCAGTGCGCCATGCGAGAGGCAACGGAGCTCATTTCGCAGTTTGCTCGACGCACTGCGCTGGCAGCAACGCCCCGAATGGTGTGAGGATGCGCGAGCCGCTCCATGTGAGCGTATAATTGACTTCATGCTGTGCGCAGCACAGCAGGCCCGCTTCTTCCGCGTGTGGTCTCTCCTGCAGGTCCCCCTCTGCCACTCTCGCCGCCCTCTCCCCCTCCTACCCGTAGCAGCAAGCACCAGGCAGCAGCAGCCATGTTTGAGGCACGCCTGCAGCAGGGCGCTCTGCTCAAGAAGGTGGGGTCTGGGCGCCCCGCTGCCCCGCCACTCGTCTGGGCACACATCGCGGCCTGCTGATCGATGCTCCCCGGGGCTCCAGGCGCTCGGCTGCGCCCGCCTGAGGGCTCCCTTTCAAACACTGATCGCCGCTGCTCGTCCGCCGGCCCTCCCACCGCTGCAGGTGGTCGAGGCCATCAAGGACCTCATCGAGGATGCCAACTTCGACTGCAACAACAGTGGCTTCAGCCTGCAGGCCATGGACTCGAGCCATGTCAGCCTGGTGGCGCTCTCGCTGCGGGCAGACGGCTTCGAACACTACCGCTGCGACCGCAACGTCAGCATGGGTGAGCACAGGGCCGACAGCAGCAAAATTGGCGGGCGGCGCGCTCGGCGTCGGGAGGCGCAAGGCGGCGGGCGGCTGCCGCCGCTGCCTCCTCGTGCTTCACCCCTGGTGCCTCAGTGCGAGGTCCTGCCCGCTTGCAGATGGCATGGGCACAGCGCTGCTCCTACACGTGCCGCAGGCAGGCCGTGCCAGCACGGCCTCCCGCCCTCCACCCTGTGCTCTGTATTTCCAAACCCTTGCTCGCTGTTGTGCAGGCATGAAGCTGGCCAACCTGTCCAAGATCCTGAAATGCGCCGGCAACGACGATGCCATCACCATGAAGGTGCGCGGCCTTGTGGGGCCGCCAGGAACTGGTCGAGCGACGGGGGCAGGCCGGCAGGGCATCACCGCCGGGGGCGTCTCCCCTTTCCCCTCCCCCCCCCCCCTTCTGACATGCAACCGTCTGTCTGTCTGTGCCCCGCGTGCACCTCTCTCTCTTTTGCAGAGCGAGGACAACGGAGACACCATCACTTTCATGTTCGAGTCCCAGAGTGAGCGCCGCCGCCGCCGCCGCCGCAGCAGCAAGCTTGCCCCGCGCAGCCCGCGCCTGCCCAGCCTGCGCTGCCCGCCTCTGCCCCGCTGCTGCTTGTGCACCGCGTTTGACAGCTGCAGCACTGCTCCGTCCCCCCTGCTATGAGCGGCCAGGAGCGGCTGTCCACGTCCCCACCTGCTGCACTGCCCCTGACCGTACTTGCTCTGCTGTATGCGTCCCTGGTTTGTGCAGACCAGGAGCGGCTGTCCGAGTTTGACCTCAAGCTGATGGACATCGACAGCGAGCACCTGGGCATCCCCGAGGCAGAGTGCGTGCACGGCGGTGGCGCCTTTTTGGAGCCGGTCGCCATGCTGTGCCATGCTGTGCTGTCCTGAGCTGCTGGTGCCTCCCGGCACGGAAGCGCGCGTCCGCCTGCGCTGCCGGTGTTGCATCCCGCCCGACCGACCGACCCTGGCCCTGCCCTCTGATCGCCCCTTCACCTCCCCCTAATGGTACTGCAGGTACGACGCCACCGTGAAGCTGCCCAGCAGCGAGTTCCAGCGGATAGTGAAGGACCTGGCCTCCATCGGCGACACCGGTGCGTGCCAAGCCATGGGCACATGATGTGTGCATGCATGTGTGGTTAGTCTAAGCAGTGAAGGACCTCGATCGGCGGCACCGGTGTGTGCTGCAGGGAAGCGGCGGGCGGCGTTGCATGCCCGGCACCTGCGGCCGTCCAAGCACACGCTGATGTGGCTGCCTTTCCCCCTCGCTCCTTGCTCGCAGTGGAGATCAGCGTGACCAAGGACGCGGTCAAGTTTGGCACCAACGGCGACATCGGCAGCGCCAACGTCATGTGCAGGCACGCGGCGGTCGGTGGGGGGCGGCAGGTGCCGCTGCCCGGCGGCCGCCTTTGGTGCATGTCCCTCAGCTGACGGCCCACGGGTGGCGTCAGTCCCTCCGCGCCTTTGCCCCTGCGCTCTGCGGCAGGCGGAGCAGGAGCATGGGCGAGCCCGGGGAGTCTGCCGAGGTTGGCATCGCCCGTCGCCCTTCTTCCACAAGCCCTGTACTCATTTGTACCGCACATGTGTACTGCCGCACCGCGCACCTGCAGGCAGAACAAGAGCGTGGACAAGCCCGAGGAGTCCACCGAGATTGACATCACCGAGCCCGTGGCCCTCACCTTTGCGCTGCGCTACCTCAACTCGTTCGCCAAGGCCACGCCGCTCAGCTCGCACGTGAGGCGCCGCTGCTGCCGCAGCGCTGCTGCCGTCAGCTCGCAGTTGAACACCAGAGCTCAAGGCCTGCCTGACCTCCTCCCCCCCACACGTTACGTGTCGTGCGCAGGTGGTGCTGAAGCTCAGCAAGGACCTGCCCATCGTGGTGGAGTACCACATTGAGAGTGAGTGGTCTGCTGCAGAGGGTGGTGGTCGTGTGGCATGGTGGACTGGCGCTCCCAACGCTCCTGGCCTTGCTGCTGCTGCCGCCGCCGCTGCTGACCATGTTGGCCCACCCCTTTGCTGTGCAGACGTGGGCTTGCTCTCGTGCGGTCCCTGCTGCTGCTAACGATGACCACGTGCCCTCCCTCTTGTTTCTCCCTGCAGACATGGGCCGCCGCCTGGGCGTCTGCCCCTCGCCCTCTTGCCATCCATCCTGCTGCTGCTAATGATAAACACATGCCCTCCCTCTGTGTTTTTGCGCTACGAACGTGGCGGTGCTGGCAAACGCCGCTGCGGGCCTTGCTCCCTTGCCGACTCTGTTGCTGCCGCTGCCGACCAGGCCGCTCCCTCCCTCTCCTTCCCTTTCCCTGCAGACGTGGGCCGCCTGTCCTTTTTCCTTGCTCCGAGCAAGTGGAAGGGAGGGGGGCAGGGGAGAGTAGGGGAGAGAAGAGGAGGGGGAGGGAAGGGAGAATGAAAAACTGACGGAAAAAAGTGACCCCTCCCCTTCTCTTCTCATTTCCTTTCTCCTTCTCGTTTCCTTTCTCCCGTTTCCTCCCCTCGCAGAGGTGGAAGAAGAGGAGATGGAGGCATAGACAGCGCGGCCCTGGATGACGGCGGGGGGCAGTCGATGTAGGCCAGCCCTCGACGCCCCTCTCCCCTCCCCCTCCCCTTGCCGCCCTTGTCTTGCCTCGCCTCTGCGCTACCCTCTGCTGCTGCTCTCCTGCTCCTGACCTCGCTGCAAAAGTGATTACTGACGCCAGTCAGAGAGGAGGGCAGGCGGGGCGGGGGAGAGGAGGGAAAGAGAAGCCCCCGGGCGCCGTTCTTACAGCCTTGCCCGCCCGCCGGATCCTACAGGCGCTCGTACACCTCCTTCCGTTCCTTCCCCACCCGCCGGATCCGCCCGTTCTTGATCGCTTCCTTGATGGCGTTGTGGACGGGGGTCACGGTGAAGCCTTTGAAGCGCCCCACCGCGTCCGCGCGGCGGACCAGCGCCGCGCTGACTGTGTCGCGGGTCATGTCCGCTGCGGGGAGGGGGGGCAGGAGGGGGGGGGGGTAAAAGGTACAAGGTGGGCGGAGGAGGGGCCTCCCTTCTTCCCTTCCTCAAACCGCGTTGCCCGCTGCCACCCACCGCGTGTGAATTTCACGCCCCGCGGGATGGCCTCGATGAAGTCGGTGCAGTCCAGCTTCTTCTTGCGGAAGCCTGGGAGGTGGGGTGGTGGGGTGTGGGGTGGTGGGGGGTGGTGGGGTGGGGGTGTGTGTGTGGGGTGGGGGGGGGGGGGGGGGTGGGGGGGGCGGGCGGGCGGGCTGGTGCTGAAAATTGGAGGGGAAGGGGAAGAGGGGACAGGCGTGCGGCCCCACCCCACGTCTGCCAAACTCCCCCCTCCCCCTCTCCCCCTCAACGCACCCTTCTCCGTACGCCGCCACTTGTTGCCGCCACTCCCGCCCGTCCGGATGATCCCCACCGCCTCCACCAGGCCATCGGTGTGCGCCTCGTTGAGGGTGCGGTTCGCGGCGCTGTTGTCGACGCCCGCCCAGCCCGCCCAGCCCGCCTTCTCCACCAGCGCCGCGTCCAGCGACTCCGCGACCAGGTCGGCTGTGGCAGGGAAGGGGCGGCGGCAGGAAAGGGGGGCAAGCGTTGCAGCAGTTTTTAGGAGGGGTCTTCTCCACCCCAGTCCTCAACGCATGACGCCATCCGCCCCCCCTGCCCCCCCCCCCCCAGCCCCCCCCCCCCCCCCTCCCCCGCCACCCTCCCCTCCCCCCCCCGCCCCCTCCCGCAGTACCCACCACCAAGGACTTCACCTTCAGCAAGAAGGGCACCATGTCAGTCGTGGTGGACATCCCCGCGGAGGAGACGTTCGAAACAGGCACGTTCGGGAGATGAAAGAGCCACACCATTTCCTGCGCCGCCTCTCGCAACCGCGGCTCTCCCCACAGTGCAGACGCACCCTAGCGCACCTGAGCGGCTCAACTGAGTACGTGGTGGGTGGGTGGAGACGGCTGAGTAGGCACCACCATGCATGGATTGACTCTGGCCCGGGCAGCGCTCCCCGGGTGGATGGCCGACCCGCCTGCCGTCTTCTTCTCGTCAGCGCCGGCGATGCCCTGCAGCAAACCCGACATCTGCCGTCTGCTGCCCCCTCAACCCCCCGCTCGCTGTGCACCCTTCCACTTCCCTTTCTTGCCCCCTCTGCTGCTTGCTCTCCTTTCCCCCTCTTCCGCCACTCCCTTGCACCCCCTCCCCTCGTGCTGCCCCTGTGTGTCACCTTCCCACAGAAAACACAGCAGGGTATCAACGGAATGAACACCCTCCGGTTGCTTGTCGTGGCACAGCATGTTGGGTCAGCGTGGGCTTGCGGGCAGGAAAGGGCCAGACGTGTAGCTAGCTAGCGGCAGCGGCGGCGGCCCTGCCACCACAGCCGTCATTTGTGTGCCAGTAGTCTTAGGTGGCGGAGGAGGTGGTAAGAAGGAATAGAATGTCCAATCAAGCTTCCGTGCAAGCTTAAAAGCATGCTAGCTCGGAACCGCCTGCGCTTCGGCCCACGTGGCCGTGGGCGGCAGCGTTATAAGAGGCTGCTGCGCACCTGTGCGCCAATCTGACCGATATCGCACAGCCCATTCACTACTTGTTGTGGGCAATGGAGGCTCGCCGAGCGGCCGCCGAGGCGCGGCGGGCCAAACTCTTGGCCCGTGGAGGCGACCGGCTGGCGCGCATTACCGGCGCCTTGTCAGACCACCCTCCAGGTGGGGTTGTGACGAGCTCGACACGCCAACAACGTTAGACGCTGTGCACCACCACCGCTGCTGTTCCCACGCACTGACGTCCCCTTCGAAATTCCCTTCGCAGCTAGCGAGAGAGATCCAGGCGTGCCTCGGCCGTCCATCACGCCGGAGCCCCTTCCCGCGGCAGCAGCGCCGCCAACGACGCAGCCCACCGCTTCCCCGCCGCCCGCTCCTGCTGCCGCCCCGGCTCAGCCCGCGGCCGGCATCCCGCCGAGCGCATCAACCGGGTCACTGCGCAGTAAGGGCACCGCCACCAATGAAAAGTGGGCACAGTATGCGTCTGCCGACGCCGGTGTGGCGCGGCCACGCCGCGTGCGCCGCAGCGTCAGCGTCGGGGAGACGCTCCATGCGGCGGTTCGCAGCACCAGCCGGCTGCGCCTGGCGCTGGCGGCCCTGCTGGCGGTGCTGCTGGCGGGTCGCTGGGACGCCGCAGCGCTGGCGAGCGGCGGCGGCTGCGCGCCGGCGCCCTCGCTCCTGCGACAGCCTGCTGCCGAGGCTCCGCCGGCTGCCGGCGCTGCTGTTGGTCCCTCAGGGCTGCAGGCAGGGTGGCATGGAGCAGTGCAGCAACTCAGAAGAGCAGCTGCGGCAGCATTTCCCTCCTTACTCTGCCAACTCGAGGGACTGGCGACGCCGCCACCTCCGCCCCCGTCGGGGCTGGCAGCCACACTGGCAGGCAAAGCCAAGGGCCAGCTGGCAGCGCTGGCAGCCACGCGTGCTGGGCAGAAGGCCAGCGCAGCGCTGCACGCGATGCAACGGCAGCTTGCAGCAGCGGCCGCGTCTCCAGCCGGCCAGCACGCTGGAGCGGCGCTGCGAGCCGTGCGCGTGCAGCTGGCTGCCGCCGCCGCCTCGCCGGCGGGGCAGCAGGCGGCTGCCGGGGTGGCGGCAGCACGCCAGTTGCTCACGGGTGCCCGCTCCGCCGCTGCACGCCAGCTGGCTGCCGCACGCGCGTCTGCAGCCGGCCAGCGCGCGGAGGCAGCCCTGTCGACGCTGTCGCACGCTGCGGCAGCGGCGCCGCAGCGCTTGCGTGGCCTGGCGGCCGCGGCGGCGGCCACCCCGGCGGGGCAGCGGGCGCTGCGGCTGGCGGACGGGCTGCCGCCGCTGGCCTGCGTGCTGCTCCTGGATTGCAGCCTCATCGGTGCAGCCGCGGCGGCCATGGCGGCCGCCCCCAGCTTGGTGCACAGCACGGTGCGCTGTGGTGTGCGGCAGGGCGCGCCCCGTGTGTGGTGTGTGGCTGCGAGCTCGTGGTGTGCGGCAGCGTTTTGCCTGCTCTGGGCAGGCAGGCAGGCAGGCTGGCTGGCAGGCCGGCCGGCCGGCAGGCAGGCCCTGGTTCCCTGTGAGCCTCACAGGGAAGGCAAGCGGCAGCCTGTTGTCACAGTTTCCCTCTCTCCCCCCTTCCCCTCCTCATTTCCGTGTGTTGTGCAGCTGGAGCTCGACACCCAAGCGCCCGGCGTGCTGCAGCGCGTCGTCGCCCTGCTGCCGGGGCTGGCGCCCCGGCTCAGCCTGCTCCTTGCCCTGCCGCGCCTGCTGACCAGCCTGCTGGACGATGCGGCTGCATTCCTGGTGGCGCTGGTGGGCTACCACCTGCTGCCGGTGCTGCTGGGGGGCAGCCTGGGTTGACAGGGAGGAGGCTCGATGCGGCGGCTGTTTGGCGAGGCAGGCGGCCACCGACTGCGTCATGCATTGCGTGACACGCCGGCTGGCTCGCGCGCCGGCCCGGCGGCCTGCCGCGGCGCACACAGTACCCCCTGCCCTGCCTTCAATGCATCCGACAGCGCGTTATTTAAAGCTCGAACGGCAAAAGAAAACAGAGGTTGTTGAATCAGGGAAAAAAGGCAATCGACGGCGGCGAAAAGTGGGGTCAGCCGCCACGCAGGCTGAAGGGGCATGCAACGGGTGAGTGTACGACGGCGCGGGCACTCCAGCGCATGGCAAAAATAGGGGACCGGAACATAACTTGATAAGTGAAGTGGGGGCTGAATGGCAATGGTGAAGGGGTGGCAAGGTTGCGTCTCACACAGTAAGAGGCGCCAACGTAGTGGAGATGGAGGCATCCGCGCACGTACGAACAAGGGGCGCGCGCATGGTGGTGGGAGGGGCCGGGCGCTGTCGGTTGGGCGCGGCAGCGCGCGCGGCGTTGGGCCGGGCCGCCGCCGGCGCTCCGCCAGTCTTGAAAACCTGTCACGCGTTTATTGTTTCGGTGCAAACCGTCTCGAATTCTGACACCAACATGCGCTCCAGCGCGGCCCGCTGCTGCTCTGCGCGGCCCGACGCGCGCACAAACGTGGCGGGCAGGCAGCCTGCGCAGGGGGGGCAGGGCCGGGGGATGCATGCGTGTCAGCCCAGCAGGCCTCCGCACGCACGCACGCAACACACCACTAGAACAGGATCGCACACAAAACGCAGGGCACCAGCGCTCGAGAGCAGCAGCAGAGCCCCCAGTCCCCGGTCCGCACCCGGCGCGCCGCCGGCGCCGCTGCTCGTCAGGAACTCCAGCAGGGCGGTCATGGCGTCCCGGTTGGCGTTGGTGACGGGGACGGGCATGGCCTCGACGATGCCGCACATGAGCTGCGCCGACAGCGTGCCCGCGTCCGTGGGGGAGCCAGCGGTGGCGAGGATCTTGAGGTTGCCTGCCGTGGCCGCGGCCGCCGCCGTCCAGTGTTCTGCAGCACAGGCGGGGCACACGACGGCATCACGCGGAGGCGCACCAACTGGGTACACTGTAGCCAACCAACGCGGGGACCCCAACACTTGGATTTGTGTGGCGTCAGCAACCCCAACAGATTGTGATGTTATCCACCGCCACCAACAGATTGCTGGGCTCGCTTAACCGCCTCAAAGCCGGCCACCCCAGCCTACCCTTCATGAAGGTGAGGACAGCGTCCAGGTGGGGCGCGCTGGGGCGCGCCAGGTTGGTGACGAGCGCGGGTAGGTGGCGGGGCAGGTCGGCGTGCCGCGCGTAGCACCGCACCTTTGCCGCGGCCGTCACACTCCTGTTGGCGCACACTGCCGAGGGCCAGGGGGGGGGGGAGGGGCGTGGAGCGGGTCGGTGGTGGTGGTGAGGGCACGGTAGCGGGGGGAGTGGGCGCAAGGGAAGGCAGGCCTGTGCACGCACTCTGGTTGGGGGGCAGCGTTCGGAAACCCCTTTCGGTTGTCAGCACGCTCGCGTTTGTGGCCCTCTGTACTGGACAAGGGCGGTCCTGCCTCCTGCACCCCTGGCCAGCCCAGGCTGGCCCCCCACCCACCCTGGCTGAGGGAATCGGCGGAGAGGTCAAAAAGCCACGACAGCGTGGCGTTGGCGGCGACGACGGCTGGGTGGTCGGCAGACCCCGCGCCGCTGGCCTGAGGCGTGTCGCCGTCAAACGCGTAGGCCAGCGCCGGCAGGGAGTACAGGCAGCGCAGCGCGTTCGTCTGGCTCTCAGACTGCCAGTAGCAGCGCTGAAGCGCGGAGGCCACCAGCGCGGGCAGCGCGTTGGGCGCCAGCGCCGCCGTGCGGTTCTTTGCGCCCCTGTCCAAAACGTCGACGCACGCCGGGGGCAGCGCCGCGGCGACGGTGTACACCGCGGGCGTCAGGCTGCCGCTGGGCTCAATTGGATCAAAGCCCACTTCGGCGACGTCCCAGCCGGCGCTGGCGTTCAGTGCCGGCGCCAGCTGGGCCGACCACAGCGGGGTCAGCGTCAGCGCGGCGCACAGGCTGTCGGCGACGCTGCCGCTGCTGTCGATCATGGAGTGCTGTAGAGGGCATGGGAGGAGACGCAGTTGAGAGCGGGGTGAGCGGGCAAGCGGGAGGGTGCAGGCAGGCAGGGGCAGGGCCCGTTGCCTTGCTGCTATTAGTCATTGCGGCAGGCTGGGGGAACAGGGGGGTTGCTGACAGAGCGATGGCACGGAAGATGGGATGCAATGCGGCAACATAAACTGATGACAGATGCCTAGCAACCGGGCAGGCAGGCGGGCAGGCAAGCCACGTTACAGACGCTGCCGATCGCTGCGTTCTGCAACAACCCTGGGGCAGCACACCCGCAACCAGAGCGCGGCCAGCGCTGGGCGCACACGCGCAGGCAGCTGCATCCTACGCCCCGCAGCCCCTCCTCGACCGCACAGACCTGCCACAGCAGGCGCGGCCCCGCCATTTCTGCCAGCAGGTCGCTGTGGGTGCCGTCAGGCAGCCACTGGTCCGCGACCGCCGCCACGGTGCCGTTGAGGGCACGAAGCATGAACCGGCTGTAGTTGGCCTGGGTCAGAGTGGGGGCGGGGGTGTGTGGGATGCAGGCAGAGGAAGGGTGCTACACAGTTGGCACTGCACTGCACGAGGGTGGGCGCCATGAAACCAAGCAGGCAGGCAGGCAGGCAGGCAGACAGGCAGGCACGGAGGCAGGCAGGCCAGCCAGCCAGCCAGCAGGCGAGTGTTTCACAGGCGGGCCGCAAAGCCACACACTCGTTCACACACAAGCTCACCCACTTGCTCAATCGAGCAACCACTCACCCTGCAGGTCGAATCCACCTTGTCATAATCAAACAGGCGCTTCAGGTTGAACAGGGCGTCGGAGGCAGCGCCGCCCACCAGGTGCTGCCAGTGGCCTGGGAAGGTAAAAACACGGGGCAAGCAGGGAGGGATGGAATCAACCAGGAAAGGAGGCGCTTCGGCTCAAGCCAGGAAGCCAGGTAGGCGCGGAGAAGTGGCAAGGGCAGAAGCGGCCGGGTCGCGCTGCCCTCGAGCATGCCGCAGCGGCGCTGGTGCAGGCCACTGCTGGCTAACTGCTCGTCGGCGCACCGGACAGCACCGTGCTAGGCCCCCAGTCCAGCATGCTTGCTGCTTGGCACACTGCAACGCAACACACGAGCACCCCACCCCCCCACCTCGGCTCCCCCCCGGCTTTCCCCTCCACCCTCACCGCTGCTCCAGTCCGGCGGCTGGGCGGGGTCGCTGCCCTCGAGCACTATCTTCACCGCCCGCAGCACCTCTGACAGCGAGGTGGCAACTTGGGTCTGCACCAGGAACGGGGCAGGGGTTAACAGACCAAGAGAGTGTGGAGGTGGGCGGTGGTTGATGTGTGGGGGCGGGGCGATGTGGTGCGTGGTGGTATCGGCAGGGCGAGCAGTGGCGGCAGCGCCAAAAGCGGCGGCGCCAGGCAGGCAGGCAGCGGGGCGGCAGGCCAGCGGGCAGCGGAGGGGCACGGCACACACCGAGTCCACCGCTGGGTCAAGGCCAGTGGTGTAGATGGGGTCTGACAACGCCAGGGTGGTGGCGTCTCCCAGCAGCGTGGCGCCCTCGAGCAGGTCGCTGAGGCGCGTGCAGGGCTGGGGGACGGCAGCCGTTGCGTTCTCGACTGCAGCGGGGGACAGGGAGGGGGGCGGCGCGGGGAGGGGCGAAGAGGCGGGGGTGAGCAAGGCAGGGGCAGCGCGGCGCCCTCCCCCAAGCGGTCGCTGAGACGAGTGCAGGTCTGGTTGGCTGATGTGGTCGCCGTTGCATACTCCCCAACAGCAGGGCAGGTGCAGCGACGGCGGGACAAGCGTGGCAGTACGCGTTCGGCTCACGGACAACAGCCGTCCTGCCGAGCCTCGTGTGCGCTGGCGCCTCGAGCGCCTGGGCCGTCGTCGTTGCAGATGCTAGGGCACGCATGCAGCACGACGTATGTCCCTATCGGGTGGAGGCGGGACGGGGCGGCCGCTGCTGCGCACCTGGCCCGTTGTTGCAGATGTTGCGCATGGCACCCAGCTCAGCAACCAGGTCGCTGAAGTGGGTCGTGTTGTAGGCGGAGCGGAAGAGCCTGCGTTGAGGTGGCAGACGAGGGAACGAGGAAGCTGTCGGGCGCAGTGGATGGGATGGCAGCACCGAGGCCAAGGGGGTCGTGTTGCAGACCGACGGGGGCACTGCCAGCAACCACCGCCAAACACAGCCCGACAGCCCAACAAGACGCCCCACTCCACCAAACGCATGAGGCTCTGCTCACTTGGCTCCAAACTGGTTGCCCACCCAGTTCTTGCTGTTGGCCGCCTCCGCCCAGTGCTCGGGGTAGGCCGTGCTGCTGTAGTTGCCCTCCGACGTGCCTGCAGCACAAGCGGGCAACGCAGGCAGTACCGTGGGCTGTACGGTGGGCGGTCCAGCATTGGGCCGTGTTGCTGTAGCGCCTGTGTGCCTGTGGGCAGCACAGAGGGGCGCTACGGAGGGGAGCAAGGGCGGGCGGCAGCCTGCAAGCCCAGCAGCGGCAGCTACGCGGGCCGCTGCTGCATGCCTGCACCATCGCAACGCTGCATACGGGCGCCCAGTTCTGCATGCACGCAGCACATAGCTCAGCGCAGCACAGCGTCACGTAGCATGCGCAGCGCCACCCACCAGGTGGCGCTTCGGCCATGATTTGGTCGAAAGCCAGGGTGGACACATAGTAGCGCTGCGAGGGGAGGGGTCGACCACAGCAGGGGGGTGGCAGGGGGGTATGGCAGCGAGCGGCGGCGCGCTGCCATACGGGAACGTCACGCTGGCGTGACGCTCGGCCTGGGGGGGCCAGCTGGAGGCCCGCCGGCCGCGCCCTGTGCGCTGCGCACCTGCCCAGACTTGACCATGTTGCCGTCGCCGCCGCCGCACTTCTGCTTCTGAGCACCTTCGTCCTCCGAAGAGGCCGGGTTGTACTCGCACAGCCAGCAGGCCTGCACTCAGGGGGCAGCCAGGGAAGGGGGAGGGGAGGCGGAACGGGGGAGGCCGCTGCCTTCAGCGAAGACGAGGCACCGACAAAGCCGCGCACGTGCGGCGCACGCCTGCCCACCCGCCTGCAGCGCTCTGTGGCCATTCCCTCTGCACGGGTTTGACAGCTGCTGCTGCGCACGCGCACGTGCATCTTGTTCAATACACATGCAACCCGTTGCGTTTCCCTTGCTCAACCTCAAACGTGCGGCGCACCTTGTTTTTTATGTCTACCACGCCGGGGACGCTGTCAAAGTTGTCCAGCGCGAGCGCCGGGCGGAAGGCGCAGAAGGGGCGGGAGGTGGACCCGAAGTCGAAGACGGTCTTGTTGTAGTTGGTGGGGTTCACACGGGCGCCGTTGGCGAAGGAAAAAATGGGGTAGGTGGGCCTGCGGGCAGCGCAACAGGGATTGCAGGGGGCGGGGCGGGGCGCGGGCGCAGCATGGGTGGGTGGGTGGGGGGGGGCTCCCAGCGCCAGCAGCGGGAGGGGACACGGCAAGGCAGGGCAGCGCAGGCAACATTCGACTCGTCGATTCTGGAGCGAACAGGCACGGAGGGTGCTTACGTGTAGAACCAGGTGGCCATGGTGGGGCGGCCCGCCTGGGTGCTGCCGTCCTCCAAGGTGTGGTCAAACGCCTCGACTCCAATCACGCGGTTGACGATGTCCGAATAAGTCTGCATGGGGCGCATGGAGGGGTGGAGGGCGCGACGCAGCGTGGTGAAAATGCCACCACTTCACAGCCGCACGCGTCGCCACCCCCTTCAACAGCACCACTGCAACAGCCTACCTCTGCCTCCCAGAACGACTGCGCGCGCCAGGCCACGAGGTCCGCCAAGCGCTGCTTGCTGTTCTTGTCCGCCTCGTTCTTGGCTGCGTCCACCGCCGCCAGCGTCAGCTGCGCAAGCAGGCAGAACAGGCGATAGAGAGGCGTGCGCATGTGTGCGGTGGCGGCGGCAGCAGCAGTGCCAGCTGCGCCAGCGCCAGCTTCGCAGGCAGGCGGCACGCGTGGCAGAGGAGCGTCCGGATATGTGGGATCGCAGCGTAACACGACAACCGCAACCACCCTGACTAGCACCTTCACATGGTGGAAGAACCCAATACAGCTCGTCCTGGAACAGCTCATTGTGCGACTTTAAGGGCAACATCAAATCACCCTAGCTCTCACCTGGTGGACGACATAGTAAAAGTCGCCCCACGTCCAGCCCTTTCCGGCGAACGACGCCACGAATTGCTGCAGCAGGCAGGCAGGGGGGGGCAGGAGGGGCCAGGGGGTCGGTCACCCGGTCGGTTCTATGCATGCGACACAAGAGGAATTTGGAGTGCGGTGCATAGCCCCGGTGCACGGTTGTGCGAGCAGGTGGCACAGGCAGGTGGCAAGGCGCACGCTGCTGCGGCAGGAGAGGGGAGGTTGAGCGCCACGCGCGCGGCTCAGGTAGGTGGCAGGCAAGCACGCGCGGGAGGCTTGCGTGCCAGGCGCGGGAGGCACGCGTCCCAACCACCACCACCCAACCGGGCCCCTCCCCCCTCTGCGCACGCACCCCAAGGATAGGGATGAGGGTGTCGTCGCCACCGGTCTCGTTCAGGAAGCGCTCGTACATTCGCATGAGGGAGGCGGGCTTGGCGTAGTGCGCAAACCCGCCTGCCAGCAGTTCAGGGTGGGTGGGGGTGGTGAGTGGGTGGGTGTGGGTGGGTGGGGTGGGGGGGAGAGGGCGGGTCGGGAGCAGGCTGCACAACCAGGCACTTGGGAGGTTTCATCAGAAGCAACCAACCTTTAACCAGCCCCGCCTCATCCTGCCGCTGCCTGGCGGCCCCCTTCAAGGCCTCTGCTGCTCCCCTTGGACTTTATTCATGATCGACTTCCAGTGCGTACTTGGTGCACGGGACGACGCTCTTCTGGGGAGTGCCCGCCAGCACGACGGACGACCCTTTCAGGTTGTGGGGGGCAGGAAGGCGGGGCAGGGCGCTCACCAATGTTTGAGCCCACATTAAGGTCCAGGTCGGTGGGTGGCACGATGGCAGGCTGCGTGGGGTCACCTGCAGGGAATGAAGGCGGTTGCAAGGAACGTGGCGCAGCGTGCTGAGCACGGCCCCTGCCTGGAGGCACCCCAGCCCACCAGTGCGGCCCAGCCCACCAGCGCACGCAGCTTGCCCGGTTCACAGATAGCCGCGGCGCATGTGCAAGACTGCGCTGCGGTGGCGGCCGCGCACCTGCAAAGAAGAGCGCCGCCTGCGCCGGGGCCTCGTGGTAGCCCGGGATCTGCAGCTGGGGCGCGCTGCTCCTGCAGGGCGGGTGGGCAGGCAGGCAGGCGGGCAGGGTGCGGGGCAGACCAGGGAGCAGTCGACGCAGCACGAGCGAGGCAGCATGCAAGGCAGTGGGGGGTATGCCGTTGAGGAGCGCTGCCTGTGCGAGGATTTGCCGTCCCCCCCCGGGTGCTGCCAGTGCTCGAGGCCTCCCCCGTGCAACCCCCTCCCCAGCCTGCCCGCACAGGCGCCCCACCCCACAAATGCAGTGGCCTAGCAAACAGGTTGTTCGCCTCAGCTTCTGCAGTCGGCAACCCTGACGCCCGCACACACCTCGAGAGCGCTGCACACCACAATCAAAACAGCCTCCACGACTTGCCTGGCAAACAGGGCCTCGCCCGTGTAGCGCAGCCTCTGCAGGCCCAGCCCGCTGTCCTTCATGCGCTGGATGGCCTGCAACTTGAACGCGCGGTCCGGCGCTTCCGTCGAGATGCTGTTCACATCAGTGCTCGCCAGCTCGCCCTGGGAGCGAGGCACAGGGGGCGGCAGGGCGGCAGGGCGGGGTGGGGATTTGGCCAATAACGATGGAGCCGCATCGTTTGATGCCATCAGAAATGCAAAGTACCACTCACCAGGTGCTCGATGCACTTGTACTCGAGGAAGGAGGAGATGCCCTCGTCCACCGACACCATGGTCCAGTCCTTCTTGGTGGCCAGGTTGCCCACCCTGCCGGGAGGAAGGTGGGGACGAGGAACATAGTATGTGCATCAATGCAGGGCGGCAGGCAGGCGGGACAAGGGGCTGCCTTCTTGGTGGCCTGGTTGTGCCCAGTCTACGGGGGAGCTGGGGAGCTGGGAAATGGATGAAGCACCGGTGAAAGGAGCCAGGAACGGAAGGCCCCCAGGGCTGGGAGAGAACGTGGCGCACACGCAGGGGTGCGCTCGCCCGCAATCGCCAGGGCCCAGTGCTCTTCGGTGGCAATGTTGCCCACCCCCTACTCACCACTGGTGCGCAATCTCGTGGCAGATGACGTCCACCGCCAGGTAGAGCTCGTAGCCGCCCTCCCTGGCGTTCAGGAAGCGGCGCTCGTCAAACAGCAGGAGGCCCCAGTTCTGCAAGGGCGGCACAGCAGAGGAGGTTTTGTGTGTGTGTGTTTGTGTAAGCACAGACACACACGCGTGCGCAGGCCCCTGCCCGGGCACACCATACACAGCACTGTACACAGCCCCGTCGGCCGCGCGCGCCCACCTCCATGGCTCCCGCCTTGCCAGGCACAGCAAGCAGATCGAACTTGTTGACTCCGTGGTCGTCTGGGCAGGGAGGTGGGCAAGTGAAGGCCGGCAGATGTCAGGAAGCATCGCACTCCTGATTGTGGATTGTGAGGTGGCATGGCAGGCCCAGGCGGCTGTCGCTGCACAGATTCCCGGTGGTCTGGGATCGACGCCAGGCCCGCCCAACTGGTTGCATACCGCAGACAGCACTCCACCGACATCTACAACAGCTGTGGAGCAGGAGCAGCAGCAGCAGCAGCAGCACCAACCACCACCGGCACAGACACCACAGGCAGCACCACCACAAGCGGCACCCACCCAGCCGGATGCCCAGCCTGTTTGCGTAAAACTTGAGCGCCGCCGCGGCCGTCGTGTACGCCACCGCCAGCTGGTCCTTGGTCTGTTCGCGCCCCACGGTGTACACGCGTACATTCGGCTCCCACGCCGCCACGCGCGTCGCCTTTTCGGCGGGCTGCAGAAGCGAGGGCGGGGCAGGGAGGCGGGGGCAGGGTTGGGCAGGGAAGGGCACAGCTGGAGGCGGCGGTGGGAGGCACCGCTTGCGGGGGACGCGCGTGTGGTGTGCATGCGCAGCATCCCTCCCCCGGCGCTGCACGCGGCGCACCGTGGGCGCGGCGGGCGCGGGCGTCGGCGTCGGCGCCGCCTGCAGCCGCCGCCGCGTGCCGCCCTGCGCCGGCTGGTGCTGGCTGATGTCTCCGGCGGCCAGCGCAAAGAGGTAAGGAGACATCTTGGGCACCGCCGTGCAGTTCCACAGCCTGGCTTTCAGCGCAAAGCTCAAGTCGCTGGTGCAGACCCCATTGGACAGCAGCTCTTTGCTCGCAGGCGTCTGCAGGGAGGCGCGCAGGCAGCGCAGCACGCGTTTCAGCACTGGCACGCCGGCGCGTCTCTGCTCACGTGCTGGAGGTGGGTGGGCAGGCTGCATGGCGCGGGAAGAGTGCTGCCGTCGACAGAGCTCTGCACCACGTTTCCTGCACACCCATCAGGAAGCGACCACGGCAGAACACCCGCTTCCGCAAGCTGCGGCAAGCGAGCGACGCCATGACGTGCACGACAGGTGGTGGGCCCCCGCCCAACGGCACCTAGCGCACGTCGGCAGCCCCCGGTCGTCCTTTGTTCAAGATCGCCCCTGCCTGGCCCACACCCACCACGGTGTTGACCAGCTGGAAGGTGGCCTTGGCGATGGGGCGGTCGTCGCAGGGGAAGATGCGGCGCGCGCCGATCTGCGCGCCGTGACTGACGACCAGCGTCTCCTGCGGCAACGCAAGGACGAGTCGACGGTTGAGAAATGCTTGAATATGCCGAGTTGTTGGTCGGGCACGTTGTGGGATGCAGGGCAGCAGAACCAGCATGTGCGGCGTTCCGTCTCTCCACAGCGGCGTCCCCTGACGCCGCAGCGCGCGCCCTCCCTACGGACGCTGGCACGAAGTGCCGCGCACCAGCACATCGCTGGTGGTGTTGGAGGGCGGGAAGGGCTTGCTGCGGTACAGGCCTAGGGACATGTCGTCGCTGGGCCAGCTGCGCCCAGTTTGCAAGGAGACAGGTGAGCGGTTGAGTGGGACACGGCCGGTGCAGACCAGGAGCTTGGCACAACGGGTGGAAACAACCGACAGCAAGCGTCAAAGCGTACCAGCAAAGCATGGAACACCACCAACTGCGTGGATTGTTTGCCAAGCGCGTCCACTCCTACAACTCCAACCTCCGTTGTGTTGATCCTACCTGCCCAGCACTCCAGTGTAGGCAAAGCTAAGGTTGGCGGCATAGCCAGGCTCCAGGGCAGTACCGTTGAGGGCAAAAGCGATAAGGTTGTCATCCGCGGTAGACGCCAGCTGGCCCGCAGTGAGGCGCTTGAAGGGCGCGCTGACGACGACGCCACCCGGCGCGCAGGCGGCGGCGTCGGAGCACAGCTGCACAGCGCCGCCCGGCTGCCCGCCCTTTGCCGTGGCCTGCACCAGTTGCGGCGGTGGCGGGAGCGGGAGCCGCGTCCGGCAGAGTGGCGTGCGGGGCTGAGCTGTCAGCAGCTCGATGTGCCGTGCAGGCAGAGGGGTGCGTCAGGCCAGGCGCTATCCCACGCCTGCCAAAGGACCAACAGAGCTGGCGTGAAAATGCACACCTGTACCCCCCGGCAAGCCTTCCAGCAGCGCAGCACAGCGCACGCACCTGCACCGCCACGCTGCTGAAGTTGAGGCCGCGCGCGTTGAGAACGACGCAGGCGGGCCCGTCGTAGGGCGTGGCGCCGTCGGCGGCCAGCGCCTCTGGCACCACCGTCAGCACCGCCGCCGCGCCGAACGAGGCCACCGCTTCCGTGGCCATGAACATCGGCGCGGTGAGGTTGAAGGTGAGGGAGTAGGACGACACGTTGAGCAGCCCAGGGCCTGGTGGTGGGCAAGGGAGGCGGGGGGCGAGCGGGTGACAGCGTGCACGCGCTCGCCATGGGGTGGCACCGCCACAGAGCTGCGTCCTGGCGTGCAGCGGCCAGGCACGCGTGTGCGTTTGGTGGCAGGCTGCTGGAGGGCTGCGGGTCGGGCGCGCGGCGACCTGCCGGTACCTTTGACCGGCCGCTGCCTGCTGCTGGTGCTGTGACGTGCATGCGGGCACACCGCCACCGCTGCGACCACTCACTCTTGGCCACCTGCGCGCAGGCCGGCGACAGCTGCGCCTCTGCGCCATCAGCACCCATCAACGTGTAGGTGCCGCCGGCGGCGGGTGGAGGGCTTTCGGCGGGCGGGCTCGGGCTGGGTGCTGGCGTTGGGCTCGGCACGGCAACGGCGTCGCCCTGTGGGCTGCCGCTGTCGCCGCCTTTGCTGAGGCCCACACCCAGGCCCACCGCCAAGCAGATGGTCAGCACCACCGCCACCAAGGACAAAATGACGCATTTGCGGCTGCTGCTGGCGCGGCCCAGGCTCTTGTGGGCGCCGTTGGCACCGGCGGGCCTGCAGCGCAGACGACGGCGGCGTCGGCGGGGGCGCGGTGAGCGGCAGCGAAGGCGGCGCGTCTCCGCCGCCGGTTGTTCGAACACCTTGGAGCCCGATGGCGGCGCTGCAAGCGGATAAAAAGCCCCGACTGCGAGTGCCCGGTGGGTGCAACCCGCGGCCAACGCCCACCTGTTGCCGGGCACGGGAGCGCTGCTTTCTTCGAGGTTTAGCGGATGAAAGTGTTCAGACGGGGACAGCCGATTCAAAAAGCTCCCGCCCTGCACACCGCAGGAGCCCTCCTCCAGCGAGCCGGCCATTCTGGGGCGCCGCGCTGCCAGACCCTGGTGCGGAAGTTGAGCTTGCGTTGCACCGCGCAAAGCGGGGGGCACGGACGCGACGGGCAGGTACTTCCGCCGCCACCTGGCCATCTCAGTGGGAGGGCAATTTGTTGCACTAACACGACGGGAACGAACGATGCACTGCAGCAACATGCATGGTTAAGGCATGTTGTGCGGGTCGACGAACCGCGCCGCGCCGCATGACCGACCGGTTAGAACGCCGCCCGCAAGTGCCGGCCACTCCGCACAAGCAGAGGCTTGGCCTAGGCGCTGATGCCTCATTCATCGGCCGGTCAGTCCTGCGGCGTCGGAAACGCTGCCAGGCCAGCCGTGCCTGCGGCCAGGCATGCCGTGCCGGCTGTTGCGAGCAAGGCGCCGCCGGCGCGCTGCCAGCCGCGGCCCAGCACGCACGCCGCCAGCCCGGGAACCAGCAGCGCCAGCAGCGGAGCGGTGGTGGCGGCCAGCACGCTGCAGGCAGGGAGGTGCAGGGAGGACGAGCACCGCCGCCGTCGGCGGGGGCTAGCAGCGGGTCGGGGAGCACGTGGGAGGGGCTGGGCCTCCCCAAGCCCCGAGCCTGGAGCAGCAACAGTCCCTTTCGGCAGCCGCCACCACCGCGCGCCCCCTGCCCCCGGCTTCTCCTGCCCAGGTGGGCGGGCCTCACCCAGGGCGAGGGCGTGCTGGCCCGCAGCGCCCTGGCAGCGCTGCCAGGCGACACGCTACACACACGCGGTGGACGCCGCTGCTGCCCACAACCCATCCATGCTAACCCATGCACCCTCCCTCCTCCCCGGCCCACCTGAGAAGCCCCCACAGCGAAGCGTTCAAGCTGGACCACAGCGCGCCCGCCAGGGCCGCAAGCGTGACCAGGACGTGGCCAGCGCCGGGCAGCAGCGGCTGCCAGAAGAGGCAGCGCCACAGGGAGTCGCTGCAGCGGGAGGCGCAGCACAGCACAGGCAAACAAAGGGGTTCGGCGTGAAGCAGCAGGCGTGCCGGAGGTGGCTCTCGAGGAGCCACAGGCGCAGGCCGCAGCTGGGGCGCAGCCGCCGCAAGGCGCTTCTCTCCGGGAAGGCTCCATCGACGGAACCAACCCAAACTTAACAGCAGACCTAACAGCAGTGAACGCTCACGCGCAAGCGCAAGCCTGCCGTGCCACCCGCAAAAGCAGCACACAGAACAGACAACGCGCGCACCGGAAGGGCTCCATGAGCAGCGGGAAGCTGCCGAGCAGGGCAACGGCAAAGGCGAGGCGGATGAGGAGGAAGCACGCGGCGCCGGCTTCTGCGCCGGCCAGCGAGGCCAGTGCGTCGGGGGTGAAGGCGGCAAGGGGGTCGGCCTGCGGGCGGTGTGTGGGGGCACGTGGGGGCGTGGCAGTCGGACAGGCGAGCAGGCTGGCGGCGCAGCCGGCTCGCTCTCCGTTGAACGAACCGGCGTGTTGGGGTGAAGGCCAGCAGAGGGGTTCAGCATGGGATGAAGAGTGGAGGCAGGGGAGGGAACACGGTCGGCAATGAGCCAGGTTGGCAGGAGCAGGCATGCGCGGTAAGTGCAGAGCAGGGCGTGCACGCCTGGGCGTGCTGCGATCTCCCGCACCTCCTCTACAGCATACCCCCCCCCCCCCCCCTCAAGCCCCTGCGCCCGCTTCAATCCTTGCTGGCCTGCACCTGCACGGCGCTGCCAAACAGGGCGCAGCAGCTGACGGCCAGCAGCGCCGCCAGGGAGCAGGAGAAGAGCAGCGCAAGCGAGCTGGCGGCACGGGGGCGGGACGGGGCGCGCGAGCGCGGCGGGCACACCTGCGCGCCGAGGACACAGACGGGGGAGGCCGTCAGCAGGCTAAGGGGACTTGGGTTGGTGTGCTCCGCCCTGGCGAGCAGCGCAGGGCAGAACAGGACACAAAGCTGCAGAGGCGATGCGTGATCAGAGGGGCCAACTCACCGCCATAACGCTGTGCAGCGCGGGCTGGCACAGCGCGGGCAGCAGCAGCAGGCCCGCCGCCGCTGTCAGCTGCACCGCACGCGCCGCCCAGCCGCCCCTGCCAAGCAAGTCCCAGTTCGGCCAGGCTTGCAGGGGCTGTGAGGCATGCTGGGTGGCAGCCAGCAGCGCCAACGCCACCACTGTTGTCGCTCCCATGGCGGCAGCGGCCGCCGCCAGTGCGCTCGAGCCCACTGGGCCGGCCGAGTGCCTGCGTGCAAGTGAGCTAGGGCAGCAAGCTTCGCGCACAGGTCTGACGTTGTTGTATTCGTGTGTTCGCAAAACGTTGAGATGCAGCGACGTGGACGCTGCCAGCGGCGTGCGCTCGCGCGGCGCAGCTCCCAAGGCGCATGCCGGCTGCTTTGCTTCGAACAGCCCTTGCATGCATGCTGTCACCGTCCTCTTGCCTGATGGGCAACGACTGGTTCAGTGATCAATTAAAACCAGACGTGAAGGTAACCAATCAGCCTTGCCTGAAGCAGAGCAGCGGCGCCAGCACCACGACGCCCACCACAGCCAGCGCGGTGGGCCGGTCGCCTGCCCACTCGCCCAGCAGGCCCTCTGTGGGGGAGCGGGCTTGGGTTATCGCTCGCTCGCTGATCAGCGCTAGCGCTTGCCGCCAGCCCGCAGTTTTGCTGCCAGCAAGCCAGCGGGCGGCGCCTCACCAGAGTCTTCGGTGCCGACTAGGACGTCACCTAGAACGATGAAGGCAGCCGACATCAGACCTGCAGATACGTAAACCACGATAGGCGCATCTGATACCGCACGTCAAGTGGGATGCACGGAAATATGACAAGCGGCAGGGCGTCAACGGCACAATGTCGCAGCGCAGGAGGGGATGTAGGGATGAGGCTGTGGCAAGGCCTGAAGCAGGCAGCAGGCGTGTGGGCGTGAAGGTGATAAGGCACCTGGCAACGAGCCCGCGGCACAGCGGGTGAATGCAGGTGTGGGAAGCATGACAGGGATGGCGAAAGCAAGGCACGAAGCAGATGTGTGCATTGCTCTGGACAGCAGAGCGATGCACAGAGCAGACAGAGCACACAGGCAGACTGCAACAGCATTGAGCGGCTGTGGGCGCATTAGCTGCGACGTTGCTGCAGCCTCACCAAACGAGTTGACGGCGACCGCAGCGTCGGTCAGCACGGCCCCAGCAGAGCCCAGCGCACGCCTGGCCACGTCAGCATAGCGGACCACAGCAGGCTCCCTGACCACAGCAGAGTAGTAGCTGCCTGCAGGGACAAGCGTATGGTCCGGGGAAGGGAGGGGTGTGTGTGGGTGTGTGGGTGGGTGTGTGTGTGTGTGTGGGGGGGGGGGGGGGGCTATAAGTCAGTGGTGCCACCACCCACCTGCGCGGATATACGGTGGAGTGATGCAGGGGGCATGGCCAGCACCCAGCTCCATGGCAAGCACTCTCGAGCCGCAGGAGATGCTGCGTGCCGGCTGCTGCCTTCGCTACAGGTGCCCTCCTGCCTGCCGGCCCACCTGCCGCTGAGAGGCTCCGGCTCAGTTGGGCGAGGAGGTGTGTGGAGAGGAGGGAAAGCAGCGCGGCGCCAAGCAGGCCGGCGCCACCTGCCACAAGGCCCGTGAGCGCAAGCGCCCGCGGGGCTGCCAGCAGGCCTGCAGGGAAAGGGGTGCAGGAGGTCGGCAGTGCTGAGAGTGCTCTGTTATCTGCTGCTGCTCACAGTAGGGGCGGTGTCGGCACAGTGCTGAGAGTGCGCTGTTCTGTGCCGTGCAGATTGCGCTGGCATAGCACACAGGCGAGCAGCAGGCATGGCAAACAGACACCGCGCAAGCAGACACCGCGCAGGCGGGTAGGCATTGCTCCCACCCACCTGCCCCGAGCAGCGGCGCCGCCAGCAGGGCGAAGCTCGCCGCCAAGCCGCCGCTCCCTCCGCTGCCAACGGAAGCGCCTGCTATGCCTGCTGCGACCGCCGCCCCCAGCCCCTCTTCGGCCGCCCCCTCGCTCTCCGCAAGCAACGGCTGTGCAAGCAGCGGTGCACGCAGCGCTCGACTGTCAGCTGCTGCGTGGGCCTGCAGGCAGGCCAAGGGTGGTCGGAACAAAAGGGAGATTCGGGAGAAGGCCTGGCTGGCTGGCGCCCTCGACGGGCGGGTGTGTGGGGCTGCAATGAGCAAACGGGCGCCCCGCCTGCGCCTGCCGGCCTTCCTTCGGGACCCGTGAGCTGCACCAGTGGTGGAGCATACTGAGCCAGTGAGCGGAGCGGAACATGAGGTAGGAGGGAGGGAGGCAGACGAGCAGGCGGGCTGAGGGGCGTCCCGGCTGCACGCGCAGGCTGCACCATGGGAGCAACACATCCGCTGCACCCAGCCTCGCCTCTTCGGCTGACTCCGCACGGCGGCGGTGGCCCCTCTTCTCGAGTGCTTCCACTGCCTCCACTGGCAGCCCTCCCAGGCTGCCGTAGCCAGCGCCAGCGGCCGCTGCGGCGGCTGCAGCGCCAGCGCCTGCGGAGCCGCCGCTTCCGCGGGCGAGCGCGGGTGAGGCGCGGCCGCTGCGGCTGAGCACGGGAGAGGCGCGGAAGGGGCTGGTGGGCGCGGGGACAGCCCCGCTGGGGGCCACGTCCGGCGACGCGTGCTGCACCGGCAGCAGCGGCGGTGGAGGCTCCGAGGGCAGGGCGCCGCTGCCGCTGCCGCCGCTGGCCCCCAGCCACAGCGGCGGAGGAGGCTCTGCTGGCTGGGCGCCGCTGCCGCTGGCGCTGTCGGCCGCTGCCATGGACTGCCGGCGGGCCAGCATAGAGGGGGACAGTTGGCGCGGCGAGGGCTGGAGCTCGTGGTATAGGGCAGAGGACAGCTGGCGCGGCGAGGGCTGGAGTTCACGCGACAGCTGGCGTTCAGGCGAGAGGGAGGAGGGCAGACGCTCGAGGGGGGCAAGCCCCAGGCTGGGGGCACGCTGTGGTCCGCGCTGCAGGCCTGCCGAGGGCTGCCGCGCCGGCAGCAGCAGCTGGGCGCTGATGGGGGAGAGGGGCGGCGAGTAGGAGGCGGCACTGACGAGCGGGCTGCTGAGCAGCGCCGCGCCGGTGTCGGCGGCCGCGTGGTTGGCGACAGCTGGCGTGAGGCCCAACTCCCATTCCACCTCCCCGCCTGGCATCATCCAGGATCCGTCGTCCAGCTGACGCCATGCGTACTGCTGGTGCTGGCTGCCGCCGCCGCTGTGGGCCTCCTGCTGCTGCGCCGCCTGCTGCTGCGCCGCCTGCGCCTGAAACTGCGCCGCCTGAAGTTGCGCCTGGAAGGCAGACGGAAGCTGCAGGCCCCCGCTGCCGCGGGCGCCGAGCGAGCCGCGCCGGGCCAGAGCACGGGGCGCGGCGATGGGCTGAGGCAGCGAAGGCGCCGGCGAGGGAGGCTGCGGCGGCCATGGCCCGTGGATCACTGTGAGCTGCGGTTGGCCGGCAGACGGAGCAGGAGAGAGCCGCTGCGGAGACTCTGCCGCTGCGGCTGCTGCGGCTGCTGGCCGGCCCTCCCGCATGATGGGGGGCAAGACGTGGGGCGAAGGCGCTGCCAGGCCCGCCGCTGAACCGGCGTGTGCAGCTCCCGCTGAGGAGGCAGCTGCGCTGCCTGCCAGGGGCGCGGTGAAGCTCGCGGCCAGGCGGCTGCGGCGGTGCGGCGCAGGCAGCCATCGAGGCTCCGCCTGCGGCGGCAGCAACGGCTGCTGCTGCTGCTGCTGCTGCTGTGGTTGCTGCTGCTGCCAGGGCGGCGGCAGGTGAGGCGGCGATGGCGAAGTGGCGGGCGCCGCCTGCCGGACACGCCCCTGGGGGGCAGCCAGGGGCGTGGCTGGGCTGGTGGGAGCCGAGGGCTGGGCCGCCGGCGCCGCCGGCACGGGGCTGCCGCTCTCGCGTGCAGGGCTGCCCACAGGTGAGGCAACGGCAGAGCTGAAAGCAGAGCTGGCAGCTGGCGAGGACGGCGGCGCGTGCACGCCCTCTGCTGACAGCGAGGGCGAGGGGCTGCGCCTGCTGAGCTGCTGCTGCGCCTGCTGCTGCGCCTGCTGAGCGGCGCTGTCGACCTGCTGCTGCTGCGCCTGCTCAGCGGCCTGCTGCTGCTGCGCCTGCTGAGGGGCGTACTGGGGAGGCTGCTCTGCGGCGGGGAGCGGCGGCGGCGGCGGCGGCACTCGGAGCGCCGAGCGCGGCGAGCTGGCGGTGCTGCTGGGCGTGCTGCTGGCGGGGTAAGGGGCCGACCCAGCCGACTCATAACTCGCCTCGACGCTGCCCCCGCCGCTGCTGCCTGCCTCGCTGATCGCCGACAGCACTAGCGCACCTTCGACCGTCCCCTCCTCCTCCTCTTCTTCCTCCGCCTCCTCCTCCTCTCCTGTCGCCGCCTCCTGCTGCGCGCTGCCGCCGGCGGGAGGCTGAGCCTGCCATGCCGCGTCTCTCAGCACCTGCCACCCTGGCTGCAGGCCTGCCGCTGTGGCCGGCGCGCGGGGGCTGCCGGGCGCGGCGGGCGCTGCGGCGCCGGGGCTGACGGGCAGCGGCTGCATATGCACAATCGCATCCACCGCATGCTCCAACTGCAGGGGGCGACAAGCATAGAAATGTGCCAGTTTGAGGGACAATGACAAGGAGAGCTCCTGGAGCGTTGAGGAGAGCAGAACGCAGCTTTGAGCGGGGATGCAGGCGGCCGTCAGAGTCGGTCTGCTCCATGAATGCTTCAGGTACCACCAAACTTCCGCTCCCTCTGCGATGTCTGCTCAAAAAAAGCCCCAGCTTGCCTGGTCTGCAGGCACCTCGATGGCGAGCTCCCTGCGGAACAAAAGGTGCGCCGCCGGCGGGTCGCCACCACGCGGGCCGACGGCCACCGCCGCCCGCGCCCGCGCACGCTGCAGCTCCGCCGCCGCCGCCGCCGCGCCCTGGGCGAGCAGGTTTGACGCCTCGGATGCGTCCGAGGACGCGCGCGCCGCCGCCCGCCTGCCCACCCCCGCCTGGAGAGCTTCAGGGGGCCCGGTGGAAGGCACCCCGGCGGGCGCAGTATGGGGCGGGGCGCCGCCGCCGCCGCCGGCTGCACCGCTGGCGCCTGGGCTGGTGGCTGGTGGCTGCCCGGGGCCTGGCCGGGGCATGGCGGGCAGCTGGAAGGAGCGGGTAGCGTGAGGCGGGCAGCCAAGTACCAGGCGGGCGTCGTTGCTTACAAGCTCCTCCTGGCCTTGGATGCAGGCACAGAGACGGTGCGATCCAGGTTGAAAAGCAACGATGCACTGGGCAGCAAAGCATCGGGAAAGGTGACGAGGCGCTGCCGCTCGAAGCATGGCAGCGCCCGCCTTGCTGCGAGCTGCTGCAGGCCCTGTGTTAACATGTCGGGCGTCGAGGGCAACAGCTGGACACACTCCTCACACCAGCTCTACTATAGCGTCTAGAGCGCCGTGGGACTGGTTTGGGGAGGGATTGGAAGCAGGGTCCGCAGGCACGCCGCCGCGTGCTCCCGCCGGCGTTCGCTCCCGCACTGCCGCCGGCGCGACAGGTAGGAAGGTAGCAGCGGTAGTGGAGCTGGTTTAGCTTATAGGTAGGCTACTGGTGGGTTATCATGCAGGGAATCCCCCTGAGGGGGGATCATGCCGACACCCTGAAGGTGGGGAGCGCGCTAGTGACGGTTTCAAGAAAGAGTGAGAAGAAGAGGGGGGAAAATCGCCGGCAGCACGCAAAATTGCATGTGCCTGCCAGCGTCACGTGGGACAGTACCAGAAATAGATCGGCACAGGGATTAGAAATAGAGAGGTGTGGTAGAGAAGGGGACTGCTGTAAATGGAGACTTTGATTTATGCAAGGATGGTGTACGCGGCCGGGGGGGGGGGGGGGGGGGGGGGGGGCTGGCCGCGCAGGGGTGAGTGACACGTGGCGGCAGTTGAGCCGGGGGCTGGGGTCGTGGCCTGGCCCCGGCAAACACAAAGATGAGAGGTACGTTCTGGAAGAAAACACTCGCACGTGTACAACACTCGCACGTGTACAACACTTGCGCGCACCTGTGAGCTGGCTGTGCAGCTGGGAGCACTACGGTGCCCACCGGATGGGCTGAGGCGGACAGTTTCGTACAGTTTGCCAGCGGCTACATCACTACGCCTCCTGCCGCTGTGCCTGCTGCATCCCCTGCCTGCTGGTGCTGCTGTGCAGCCTGTGCTGCTCGCTGCTGTGCCGCTCGCTGCTCTGCCGGCGCAGCGTGTACGCCAAAGCGCTCCAGCAGCGCAAGCAGGAAGTGCTCCCAGTCCAGGTCTGCCTGCTACTGCCGCCGCTGCAGCGCCCCGCCGCGCTCCAAATCTCGCTGCTGCTGCTGCTGCCGCCGCCGCTGTTGCTGCTGCTCGGGGGGCTGGTCAAACATGCCAAAGAACGCTGCAGGAGGGGAAGGGCGCACGTGCACCAGCACTCATCTTCTTATCAGTCTGTTGCATGGCGGCGGACGTGCCATCGCGCCTGGCACCGACCGTCGACCTTGGCAAGCCAAAGAATGCTGCAGCGGGCAGACTGCGAGTGCGCTGGGTGCGTAAGAAGCTGCCGAAGGCTAGGGCTCGGGTACCGGAAGAGTGGCGGGGGAGGCATGACGCGAGCAGTCGGTGCATGCAGCATTCAGGGTTGCGTTGAGCTGTCCATGGGCGGCAGAGCGGCAGCCGCTGCTGCGACAGTGTCGTCCCGACGCACCTGAGAACAGGCGATAAGGAGCCCCTGTACGCCCGTCAGCAGCACGAGGCCTGCGGTGCTAACCGAATCCTCAAAAGTGCTGCCTGCAGGCATGAGGGGAGGGCGTTGGCAAATGCAGAAGTTGCTGCGTAAAACGATGAAGCAAACGCACAGGTTTGGCACGAGTAACGGGCGTTTAATCGGCACAATGTGTGCTAAGCTCAGCAGGTCCCCCCGCCCGGTGCCCACCTGTTGCGGTGTTGACATCGATCAATGCCACAAACAGTACAGCGATGAGGTAGGCGGTGCAGACAATTCTTTGCAGGCTCCACTCCCTGGGCTCCGCCGCTGCTGCCGCCGCCGCTGGCGGGACGAACTGCGCGCCCGCCCCGGCCAGCGCGCCGCCCCCCTGCTCCGCCAGCTGCGCCAGCGGCAGCCATGCAGGCCCATTGGTGGCGTCGGCGAGGAGCACCGCGTGCTCGCGTGCTGTGCGCCGGCGCCACCGCCGGCGCAGGTGCCGCGGGCGATGGCGGGTCCGAGAACGGCCCTCTGAAGGGCTGCTTGCAGATCTCGCACCACCTGTAACCCTTTTCGTTGATCCAGTGCTGCACGCACGCGTGGTGCGCCTGCTGCGGCAGGCGGGGCGGCAGGCAGGCTTGGGAGGTGGACGGTCACACGCCAGCGGCGCACGCGACATGCTGCTGGTGCGTCCCAGGAAGGCCGCGCGGCACAGGCGGCAATACAACAGCCACACCTGGATGCTTCCACTGCAGGCGCAGGGCTGCACCAGCTCGCCGTCGTCCTGCAGGCAGATGCGGCACGCCGCAGGGGCGGCCGCAGGGGCGGCCGCAGCGGCGGCGGCGCCGCAAGTCCCGGCGAGGCCCTGGGTGGTGTCGCCGCCGCCAGCGGCCTGCTGCCGCTCTCTGCCCTCTCCGCATGCAAATCCGCCTCGCCGTCCTTTCCCACGAGAGGCTGCTGCTGCTCGTCCGACATTGCGGGGGCGCACTGCACTTGGGTTGTGCGCCAGCTGCGCTCTCTGTAAAGTAGCTGGGGTTCGATGCGACAGGAAGCAGCGACCGGTTGTCGCAAACAAGGGGTGAACTGGCAGAGATGCGGGTCAATTGACCCGCTCAGCGACGCGCAGGCACCTTCGCAGAACACACCGGCCGAGAGACGTTTGCAGCACCGCAGATTGCAAGGCTTCCCGCTGGCCGCCTGACCGAGCCCCTGCGCCGTGCGCATTGCAGAGAGGAGACAGGGGAGGAGCGGCCTGCGCTGCCGCCGTGCCGCCGCCGCCGCCTGCACAGCACGCGAACCGCGGTGGGGCGCGCTAGCCCAAGGGGGCTAATGAGCGTCAAGACCCTATTCCGAGCATTTACCGCTCCCCTGCCGTGAGCCTGACGGTCACGAGCGCGCTGCATGCGCCCGCAGCTTCATCGCCGCATTCCTCTGAACTCCTGGGCGCTCGCGGCGCGTTCCCATAGAACCAGCAGCTCAGGGGAGGGACTAGAAGCGTCAGGCGGGGCGGCAAGCAGCCATGGCACTGCTTCACAGGCTGCACACAGGCCTGGCAGCCAGCCTGCGGCTCTCTGGGCGGCAGTTTGCGGCTGTCCAGCAAACAGCGGCCTTCCACCTGTCAGCTACGCTTGATGCGCGGCGAAAAGGCAGCGACAGCGATGGCAGCAGCAGCAGCGACAGTGAGGATGAGGAGCCGCACTCCTGGGTGAACCCCAAGCTGGAGACGCCGCAGCAGGCTGCTCGCGACGAGGAGCACGAATTTCTGCCGCTCTTCGACCCCTCTGTGCTCCGCAGCGCAGGTGCGCCTGCCGCCGCCGCCGCCTGCTGCCCGCCGCCGCTGCTGCTTGTTGCCTCTGGCACTGCTGTCGCCATTTGGCGTGCATCGCGTCGAAGCACTGCCCAAGCTAGCGTGCAAACAGCTGCTGCACAGCGCATGCACGCCCCTGCCGCCGCCGCCTCTACATCGCGCCGCCGCCGCCGCCGCCACCGCCGCTCCCACCACCGCCCCGCCGCGCAGATGGCAAGATGCCGGGCAAGGCGATGTCTGACCTGCTGGCCGACCCTGGCAACGAGCGGTGGGACGTCAACACCATGATCTCCCCTGCTCTGGCCGAGGCGCTGAAGGCGGCACCAGAGGGAGAAGATGCAGACACGGCGACGGAGGAGCTGGGCGAGGCGGCGGACGCGTTGAGCAGCGGGCGCGGTGAGTTGCTCAGCGGGCTGCTGGCGACCGACGGGGCCTTGTCGCAACAGGGGGCTGGGTTGTGGGCTGCTGCAGAGGCAGTCTGTGTGAAACGCGTTTGGAAGTGCCGCCGAAATGCCAACCGGCGCAGATCTTGGAGGTGGCGCGGCATGCAGTGCCACAATGCAGGCTGCCCAGCTGCGGCTGTGCTGCGCCCGCAGCGGCGGCCGCGTGCCGTGATGCACAGCGCGCTGCTGTGGGCGCTGCCATTGGCAGCCCACCCCTGTACTCTGCTTTTGCCCTGCCTGCGCTGCAGAGCTGGAGGGAGACGAGCCTGCCAGCGACGACGACTTGCGGAGGGTGGCAGAAGCGATTGATCTGTACTTCCTGTGAGCGTTGCCTGGCAGCTGCAACGCCGTGTCGTGCCTGCTGTGCTGCTGTGTGTCCGCCTGCCTCCTGCTGCGTGTTGAGCGGGTGTGAGACTGGAAAGCCTGGCACGGCACAGGCCGTTGAGGAGGGCTGTTGCAGGGCTGGCTACACTCCTCTGGCGGCTGCCGGCCTCCTCAGAAGGCCGCCGCTGCTGCCGCCGCCGCTGCCGCCGCCGCCGCTGCTGCCGCCCACTGCTGCTCCTGGTGGTGGTGGTGCTGCTGCTGCTGCTGCCGCTGCTGCTGCTGCTGACTGAAAGGTGCGCCTGTGGCCACTTGATGATGTTTTGTCTGCAGCGCTGCGCCGGATGAGGAGGCGGAGGTGGACGGGTTTGACGACATTGACCGTGACACGCTGGAGGCGCTGGGGGAGACGATCAAGGAGGTGCTGGACGGTGAGTGGGTTCATCACGGGCAAGGATACTTTACAAGATAACAATTTGCCAAAAAGAGAACAGAGACGGTGAATGACATCAAGGTGACGTACGGTGAGACTCGCGCAGCCGGCTCTTCCTGTCAGCCACTGCCGAACGCGGGTCCTGCCGCCTACTGCACAGCGGCGGCCAGCGTGTGGCACAGGCTTTGGCAGCGCAGGCAGCAGCGACACAAGGCTTGGACTGCGCCTGCGGCCGCCGGTCGGCAGAGGGGCACCAGCGGCTTGCAGGTGCTGCTGCATCACGCGCCTTGTACCCACCCTCCCGCCTGCCTTCCTTCTCTCTGAGCCCCGCAGGCGGCGCGCGCAGCACCGTCATCAACACGGCCCCCCCGGGGCGACTGCCCTGGGAGGTGCTGGAGGTGGAGGCTTACCACGACGACGAGGCGCAGCCGACGGTGAGCTGTGCTGCGCGAACTTCGCTATCCAGCCTGTGTGTTGCGCAGAAGGCAGGCAGCGGACGGCGAGCTTCACAACACGACGTCGCGCGTTCACACGGCCCGCCCCCCGCATTACATGTGCATGCCGCCTCTGGCTGTGCGTCACTGCCCCCCCCCCCCCCCTCCTGCGGCAGGTCAACTGGGCGGTTGACCTGACAGAAGGCAAGGCGGCGGACCCCTGGCGCGCGTCCCACCTCAGCACCGAGACGAAGGAGCACATGTGGCAGCTGCACAGCAAGGAGGGGTGCGTGGCAGGGTGCTGGAGCGGGCTGTGCTAGGGTGGGGGGACAGCGGCGGCAACCCAGAGGAGCGCACGGACGCGGCACCTTTGGGCCGCCAGCCCTACCTCATCTCCCGTCCACCCACCTTTCCTGCGCCTGTTTGCTGCTGCTGCTCATTCCGCGGAGGACCTGGACATTTGTCATCTGGCTGCCGCGCCCTCCGTCCCCCCCCCCCCGCCTCACCCCCTCCTCCCTGTACCATTTTTGCTGCAGGTGCTCCGCGGAGGAGCTGGCGGAGACGTTTGGCATCCGGGCGCAGCGCGCGATGGCCATCCTGGCGCTCAAGGAGCGGGAGCACGCGGCGCGCGAAGCGGGGCAGCCGCTGCACGAGGACCTGCAGGGTGGGTCCCGTGCGTCCCTGGTCACGTCTGCGGCGGCTGCGCCTGCGGGAGCTGTGGGGGGGGCAGGGGGCATGCTGCGCGGCAGGCGGGCGGGGCGGCCTGTGCGGGGACCTGCAGGGGGAGCGCATCGGAGCCTCAACCGCAAGCGCAACCACTGTCGATTGGTGGAACTTTCGCGTTTTATCAGCTTTCGCAATGGGTTCCAATGGTTTATGGTTGAATCTTGCAAGTGCAGACCTCATGGATGACGCGCACGGAGCAGACGAGGTGATGGGCGCGCGCGAGCGGCACCACGTGGTGCTCCCCTCCTACCCCAACTTCCATGTGAGTGGAACGAGGGGGGGCTGGGATGGGGTGGCAGGGGCCATGGCGGGCAGCTGCAGCTGCAGCCGCTGTGCGCTGTGCACTGCGCCTTGGTGCCGTTGAATGCCTGCCCCCGCATCGACACCTCCCTCTCTGCGCCGCCTGCCATGAAAACAGGAGCTGACTGAGGCGGACGCAGACCGGCTGGCGGCGCTGCTCGAGCAGCGGCTAGGCAAGAAGTTTGACGACGTAACGCCGGAGGACATGACGCCGGAAGTGACGCAGGAGGTGGGTGCTGGCACCGCCGCTGCCGCCGCTGCTGCATGCATGCACGCCCTTTTTGGTTGTGCACACCTGCGCGCTGGCCGCCGTCGGCACCGCTGCTGCTGCTGCTGCTGGCCAGCCTGGCCGGCCGTCAACCCGCCCTCCCTCGCTCTGCAGCTGCTCACGTGTGGGGTCGCAGGGACCAGGGGTGGCCCCAACAGAGCACCTGGGTATGAGTCATGCTTCAACTGCCTGTAAACTTTGCCGCTTGCCGTCCTGCGTCCCCCCTGCCGCAGCTGCTGGCGGCGACGGGCATGGACAAGGGCGCCCTGGAGGAGGAGCTGGCGGCCAAGGAGGAGGAGCACCTGGTGGCGGAGTTCCGGCGCAGCCTGGAGTACAACCTGGGCAAGGTGGGTGCTGGCTGCCTCCTCGTCTCCCACACTCGAAACGCGCCCGGGAACGCCGGGCCTTGTGTGTGCCGCCTGCTGCGTCCCTGGCGACGCCACAGCGTGGGGGGGAGCCGCCCGGGGAGCGCCGCCTCCGCGCTGCACACGGTTAGGGAGCGTACCCCACCGGCGGCGGCGGCCCCCACCACTGCCCTCCAGCACCGTCCCCGCCCCCCACCCCACCCCCCACCCACCCACCCCCACTCTTTGCACCGCTGCTGCTCCCACGCAGACGGGAGCCAGCCTGAGCCGCGCCAGCCGCCGCAGCCACCCGCCCAAGCGGCCCGAGGCGGGGTGGAGCCTGCTGGTGCAGCCGCTGGGCAAGGTGAGAGCTGCCACGTGTTGCTGTTTGTTTGTGTGGGTGAAGTGAAGCCAGGGCAAGGGTGCGCCCATGAGGGCGGCTTGTAGCGACTGGGCGAACAGAGGGGGCAGGGCTGCCGGAGCAGCCGCCCGGCCATGTCACCATGCAGCATGCATGCTTGTCCGCAACACACTGCCCCGATGACGGCAGGCGTTCTCACGGTATGTTCGTTCCGTCTCCGGTGCAGGCAGCAAAGGCGGGCGCGGCGCAGCCGTTTGTGGCGCAGCCCGACGGCAGCAAGCGGGAGCTCACAGAGGATGAGAAGCTGTACTTGGAGCGCCAGCAGTCGCTGCCGCGGTCCAGGATCCTCTAAACACCCTGTGCGTGCGGCGTGCAGCCTGGCCTGGCGCTCGCGACCGGCGCGCAGCCTTCCACGTCGCTCGCGCACAGCCTCACGCCAGCCTGCCACCTGGCAGCGAACGCGATCCAGCAAACCCGCCCCTGCTCACCCAAACGCCCCGCTTGTTCCCTGCTCATTTCTGCCCCCCCCCCCCCCGCCCCGCCCGTGCTACGTGCGCCCGCGCCGCGCGCCCTGTGGGCCCTGCCGCTCGCTTGCTCTCCTCTGCTGCTGCCCTGCCTCCCTGCTCATCCCATTGCGCCAACACTGCAACACTGTGCGCCAGCAGTGCAGCAGCTTGCTTCAGCTTGCCTGCCAAGGTCCGCTCAAACATCCACAGCATCACAGAACAACCCTCCCCGCAGGGTGCACGTGGGTGTGCCACGAGGCAAGCGCGGCGCCTGTGTTTTCCACACAGTAGATAGTACGGGGAGGGGGGGGGTAAATGCTGCCATTGGGCCATGCATGCCTGAGCATGAATCCTGGCAGCAACTTGAGGGCCTTTGAGTACCTTTTGTGACTTGCCATGTAAAGCAGGCAAGACTGGCCGCGAGGCGGGGCGAGCACATCAAGCCGCCGGCAGCGCTCAAAAAGCGGCGGGCGCAGGCCGCGAGCCGTGACTGGTCGAGCTTGCGGCGGCGGTGCCTCACGCCGTCTCCCTGCGGTTGAACGTCATTCTCATCACCAGCCGCGGGGCCGACCGCCTCGGTCAGCAGGCGCCCATCTTCGCTGCGGCCCCGGCGCTCGTGGCGATCCCAAGATGGGAAGGCTGAGCCGCGCCTTTAAGCGGAAGATCGCCAAGGACGTAGAGAACCTCCGCGCCGAGGCAGAGGCGGCCTCCAAGGCCCCCGCCCACGGCGCCGCCGCCAAGCCGCAGTCCCTCGCCAACGTGCCGGCCTGCATGCACCGCTACCTGGCGCACGCCGCCGTAGGCTCGCCAGAGTGCAAGTGAGGGAGATAGCAGCATGTATGATAAAGCGCGATACGCGCCGCCCCAGCCCCGGTGCCGCTGCAGTGCCGCCACCGCTGTTGCCCGAAACAACCAGCGGCATTCCCTTGTCGCCACCTCTCTCATGTGTTTCAGGCTAGTGACGGCTCGCCAGGTGGGAGAGTTCAAGCTCGCGGCGGACGGGCCTTGGCTGCGCATGGAGGCCGACCAGGCAAGGGGAGTCGACTGGGTGGCGGGGGGCTGCCCAGCGCAGCGCTGCCGCTCCCTGCTGCTGCCGCCCAGCTGCCGCCTGCCGCCGGCGCTCTCGAGGTGTGTCGTCCCCCACCCACGCCCCAACTCTCTTGCCACGCAACATCCAAATGCAGGTGGCTTCCCCCGTGGTGCCCGCCATCGTGTGGACCTCCAAATGCCGCATGAGCCCGCTGGCGGCAGTGCGCGGCCTGGACTCGCTGCTGGGCGGCAGGGGCGCTGTGGTGGGTGGGCTGTTGAGGGCGCTGCGGTACGTCGACACTGCTGGCTACCCCTCTGCAGACGCACCTGCTGGCTAGTATCCTGCGCCAAACACCTTGCCCCGGCACTGTCCTGTGCTGAGGCCACACTCACCCCACCCACTGCCACGAGCAGGACTGGCGGCTGTGGGGCTGGCTACGAGTCGTCAACATGCGTGGCCCCACTCTAGACGCCACCATGCTCACCCGCTGGCTGGCAGGTAACTGACAAACGTTCCCGTAAACTACAGCCGAGTTTGCGACCCCTGGTCACGTGGAATGCACGCGTTGCCGCCGGGGTTACTGTGTGGGTGCAGGCGGCAGCTGCTCTGCACAGTTGGACGCAGGCAGTGGCTGCCTCACAGCAGCTCTTCTGCTTCATCACCTGCAGAGACCCCCAGCTTCCCCCGCGCCATGCTGCCTAGCCCTTTCGTGCGGTGGGAGGTGGTGGAGGGCAAGGATAATGGTGGGTAGGTGGGTGGGTGGGTGGGTGGCTCGCAGTGGGTGGGTTTGGCTAGGACGAAGGGGGCAGCCTGGCCTTTGAACACTCTATGCCTCTGCTCCAGGCCCTGCGCGTCGACCGCCTGAAACAACAGGGCTGGCTCCATCTGTGCCTGCTGTGGCCCTCCACTGCCCTCCCCTGACCTGGTCAGTGTGCGCCCCCTGCAGAAGCGCGCGCGGTGCTGACGCACAGCGGCACCACCGTCAGCGGCATCTTCACCTTTGATAAGGCGGGCCTGGTGGTCAGGTGCGCGCCAGCTGGCCCGCGCTGCACCGTGCCGAGCGCTGCCCTGCCTCGTGAGTGCATCAACCCACTGCCACCCCTCGACTGCACCTCGACATCGTTGGGTGGCCTGTTCACAGCACCTCTTTCCGTGTCAACGCCCTGACCGCCTCCCCCATGCAGCTTCCACTCACACTGCTACCAGATGCCGGACAGCAAGACCAGCGCCCCCGGCGCCGCCTGGGTGGTGCGCTACAGCAAGCACGCCTTCAAGGAGTGAGCGAAGACGGGGCGGCGTGGGCGTTTGGGGTGTGGGGTGTGGGGTGGGGTGGGGTGGGTGTGTGTGTGGTGGTGGTGGTGGTGTGTGTGTGTGGGGGGGGGGGGGGGGGCTAATGAGGGTCGGTAGCACGCACTTGGTTCGCCGGCTGCGTTGCTCTATCGTCAGCACTTAGCCATAGGCATCTCTGCCTACACAACACCATCGATTCGCCTCCCCCGCCCAAGCGCAGCGTGGCTGCCGCAGGCGACGGCGGCAAGGGCGCCGCCGGGCGAGTGTTCACGCCGTGCGATGCCGAAGGAGCATGGGTTTGGCCCAACGGGCGTGAGGTGCCTTACGTGCGGTTCTGCCTGCAGAGCCTGACGGCGGAGTAGTGGTGGCTGCGCAGCGCGCTGCTGCCGGCGGCCGCGATGTGCATGCTGTGCAGGCGGCGGCGACCGGCGGCGATCTTCAGCAGTCGCTGCCCGTGCCTGCCCGTGTTCCCTCGCATTGCTGTGTTATTTGTGCGTAATAATTTCATTCTGATGTATGTTGCAATCAACTGTGCGATTGGCCCATGCTGCAAAGCATATTGGATAGCCGCAACCGAATTCCAAGGTCGGCGTCGGCGGGTCCGCGACGTGGCGAAGCGCTCGCAGCGGCTGGGCGCTGAACGCTCCACTGGCGCACGCTGCGGCGCCCGCGGCATTTTCATCGTGTCCACAAGCCCCACAAAGTCACACAGCGCACACGAAACCTCGCCAATTGGCCGCTCCCTTGCTTACCACAATTTCGCGCCCCGCGACCTCGGGAACTTCGAAGGGGCCAAGAATGGGCCTGTTCAACGCCGGTTTCAACCGCAGGGTCGCCGCGCGCGTGGGTGACCTCCGTGATGAGGCGGAGGCGGTTTCCAAGGTCCCCGCCGGCATCGCCAAGCCCCAGGCGCTCGCCGACGTGCCCACCTGCGTCCGCCGCTACCTAGAATACGCGAGCGTTGGCTCGCCCGAGCTCAAGTGAGGATGGATGGGGCGAATTGGGCGGTGCAACCTTTCTTATGTCCCCGCGTCCCGCCGCCGCCACCGCCGCCGCCGCGCCACCCGAGCACACCCCGCCGGCGCTCGCCAGACACCCACCCCACACCCACCCACCCCACACACACACTTTATATGCAGGGTTATCACCTCCCACCAAGTGGGAGAAGTGCGGTTTGAGGCGGAAGGGCCCTGGCGCCGCATGGAGGCGCAGCAGGCAAGCGGGGGCGACAGGCCGACACGCCCGCCGGCGTTGCGCGTGTGCTGATGTGCTCGCACCGGGGCTGCCCCACCCACCGCCTCTCCACCCGCCGCTGCCACCTACTGCTCGCACCTTCCCTCCCTCACGCCCCCCCTCAAACCCCCCGCAGGTGGCCTCCCCCATCGTGCCCGCCCTCGTGTGGAGCGTCAAGTCGAGCATCAAGCGCCTAATGAGCATCCGCGGCTGCGACTGGCGCGTGGGCGGCAAGGGCGCGCAAGACTGGCGGCTGTGGGGCTGGCTGCCCGCCGTCAAGGGGTCGGGTCTCACCATGGACGCCACCTCGCTCACCCGCTGGCTGGCCGGTGGGTGCTGAGGGGAGCGTGGGGAGGGCACCATGGTGCCTGCCGTGGTGCCTGCAGCAGCCCCTCCACGTTGCAGCCCAGCTGGCTGGATGCCGACAGCTGGGCACAGCCTGCAGCCTGCCCCGCCAACAGCATCCCCCTGCTGCACCCCACCGCCGCGCTTGCTGCACTCACACACCCGCCATTCCCGCCCTGCTTCATTACCTGCAGAGACCCCCGGCTTCCCCCGCGCCATGCTGCCCACCCCCTTCCTGCGCTGGGAGGCGGTGGAGGGTGCAGACAACGGTGGGTTGAGGTGGGGAGGGAGCCATGGGCTGCCAGTGATCTGGGGGGTGCTGCCGGCAGCTTGCGCCGCCTTATTCCCCGCTGCAGCGTTTCCAGCGCCCGCCGGCGTCGCTCCCCTTTCACCCATCCTCCTCTTCCAGGGCGCACGACGTGCCTACCCACTGCGGCACCACCAATCCGTCCGTCTGCTCCAAACCAACGCCACCTTCCTGCTCTCCTCCTGTGTGCCTGCGCAGAGGCGCGCGCGGTGCTGACGCACGGCGGCACCACCGTCAGCGGCACCTTCACCTTCAACAAGGGGGGCCTGGTGGTCAGGTGTGTGCTGCACGAAGGAGGGCAGCCCCCTCTGAGCGCACCCCTTCTCCCTCATGCTGCTGCGCAGTCAGGCGTGTGGCCCGTCCCTGTCACGCTTCGACCGCTCCTCTCCTGCACCTGCAGCATCACATTGCCAGCCGCCTGCTGGCAGCCCGCTGCGCATCGGACGCCCGCCCTGCATTGAGGCTCTTCAGAGTATCAATCACGCATGCATTCCCCTCTCCTCCCTGCAGCTTCCGCTCTACCGACTATGTGCTGCCTGCCGACAAGAACAGCGCCCCCGGCGCCACCTGGGTGGTGCGCTACAGCAAGCACGCCTTCAAGGAGTGAGTGGGAGGTCGCTGGCAGGAGGGCGGGAGGCGCAGAGGGGGGGCAGCGCTGCGTGCAGCCCCGCTCCCACCAGCTCCCACCAGCGGCGATGAGACACGGTGCTGCGGTGGTGCATGCTGCTGCAGCATTTTCCTGCCACCCCGGCAGCCCCAGCCACAGCAAAGCCTGGGCGAGCCCGAACCGGCCCTCCTCGTTCTCCCCCTGCGTGCAGGGTGGAGGGCGCGAGTGGTGGCAAGGGCGCCGCTGTGAACGTATTTACTCCCACTGAGGCAGCGGTGCTGTGGGTCTGGCCGACCGGCCGCGAGGTGCCCGTCACCCGCTTCCACCTGGACCGCCTGTCAGCAGAGTAGCGCCGCCCAGGGCCGACCCGAGGTACAGCTGGAAAAGCCTGCTGCGAAAGTGTTCGCGCGCCTGAGAGAAGACGGCGTGCGGCAGCGGTGGCGGCGGCGGCGGCAGCGGCGGCAAACCCTAGCTCCAGCGCGATCTCTGGCCCTCCACCAATCTTGAATCCATTCCGGCATGCACGTCTTGTGACACTGGGAACATACGAGGCGGACAGGCGGGGGAGCAGCGACAAATTGAGGGTCCAGGCCTGGCCTCCGCGCCGCCACGCCCCCCACGCCTTCAGATGGCTGTGAGCACTGTCGAGATGTGCCAGGCGAGGCCAGGGGGCCGCCAGCCAAGATTGAGGCTAAATGCGAGATGCTGACACGGCCATGCACTCAACCCAGGCGCTCGGTATGCCGCCCTGTATTTCGCAAGGCTAGAAACCCTGCTCGAGCTCGGCAAGAAGGCCTCAAACGGCACGATGAATGACACCGTGTGGAGCAGCGCGTTTGTGAGCACGGCTATTCCCGTCTCCGCGCTGCTGGGCATCGTCTTCGCCCTCTTCCTGTGGCACCGCGTCTCCCAGATCAAAGTCCGGGGTGGAGCTGCCGTTCGCAGCGAGAATGGCCGGGAGTACCTGCTGGAGGAGGAGCAGCGGGGCGAATCCGAGGTGAGCCGCGGCGGCACGTGATGGCTTGTGGGGCGCGCACTCGGCAGTGAGGAGGGGCGCCACACGTCCAGGGGCACTGGGCGCCGCTGATCGCTGCCTCCTGCGCCCCGCAGATTGAGGAGAAGTGCGCAGACCTGCAAGCCGCTATCAGCGAGGGAGCCAACTCCTTCCTGTTCACCGAGTACAAGTATGTGTCCATTTTCATGGTGAGCGGCCTTCCCGAGCTTGGGTTGGGAGCGCCGGCGCCGCCGATTTGGGCCCGCCGCACGGGCCGCCGCCGCCTGCGGCCCCCCCCCCCCCCCCCCAGCGTTAGTCACGCCTCGCATCCCCCTCTGCGCCCGCAGGGCGCCTTCTCCGTGCTCGTCTTCGTCCTGCTGAGCTCCCAGGACGGCTTCCAGGTGCGTGCCTGCGATGGCGCCGCTGCAGTGCATGCCTGCATATTTCGAGGCGCGGGCCTACCTGCCGTACCCCGCCCCCTGCCTCGCCCTGCCGCGAGGGCACCGCCCCTGCGCGCGCCTCTGTTATACGTCAACCGCCCACCCCACCCTGACCTGCTCCATGCAGACCAAGTGGCACGAGGACGACAAGGGCGTCATGCGCGCCCCCGCGATCTACAACGGTGTGTGCGTGCGCATGCGTGCGGCGCACGCGCCTGGCGTCGCCGCGGCCAGCGGCCGGCTTGCATCTAAACCACACCGCGATGCTTACCGCGCTGCACGCGGGGCCCGCCTGCGCATGCGACGCCGCTCCCCCCCCCACTGCACCGCCCGCCGTTCCTGCATGCTCTCGATGCAGGCGCCTTCTCCACCCTGGCCTTCGTCGTCGGTGCCATCACCTCCATCCTCTCTGGCTACCTGGGCATGTGGATTGCCACCTACGCCAACGCCCGCACCGCCTTGGAGGCTCGCAAGGGCATCGCCCCCGCCTTCATGGCCGGTGCGTGCCCCCCCCCTTGGGGGGGTCGTCGATGCACGCACGCGCACGCATGCATGCACACATGTCGAGTCATGCAAGCGCCGCCGGACCTGCTGGCTCTGCGAGCATCTGGCTTCCCGCTGCTGCGAGGCTCTCGAGGCGCCGAGCCCCCGCGTCGAGCCAACACCAAACTGCCTGCGTTTGGTGTGCCCCCTCATGTGCCCGCAGCCTTCCGCTCCGGCGCCGTCATGGGCTTCCTGCTGGCCGGCAACGCCCTGCTGGTGCTCTTCCTCCTGCTGCTGGTGTTGCGCAAGGTCTACGGCGACGACTGGGAGGGCCTGTACGAGGTGCGCGCTGCGCTCACTTTTCTGCACAGCACCAAAGAGTCGGTAGAACACTTGGAAAACAGGGTCGGCGTAGCGCAGCGCAGCGCCCCCAACTCGCTGCTTTCAGCACCGAACGGGAGCGCTGCCTCCCCCGGCGCACGTGCTGTGTGCGTGCTGCTCGCCCCTGCGGCGGCCAGCCAGCGCTGTCCGGGTGCTGGGGCAGCGTCTGCCGCCCGTGGGATCCTCCATCGCTCTGTTCCAGACTTCTGTTTCTGTCTCGCGGGCTTCTGACCCTTCTGCGTCCCCCCCCCCCCCCCGGTGCAGGCCATCACCGGTTACGGTCTGGGCGGCTCCTCCATCGCGCTGTTCGGCCGCGTGGGCGGCGGCATCTACACCAAGGTCGGTGCTGCTGCGCTGTGCATGCTGAGCCTTGTGCTGTGCTGTGTTTGGTCATGCTGCGATCAGCCACGCGGCTGCATGGGCGCCGCCATGTGCACCAACGTCGGGGGTGCTGCTGCGGCGCGCTGGGTTGAGCTGTGGTGGGGGCTGTGCTGTGCCCAGCTGTTGTAGTGCTGTCTGGCTGTGTGGGTGGCGGCATCTACGCCGGCTGTGGATGCTTACAGTTGCTACTCGGGAGCAGCTTTGTGCCGCAAACCGGCAGTTCCCGACGTTGGGAGCTGATGGCATCGCTTGCCGCTGTGCATGCTGCGTGTGGCTGGCTGTGCTCAGCAGCATCCCTGCTCTCCCCTGCAGGCTGCCGACGTGGGCGCCGACCTGGTGGGCAAGGTTGAGAAGGACATCCCTGAGGACGACCCCCGCAACCCCGCCGTGATTGCCGGTGAGCACGCTGTGCCGCGCTGTGGTCAGCCACGCTGTCCCGCACGGTGCGGCTGCCGTGTGTGGCTTCGCTCGCACGCAGTGCATGTCCGCAGCAAGCTGCCCTGCATGCATGAGATTGATCAATCAATGGACCGAGTACTGGACTCCCCCGACAACCCCGCAGACAACGTGGGCGACAACGTGGGCGACATTGCCGGCATGGGCGCAGACCTGTTTGGCTCCTTCGCCGAGTCCACCTGCGCCGCCCTGGTGGTCTCCTCTGGTGCGCCATTCTTAATTGATATGCTTTTGGTTCCGTTGTTTTTGTTAACAGCTTCCCAGTTCAGCCGAGCCCACCTGCATCGCCCTCTGGTGCCCTCCTGCGGCGGTGCCCGGCCCCTGCGACCCTGCTGGCTGCTGCTTGCCTGCCAGCCCCCGTGCGGGGGGAAATGTGCGGGGATGACGTGCGCTGTGCTGCACGCTTGGTGCGACGAGGCGCTGGGAAGTACGGGCCCCCGGACGCCTTGCCCGCTGCAGCGCGCGCTCTTTTGATGCCCCGGCTCCACCCTCCCAACCCCCTGCCAACCGTCGCTGCGCTTGCCTCCCTCTCTCGACCCCCCCCCCCTTGTTGCAGTGTCCTCCCTGGGTGCCTCCCACTCCTGGGTGGCCATGTGCTACCCCCTGCTCATCACCGCCTCCGGTGAGTCTTCCCTGTAGTGCCCGCCGCTTGGGTTGGTGCTGCCGCTCGCAATACAAGCTGCGACTGGTACTGCCGCCGCTGCCGCTGCTGTCGTCGCGCTGCCGCCGCCGCTGCGGCTGGTACTGCCGCCGCTGCTGCTGCTGCCGTCGCGCTACCGCCGCCGCCGCGGCTGCCGCTTGCCGCACCAACTGCGCCTGCTGCTGCTCCTGCTGCTGCTTTTGCCGGGCGTGTGGCTCTGCCTGGGGGTGCTGGGCGGCTCGCGGCTTGCCTGCCCTGCCGCTCGCTCACCCCCTTTGCACCGCCTGCGCGCCGCCACCGCCCCCGCAGGCATCGTGGTGTGCATCCTGACGACCCTCATTGCCACCGACCTCAAGCCCGCCCGCGTGGTGGCCGAGATCGAGTCCACCCTCAAGGTCCAGCTCATCGTGTCCACCCTCGTCATGACCCCCGTGAGTCATGGGTAGTCGTGCTGCTGTGCAGGGCTCTGGTGTGGCGCGTTGAGGCCGCCGCTTGGAACGCGGCTCCCCCTGCCGGCACAGCCGTTGGCGTACGCTGCCGTCAGCTGCTCCTGCGTCGCAGGCTGGGCTGCTCCTCACCCCCCCCCCCCACCCCACCCCACCCACCCACCCACCCACCCACCCACCCCACACCACCCACACCACACCACCAGCCTCACCCCCTCTCTCCTCCCTCCCGCCCCTCTGCCGCCCGCCCGCAGGTCGTGTACGTCATCTCCATCTGCGCCCTGCCCGCCGAGTTCACCGGCATCTTCTCCGAAGAGCCCGAGCGCGTGGTCAAGAACTGGCACATGTTCTTCTGCGTGGCCTCCGGCCTGTGGGGCGGCCTCATCATCGGCTTGGTCACCGAGTACTACACCTCAAACCGCTTCCAGCCCGTCCAGGTGCTGCTGCTTTGGGCGGCGCCTGCTTTGTTTGTAGGGATAGATGATTAGTCAGCAGTCAGTCGGGTGCTTGTGATCACCTGGTCTACCATAACAGTCGCGCATGGTCACAGAGCACTGCACCTCCCAACCGCTTCCAGCCCGTCCAGGCGTGTGTGCTTGCATGCATGTGGCGCGCGCGTGTGGCTGCATGCTGCTTGCGCCGGGTGCACGCCCTGCGTCTCCCGCGTTTGCTTCTTGCATCTGCTGCACCGCCGACGCCGCCATTCCCGCCTGCCTCTGGCTAACCTCCCGCCTTCTCACCCTCCCACCAAACAGGATGTGGCCGACGCCTGCCGCACCGGCGCCGCCACCGACATCATCTTTGGTCTGGCCCTGGGCTACAAGTCTGCCATCATCCCCTGCATCATCATCGCCATCGCCATCTTCATCAGCTTCACCGTGAGCCCCCGCCGGCCTCCCTCCGCCTCTCACCCTCTGCGTACTGCGGCGTGTCTGCCCGCCCTTTGCCCCCGCGAAGCTCCCAGCTTTGCTCGTGCACGTGGTGGTTCCGCGTCCGTGCCCGGGCGCCCGCGTGTGTGCGCACGCGTGAGACGCGTGTGTGAGTGCTCGTTCTCCGCCTCCCTCCCTCCCTCCCTCTCCTGCAGGTGGCCCACATGTATGGCATTGCCTGCGCCGCGCTGGGCATGCTGGCCACCATCGCCACCTGCCTGGCCATCGACGCCTACGGCCCCATTTCCGACAACGCCGGCGGCATCGCCGAGATGGTGAGGGGCCCCCTGATGTCGCTGCTGCTGCGTCTGCCGCTGGCGCCGCCGTCGCAAGTGAAGTTGGCCGTGGTGCGCATGCAGCGACGCTCGATTGAGGTGGAGCCGGCTTGGGCGAGGACATCCGGGAGCGCTGTAAAGCCCTCTGCACACCCTGCAGCCCTGACATCGCCGCTGCCCATCCCTACCTCCCGACTCCGCGTGTGCTCCCTGGTGCAGGCCGGCATGGGCGAGGACATCCGCGAGCGCACGGACGCCCTGGACGCCGCCGGCAACACCACCGCCGCCATCGGCAAGGGCTTTGCCATCGGCTCCGCCGCCCTGGTGTCCCTGGCGCTGTTTGGCGCCTACGTCACCCGCGCCGGCATCTCCCTCAAGGACTCCTCCATCCTGGACCCCGAGGTGGGCGCCGCCTTGCGTGTAACTGCTGCTCTGCTTGGCCGCCCGCCGCTGCACGTCCCGCCTGCATGCCACGCGGCCGCTGCAGCGGGCAGTGCCGACATGCCAACACGGCCTGACGGAAGCCCGCCAACTCACCAACCCGCCAACTCACCAACTCACCAACCCACCAACTCACCCCGCCGACCGACCTGCAGGTGTTCTCTGGCCTGCTGGTCGGCGCCATGCTGCCCTACTGGTTCTCCGCCATGACCATGAAGTCCGTGGGCAAGGTGAGCACGCCGTGCATGCTGTGGTGTGTGCTGACATGCTGTGCATGCTGTCCCTGCCTGGGCCTCTGGCATGAGGTCCACGGGCAAGGTGGGCGTGCTGCGCCTGCTGCTGCCAAGCCTCTGCTGCTGCTGCTGCTGGGCACGTGATGCGCAGGTGTGCGGCTGCCCTGCCTGCTGGACTCGCAGCTAACAACAGACCACACAACCGTTGCGTTCTGTCCCTCTCAGGCCGCGCTGGCGATGGTTGAGGAGGTGCGCAACCAGTTCAACACCATCCCCGGTCTCATGGAGGGCACCGCCCGCCCCGACTACCGCCGCTGCGTGGAGATCTCCACCGCCGCCTCCATCTCCGAGATGATCCCCCCCGGGTTCCTGGTGATGGGCACCCCCCTTGTGGTGGGCATCCTGTTCGGCACGCGCACCCTGGCCGGTGCGTGGGCGGGCGGGCGGGCGGGGCCGCACACGGGGCGCATGGGGTGCGGGCGCCGGCGGCCTGCGCGCGCCCGCCTCCTTGCTCTGCTACGCCCGCTGCTTTGGTGGGACGGCTTCGCACGACACGATGATATGCCTAGCGTATCACGCGTGCTGCTGCGTGCCCTGGTCACCGGCATGCAAACCTGGCATGGCCCCTGCACCCCGCTCTTCCTTGCCCCGCTCTGCAGGCGTGCTGTCCGGCGCGCTGGTGAGCGGCGTGCAGATGGCTGTGTCCATGTCCAACACCGGCGGCGCCTGGGACAACGCCAAGAAGTACATCGAGGCCGGTGGGTACTGTCGATAGTACCGCTGACCGTACCGCTGCCTGTAGCTGCTTGGCAGCATGGCGCTTGCTGTGTTGCAGAGCGGCTGGGGGTTTCAGGCGCTGCCCGCGTTCGCTTGGCGCAAGACAAAGGGAGGTGGTGCATTGAGGCGCGTGCGTACGTCTGCCTGCGTCAGCTCTGCCCTGAGTAGGACCGGCCGTGTGACGTTGTGCTGCCTGACGTATATGCCCTGTGCATGGGGGTGCAGGCTGCAGGCAGAGTCGCTTGGGCTTTGCGTGCAAGCCTCCTTGGCGCCGCCCCCGCTCACCTCTGCCCCCTTGCCCACGCTCCCGTCCCCCCCGTTGCTGCAGGCGCCAGCGAGCACGCTCGCGAGCTGGGCGGCAAGGGCTCCGACTGCCACAAGGTGGGTGGGCGGGTGCTGCCAACACAAAGCAAAGGGGCCTGCTTCAATGCATTGCCGCCTGGTGCGGGTGGCCAGGCCGTGCTGCCTGCTCCACACCCCTGCCTGCGCCTGCCCCACACGGCTCCTCGCGATTCAGACAACGAAATGAAACGAAATGATGCAACTCATGCGCAGGCCGCCGTGATTGGCGACACCGTGGGCGACCCCCTGAAGGACACCTCCGGCCCCTCCCTCAACATCCTCATCAAGCTCATGGCCGTCGAGTCGCTGGTGCTGGCGCCCTTCTTCCTGGCGCACACCAAGGTGCGGGGCACTGCCGCGTGGTGCTGCAAGGATTTACGGGTGTCCAGGGTTTACGAGGGGGTTGCTGGTTTCGTGTTGTTGTTGTAATGGTGAGCCTTCCGCTAACGTACACGTGCATCACATCCCTTCCCTCCATCTCTGCTGCAGGACGGCCTGCTGTTCCAGTTCTTCAAGTCCACTTGAAGCGCATGAGCGGCAGCGGCAGCGCGACCGCGCGCCCGGCCGCGCGCCGCAGCGGCATGTCGGTCGTCGACCAGCAGGCACCCTGCCTTGCTGGCCGTGCGCGCCCCCTGCCGCTGCGCCGCCCCAGCCGAGCGAGCGCCTGCCGTGCAGCGGCGGGCACTAGCGGCCCGGCCGGCTCGTGTGCGCAGCGGCGTGGCGGCGCCGTGCCGCCGCGCCCGCACGCGAAGAGCCGGCCGTGGCCCTTGTCGCAACCCACGTTGGTTCTCGCCGAGAGCTGATTTTCTTGACTCTTTTGTCAGAGGAGGCGTGCTGGCGTGCTGCCACAGCGGCACCCGGCGCGACGGGCGGCGCTGGCGGCTGGATGGGGCCAGGCGGGCAGCAGCGCTTGCTGCACGTTCCGCCTGGGCCCCCTCCCGCCGCCCGCCCACGGCCCACCGCAGCCCTCCTCGCCGTCCCTCCCCACCTAGCGCAGCAGTTTTGTGCTCCTCCTCCCTGCTGGTTTCAAGTTTTGCGAGCGTTGCAGCGCACCCTTCCCTCCCGCTGGCTTGCTTGCTCTCCCAGTTGCCCCCCCCTTCCAACGCCTGCTTATGCGCCTGTCCCCTTCCGTTTCGAAACCAACCAGACTCCCCTTTGGAACCCTTATTCCCCCGCCAGAGGGTAAGGCACCACCAAACCAACCACCGCTCGTCTACCCGCGTCGTCGCCACCACCCACACGACCCTCCCTGTTACTTAGCGCCTCTTTCAGCACTGTGCTGTAATCAACCCGCAGAAGAAACGGGGGGTTAGCCTCCCTTTGGAGGCGTGCTGGGAAGTACAGCCTGGGGATGCTCAGCCGCGGGCGGCCTCGCGGCGGGCGTGCTGCGACCATCTGTGAGTCCAGACAGAGGTGGCTTCTGCGCCCGGCGCATGCGCTGTTCCAGAGCATTTATGAACCAATTTTCGATCTTCAAGGCCCCCTCCAGCACGCCCCTCCAGCCGCCGACCCTTCTGGGTATCCCGCCAAACCGTCCTTGCGCTGGCGCTGCCCTGCGGCACGCTGCCCGTGCATCCGCACACCGAGGCTGGCCAGTAGATATACACGTTTGCTCGAGAGACGCGACGCATCTACGACACGTAGGAGACACGCGGGCGATGGAGGGCATCCAGAGGCACTGCCAGCTGGCTCGAGGACGCCTGGCTGTCGGAATTTGGCGCACGACGGTGGCAGGCGTGCTGCTGCAGCGCTGTTGGCCGGTCCCGCACGACGCAGCTGCCCTGAAAGTGATTAGTCAGGAACTAACGGGTAGTTCAGTCCATGGACGGAGGTCAGAGGCTTGGCGAAGGGCAGACTGGTTGCCAAACGAGAATCGGCAGGTGCGCACGGAATCGCCCGTCTGGCGGCGACAGCATTGCCGCCAGCGGCATCTCCTACACTTGTGCCAGCCGCCGCACCCTCCGCACTCCTCACTCCTCTGACACTGCAGTGCGGCCTGCATCCTCACTGCACGCCACAACCACCACTGGAGGTCAACGCCCGAGCGCACCGCAGGTTCCCGAACGCAGCTCCGCCCCCGCGGCGCTCCTTACCTTTGGACAGTCACTCCAGGTACATGCGCGGCGGGTGCGGCGCTGCAGGTGCATAGCCGAGTGCGCCGCCGCAGGGCGACGCGCCCCAAAAACCCTCCCTGCGCCCCCTCCTCGTTACTGCAGCTCCATCGTCATGCCAGGCATGCCGTGCCCTGTTGTGATCCCCGCTTCGAAGGGGCACTCTGTGCCGGAGACCAATGGCGTGGAGGCCGCTCATGAGCAGCCAAAGGGCCTGCCGCGCGCCCTCTCGAGCGATCCCATCACCGTTACCACGGTGCGTGGGCATGCCAACGGTGTGCTGCCGCCATCTCGCCGGCGATCACGCCGCCGCCGCCGATGCCCGCCGCCGCGCAAGGCGCCGGCGCCTCGTGGCGGCAACGCGTCCCAACCCCTGCACTGGCACCCCGCCCCGCCCACATGCTTTGCACATCATATCATGCCAGCCCGCCCGTGCGCCGGCGCACCAACGACCCGCCGCCACTGCGTTCCGGCACCAGACCACTCGCCGCCCGCCCGCCCGCCCGCCCTCTCCCTGCCTGCAGGTGCACAAGGCTGCCAGCGAGGCCGACATGGCGATGCTCAACAACCTTCTGGCCGCCTCCAAGGCGGCACAGAGCCAGTATGCCAAGTTCACACAGGCGCAGGTGGGTGCTGGGCAGCGGGCCTGCACAGGGGGCGGCGGCGGCAAGGCCTCGCCTCGAGCCTGCGCTCAGCCACCACCGCATGCCGCCATCTCTCCCTCCTCTCTCACGCTCACGCCGTCAAACCAACCACCGCTCTCTGCCCACCCTGCCTGCCCCCCAGGTGGACGAGATCTTTAAATGTGCCGCGCTGGCCGCCAACGACCAGCGCCTGCCGCTGGCCAAGATGGCGGTGGAGGAGACAGGCATGGGCATGGTAAGGGGGAGCCGTGCGGCAGCAGCTCGATGAAGAGGGAGGGAGGGAGGGGGGAGTGGCTGGGAAGGCAGCAGGCGGAGGAGACGCGTGGGCCTGGCGGTTGCGCATGGCAAGTGAGAAAGGCAGGGAGGGGTGCGACGAATGTGCTCGTCAGCGGCCACGGCAGTGTGTGCTAGCAAACGGCCCGCTCTGTGCGCACGCCACCCGCCCGCGCCCCTGCCTTGAGCCCCTTTGCCCCTTTGCCACTGCCCCCTCCCCGCAGGTTGAAGACAAGGTCATCAAGGTAGTTGCTGCGCATTGGGGGAGGCCTGCATGCCGCGGCGCTCGCCATCTGACCGACGCGTTCACGCCGCTGCACTCACCAAGCCGCCCTTTTTTCCTCTCCCTCCCTTCCACCCATTGCGCAATCCAGAACCACTTTGCCAGGTGTGTGCTGCTGCTGCGATCGCTGCCGATGCTGGTGCTGATGCTGGTGGTGCGGGCGCGGACGCTGCCGGCATGGTCATGTCTTCCCTGTTGCAAGCTTTGAGCCTGCGATCGCTCCCGCTGGCTCCCTGTCGTGCCTGCAGCGAGTTCATTTACAACAAGTACAAGAACGAAAAGACGTGCGACGTGATCGAGGTCGACCCGCAAGGTGGGCTGCTGCTGCTGCTGCTGCTGCCGCCGCTGCTGCTGCCGCTCTTGTCGCTGCTGCTGCTGCTGCTGCTGCTGTCGCTTTCGCGACTGCTGCTGCGGTGCGGTAGGGCGGGTGCCGTTGTGCGAAGTGCCCCGTGGCGCCAGCCAGCATCTCTTGCCCCTCTCTACCCCTGCTCTCACGTTGCGCTCTCTCTTGTTGGCCGCAGGTGGCTTCACCAAGGTGGCGGAGCCAATGGGCGTGATTGCGGGAGTTGTGCCAACCACCAACCCCACCTCGACCGCCATCTTCAAGTCGCTGGTGAGGGGCGGCCTCGGGAAGGCATTAGGATGGCTGCATGCAACAAGGGCCAGAGTGGAAAGACGCAAAGATGCGTGTGGCGATGCACCGCAGGTGTGCGCGGGCCCGCTACCCTCCGTGCGTTCCTCCGCCGCCTCATCACCCGCCGCCCTCTGCGCCGTCCTGCGCTCCCTGCCCTACAGCTGGCCCTCAAGACCCGCAACTCGCTGGTGCTCTGCCCGCACCCCCGCGCCCGCAAATGCACCATAGAGGCCGCGCGCATCGTGCGCGACGCTGCCGTGGCGGCGGGCGCCCCCGAAGACATCATCAGCTGGATCGAGCAGCCGTCGCTGCTGGTCAGCCAGGCGCTGATGCAGTCGCCGCAGGTGCTGCTGGGGGCGGGCGGCTGCGTGCTGTTCCGCTTCGAAGCGCAGCGATGTTGCACCTCCCTGCTGGCCCGCACAGGCTGCGCCTCCCACCTCTGCCACCTTCACCCCGCCCCCTTATCCCCCCCACCCACTCCCCCCCCCAAAGGTCTCCCTTATTCTGGCCACCGGCGGACCGCAGATGGTCAAGGCCGCCTACTCCTCCGGCAACCCCGCCCTGGGCGTGGGCGCCGGCAACACGGTGTGTGGCTGGCTGCAAGGAGGGGCCCAGAGGAGAAGGGCCTGTGAAGATGGGGCTCGCGCGGCCGAGCCGTCGGATGCGTGCCGCCACCCCTCGTCCCAGCTGCGAGCCTCTCCTGCCGCTCGCATCCCTCGTGTGCGCCCTGCTGCGGTTTGTGAGACCGCTGGCGTGGGGATGGCTGCCCCCCCGCCCATCCCCGTGCTCCTCCTGCCCAAACTGACGCCAGCCCTGGTCTTCGTGCCTGCTGCAGCCCGCTGTGATCGACGAGACTGCCGACGTGGAGATGGCTGTGTCCTCCGTCCTGTTGTCCAAGGTGAGCCAAGGGAGGCGCGTGCCTGCCTTGTGGGCAGCCGCCCCTGGTGCACGCCCGGCAGGCGCAGCGCTGCAGCCGCCCCAGGCGCCTCGTTGGCAGCCTGCAGCGTGCACCGCTGCAGCCGGCTGCGGCGCCGCTTCGCTCCACCTTTGGCCGTCGAGCGCCTGATCACTGCGCTGCCGCCGCCCGCGCGCGCCCCCCCCCCCCCACCCCCCCCACCCCCCACCCCGCGCCTCCGCTCTCTGTTGACTAGACCTTCGACCACGGAGTGATTTGCGCCAGCGAACAGAGCGTGGTGGTGGTGGACAGCCAGTACGACGCGGTACGTGTTGGGGCACATGCAGGGCTGCGTCCCAGCGTATGCCTGGCTAGCGGTGCTGCGCCAGCCTGCGTGCTGCCTGGTTCACGCGTCAGAGAGGTGCCGCCTGTTCCTCGCCCAGCCCCTCCCTCCCCTCACCAGGTCAAGGCTGAGAGTTTGTGCGGCGGGGCACCTACCTCCTGCCTGCCCTCTCTCCCGCCCTGCCTGCTGCCTGCTCCCCCATGCTATTGACAAAAGCCGGCTACTGCTTCTCTCCCTTGCCCCTCCCCAGGTCAAGGCCGAGTTTGTGCGGCGCGGCGCCTACTTCCTGAAGAACGAGGAGGAGAAGGACAAGGTGTGTGTGTGGCTGCACACAGCAGGAGCGCGCCCCTGCCCTGCACCAGGCAGCTGCTGCGCGCTGCCGCCCCCCTGGCAGGCGCGTCAGCCCACTCTGCCCAACCGACTCCCGTGGCAGGTCCGCTCCAAGCTGCTGATCGACGGCCGTCTCAACGCCGACATCGTGGGCCAGTCTGCTCAGAAGCTGGCCCAGATTTTCGGCATCGAGGTGCCCGGTGAGCGCAGCAGGGGCAGCGTGCAGAGCAGCAGGGGGCATGCGGCCGCCGTTGCCGGGTGCTGGTTGGCCCTGCTCGCACCCCGCCGCCTCGCGTTGTCCAGAATCTGTCCCCCCCCCCCCCCCCCCCTGCTTCTCTCCGCCACCCTGCACCCCTCTGCTACGTGAAGACAAGGTCCGTGTTGCACCCTGCCCTCCCCCTGCCCTTGCTCCCACCGCCACAAAACCAGCCCCCTAACCCTGCGGCAGAGTGGACCCGCGTGATCATCGGAGAGGCCGACATCATCGGCAAGGAGGAGGCGCTGAGCCAGGAGAAGCTGTGCCCGGTATGAGCGAATCAGGGGGGCGGGGAGGGGGGGGGGGGGGGGGGGGGCGGGCGCTAAGTGGGATTGCCGCCTCCAGCCGGCAGCGGCGGGCAACGGCGCACGCCTCGTCCAATACCCACACACCCGCCCACCAGCCCACCCGCCCACCCGCCCTGATTCACTCGTCTCAGGTGCTGGCCATGTATCGTGCCTCGAACTTCCATGATGCGGTGGAGAAGGCGGACCGGCTGGTGAGCCTTGCCTGTTGATCGTTTGGTTGCATCGGTTGGTTGCACAGTCAGCTAGACAGTCTTGTGAAGCTGCTGCAGCGGAGCCGGCGGGCTGGCTGGTGAGCCGCTCTGCACCTGGATCTGCTGGCCTCTTGTGTGTTTGCTGCCCCACGCTGCACACCCCGGTCCGTGCCCTCCGGCCTGCTCCCCACTCTCCCAAACAAGCCCACCATCCCCGGCAGTCAGCCCTCTCGCCCGCCCGCAGGCTGTGCACGCCGCCGCGGTGCACGCCCCCACCCGCTCCCCGCCTCGCTGAGCATCAGCCTTCCCCCCGCTGCTGCCGCTGCTGCCTCGCCCGCAGGTGATGCTGTTTGGTGCGGGCCACACCTCGGTGCTGTACACCAGCCCCCTCAACAGGGAGCACATCCAGGTGGGTGGGCGGGGCACAGGTTGCAAGAGAGCACAGCAGGTGCAGCGTGCAGTGCGCACAGCAGGTGCAGGGTGCATGGAGCGCAGCAGCCATGGGTTGCAGGGAGCACATCCAGGCAGGTGGGGGCCAGAGGTTGGGAGGGGCGGCTGAGCAGGCCGCACTGTACCCTGTTGCCACTGCCTGCCACGCGCTCTTCCTGCGCTGTCAACTCGACTCATTGTTACCTGTCCCTCTTGCCTGCCTGCCTGCCGCAGAAGTTCACACTGGCCATGAAGACGGTCCGCGTGCTGGTCAACCAGCCCGCCAGCCAGGGCGCCATCGGCGACCTCTGTGAGCGCCTCAGGGTGGCTTCCGCACGCAGGGCGGTGGCCTCGTGCCCGTGCCCGTGCCTGCCCTGCCCACTCGCGCCTGTTCACCCCCCCACCCCGCCCCGCCCGCACCCCAACGGCCAGACAACTTCCACCTGGACCCGAGCCTCACCCTGGGCTGCGGTTCCTGGGGCTCCACCTCGGTGTCCGCCAACGTCGGCCCCAAAAACCTGCTGAACATCAAGGTGGGGTGGGGGGCAGGGAGGGGGGGCGGCGGCCACGGGGCAGGCGTGGTGACGGGTGCTGCGCAGCGAGCGCTGCCGGGGTCCAGTTGAAGCCGTGGGGGCAGGCGCGGCCGCCCAGACTGGCAGGTCACCCGCGAGCCGCCGTGGCAGCCGAGCCCACGCGCACGTGCCCCCCCCCACCCCCCCACCCCCCACCCCCGGCCTCCTCTTGCTCTTTGCAGAGCTGCATCGAGCGCCGCGAGAACATGCTGTGGTTCCGGGTTCCCCCTAAGATCTACTTCAAGGCAAGCCCAGGCTGACTGGGGGGGGGCGCTGCCGCCGCCGCCGCCGCCGCCGCCGCTGCGTGCTGTGTGCCGACGGCAGGGCGACCTCGAGAAGGGCTTGCGCAATCGTGCGGCGCGTCCTGTGCACTTTCTTCGGCGCATCATGTGAGCGTTCTTTGATGCCCCCCCCCCCCCCCCCCCCCCCCCCCCCCCCCGCCTTCTGCAGGGAGGGTGCATGGAGGTGGCCCTAGCTGAGCTCAAGGGCAAGCAGCGGGCGTTCGTCGTCACTGGTGGGTGGGTGCCCACAGGGGTACTGATGCGAGCGGGAGCGCATCCGCAGCAGGAACAACAGGTCACCCCGAGGGAACGCGCATCAATGCTGGGCGGCAGGCAGCAGCTGCAGCGCGTGCAACGGCAACAGGATGCTCTGCCGCATGGGTCGCTCAACCTCTCTGCCGCACCCTTGCCGGCCCGCCTGCTGCCCCCGCAGACAAGCCCCTGTACGACCTGGGCTACGCCGATCAGGTAGGTGTGCGCCTGCGCTGCCTGCGCTGCGCTGCGGTGTGCCGTGCTGCGCCGGGCCGCGCCGTGCAGCGCCGTGCTGGCATGCTGTGCCGTGCTCCGTGGAACCAACTTGCCATCCCTCTGCCGGTACATGTTCAGGTCACCCACATCCTGGACCGCCACAACATCCACCACCAGACCTTCTACCGCGTGGCGCCAGACCCAACGCTGGCCTGCATCGAGGATGGGCTGTCGGAGGTGAGAGGCGGGCAGGCAGACGGGGGGACTAGGGAGCAGGCCGCGTGGCTGATCTCACCGTCACGGCCTGCCCCTTCGCGCCAAGAGCCCGTGCCCTCTGCACGCCCCCTGCCCTCCACCCTGCCTGCCGACCACAGCCTGCGTATTCCCTACCTGTCTGCCTGCCAACAGATGCGTGAGTCCCGCCCGTGCCCTCTGCATGCCCCTGCCACATGCCTGCCAACCACAACCGCGTGTACCCTCTTGCCTGCCTGCCTGCAGCTGCGCGAGTTCCGCCCCGACGTCATCATCGCCCTGGGCGGCGGCTCACCCATGGATGCTGCCAAGGTGGGTTGAGCACAAGTGCAACAACCCACACCAGCAGTCGCGTGAACCGGGCCGCTGCCCCGCACCAGGGCTGCTGTGCTGCGCCGGTCGCACGCGTGGGTGCGCCGTGCATGCTACATCGGCGCTGCTTGCACAACAAGTCTAGCGTGTGCGCCGCCCTTGTTGATTCATTCCAATGCACCCACCCACCCACCCACCCACCCACCCACCGCAGGTCATGTGGCTGATGTACGAGTGCCCTGAGATCGACTTCCGTGGCCTGGCCGTGCGCTTCATGGTGAGCGCTTGTCCTCCATGTTCAATGTTCGTCACATATGGGAGGGAGTAATGGCGGCAGGTCTGCAGGAGAGGTGCATGAGTTGGGCGTGCGGCCCATCACAACAGTTACTCTCCCTCATCGCTTCCCTCTGCCGCCCATGCTCGCCCTGCCCTGCGTCTGACACCAGCCTGCCTCCCACCCTCTGCCCAACGCCAGGACATCCGCAAGCGCGTGTACGAGGTGCCCGAGCTGGGCAAGAAGGCCCTCATGGTGTGCATCCCAACAACGAGCGGCACCGGCAGCGAGGTGACCCCCTTTGCGGTGGTGACCGATGAGAAGACGGGCATCAAGTACCCCCTGGTGAGCTGGAAATGTTGATAAAGAGGCATGCTGGTGGCGGCGCTGGCGCTGCCGCCGCTGCCGCTGTCACCCGCTCCCGCTGCCGCCGCTGCTGCCGCGCCACGCTGTGCCCACGCCTATCAAGTGATGCGCGGCCGCCCGGCAAGGCCATGCCTGCCGTCTGCTCTCCCCCCCCCATCATCCACGTGTGCAGGCTACCTGCGCTCCGACCCCCCACTCATTGCTTGATTGATGCTCCGCTGCCCAGCATGACCGTCTCTGCCCCCTGCTCTCCCCAACCACCCACCTCGGCAGGCCGACTACGCTCTGACCCCCCACATGGCCATCGTCGACCCCCAGCTGGTCATCCACATGCCCAAGGTGGAGAGGGCCCGGCCAGCAGGGGGGTGCATGGGACACGCAAAGGCGATGGATGGCGCATGCCCCTCCCATGCTGCCCACTCCAGCGAGCGCACCGCCCGCCCTCCCACGCCCGCCTGCAGACCCTGACCGCCTTTGGCGGCATTGACGCCCTGGTGCACTCCCTTGAGAGCTACGTGTCTGTGTTTGGTGCGTGCGTGGGTTGGGACAGCCAAGGCGAATGTGCAGTCGCAAAGCTTGCGTGCGTCGCGGCGTGTTTGCCGGCCTGCCGGCCTCAGGCGGGCCCCGCGCATGCGCTTCAGCTGCCGGCAAGCGCTCACAGACCCTCACCAGCCCTTCTTCGTCCTCCAATTTCGCCCCACGCAGCCACCGACTACACCAAGGGGCTGTCCCGCGAGGCGGTGTCCATCCTGTTCAAGGTGCGGCTGCAGCGCTTATGCATGAGTAATGCGTAACTGAATGATCAGACTGATGGGGAAGTGCACTAGCAAAGGCACGCGGTGTGGCAGTCGCGCTCACAGCGAGCCAGCAGGGGTGCGCTCTCCCACATTTGCAGCGACCCACAACACCCACGTGCTGCACATCTCCCTGCCCTCTGGGCTCCGCTCCCCCCATCAGTTCCTCCCTCGTGCCTACGCGAACGGGAACCGCGACCTGGAGGCCCGGGAGCGCGTGCACTCTGCGGCCACCATCGCAGGCATGGCGTTCGCGAATGCCTTCCTGGTGCGGATAGGGCTCTTAGAGGGCAACCCGCTGGGACCCAGGGCATGACTCTCGTGTGCCTGCTTCCGCATCCCCCTCTCCCTGCCACCCAAGGCACCTGCCACTTGCTCGAACAAACACACTGGGCTGTGCTCACTGCGTGCTGCGTGTTGTGCGCCTCCCCAACCCTCCCTTCCTCCCATCTTCTTGCAATCTCAGGGCATCTGCCACTCGCTGGCGCACAAGCTGGGCTCCGCCTTCCACATCCCTCATGGCATGGCCAACGCGGCACTGATCACCCACGTGAGCCCTCTGTGTGATGATGACCGGCCGTCAGATTGATGTAGTCGTTCCTGCGTCTCCTTTGCTGGAACTGGGAGGAGGAGAGGATTCATTCCTCTCCTTCCATGATGGATGTTAGGCAAGGCAATGTGCCCGGAGCCTCATGCCTGTCGCCGCGCCTTGCTCCTTCCGCGAACAACCCGTCTCACGATGTGCATGCTGCCTCCGCTCTGTCCCTTTGATGCACCAACGGCAGGTCATCCGCTACAACGCTACCGACCGGCCGATGAAGATGGCGGTGTTCCCGCAGTACCAGTATCCACAGGTTTGTAGCAGCTGGGAGGAAACTGGCACAATAGCGGCAGCTGCAGCTGCAGCACCAGCGGCAGAGGCAGGCGGCGACGACACACGCAGGCAGCGGTGGCGTCAGCGGCTGTTGCACCACTGCGGGAGCAGCACAGGCAGCGGCTGCAGCGCAGCCACGGCTGCGACGGCAGCGGCTTCAGTAGCATGCGTGCGAAAGCAAGCTGACAGCTCACCGTTCACCCCGTTCGCAGGCCAAGGACCGCTATGCCGAGCTTTCAGACATGCTGGGCCTGGGCGGCACCACCCCCGACCAGAAGGTGGGTGGAAGCCGGGGGGGGGGGGGGGGGGCGGGGCGCTCGCCCTTTCTGCTGCCTCCTTGCCTCCTGCTGTCGCTCACGTGTGTGTACCTCGTCTGCGCTTGCGAAGCCGTTTCTGATCTCGCCCTTCACAACACACACCCTGCACACCATCGTCTCACATCTACCCTTCACACGACACCTTCAGGTTATGCACCTGATCGAGGCTGTGGAGGCGCTCAAGGCCAAGATTGGCATTCCGGTGAGGGGGCGTCCGACTGCTGCCGTGCTGTGCTGCCACTGAGGCTTGCAGTGGCACCGGATCACAGCAGTGCAAGACGGTGAGAACTGGCCTGTTTCAAACAGGAGGAAGCTCCCTCCCCTCCCCAGGCCACTATCCGCGAGATTGTCGGTGCCGACAAGGAGACGGAGTTCATGGACGTGCTGGACACGATTGCTGACATGGCGTTCGACGACCAGGTGCACATGCGCTTGCGTGCACTCGCTCATGCATGCACAGCGCAAACGACGGGGCACGTTTCGCGTGCAGCGCCCGCCGCCCGGCCCGGACCGGCTGCCTTTGCTTCCTCTCGTTGTAGTGCTGTGTGCAGCCCGCTCTTATGACCGATCTTGTAAGCTCATAAGCGCGCCGCCCCCCCCCCCCCCCCCCCCCTTGCAGTGCACCGGCGCCAACCCGCGCTACCCTCTCATCTCGGACCTCAAGCAGATCCTGAAGGATGCCTGGGGCGCGCCCATCCTGCCCAACGATGGACGCCTCAAGGTGGGCAGGGAGCGTCGTTGTAAGTTGGCAAGGCAGGTGGTTGTTGTGAGGAGAGGGAGAGAAACTTGAAGAATTGTGTGTGGGATGTTCGCCCATCGTGCCCCAACGACGGCCGCCTCAAGATGTGCCTGGGGGCGCTGCTGCTGCTGGTGAGGGCATGTTGTAATCGTATGCGGCCGCCTGAATGCGCGTCAGTGTTGCTGGGCCTGGTCATGCCTTGCGCCACTAACATGCCCTGCCCGTCTTAACATATGCTTCCACCCCTGCCCTGCCCCACCCTCTCCCCACGGGCGCTAAGCTGCTACCCCACCGACCCCTCCGCCTCGCCCTGCCTGCCTTGCCCAAACTCTACCTGCCCCAACCACTGCCCCACGCCCTCCCCGCAGGCGCTGCGCCGCTTCCCCACATACCTCACCGCCGAGGTGCTGTCCGGCGCGCACGTGACGCACCCCGTGGCAGCCACCCCGTCCCGCCGCTCCTTTGAAGGCAACGAGTTCACCGCACCCGCCGCCTCACCGCCAATCTCCCCGCTGCGCTCGCTGGCGTGAAGCGGGAGGGGGCTGCACAGGGGGCCGCAGCAGCAGGGGCGGCAACCGCACAGCGGCTGCTGGCTTGGCGCCAGAGGGAGGGCGCCGCGCATCGTGCCCCCCGCCTGAGCCACCCGTGCCCACGCGTGAGGCTTTGCTAGTGTTAGGGCGCCCCCCGCATGCCCGCCACGCACGACCACCAAACACCCCCAATGCATGCGTGATGTATGCGTAGCGCGCCCCGTACAAACGTACTCTCTTCTGCATGCGATGCCATGCCCCCCAATTGATGAATCCCGAAACACTGACCGGAGGCGCCCGCCCTCCCTACTGTTTTCCATGAGGTCTGCACAGCTAGTGCCACCTCGATGCCATGACATCGTGCCCTTTTCCCATGGAGCAGCAGACTTGCCCGCCCAGTGCACGCCTGACCTCCACACTCGACACCTGCTCCTCAGTGCCCTGTGACCTTCCCCGCGCAGCTCCCTCTCTGCCTGTAAGTTTAACGTGCCTGACAGCGCGCGACGAGAAGGGCACACGGGGGAGACCGATGCAGAATTCCAGGACAACGGCCGAATCGGGCGGCGTCGTGTGCGGCAACACAGGCTTCCCTCGCCCCACCTCGCTGATCACCATCTGTGGCTGGCAGGGCTGATCATGGTGCGGGCGGTGTGGCAGCACCACCGGCAGCACAGGGAGCGGCGGCGGCGGCGCCGGCACCGTCACACAGCGGCAGGTGAGGCTAGGCATAAGGGCATGCATGCACAGAGCGCTGGCTGAGCCCCACTGGCACCCCCGCCGCGCACGACAGCGCGACTGGCACCACGCGCATCGTTTCTGGCTGTTGACTCTTGAATTTGCAACCAGGCTGGCAGGCTGGCAGGCAGGCACAGGGAGTGCGGCTGACGTTTATTCTTAGGCGATGGGGTGCAGAAATGAGGTAAGCAAGGGGAGTGGGCAGTGTTGGAGCGGGGGTACTTGCAAGGGTGGGGAGGATGGAGAGTTTTGGGCAAAGGTGGCGGGCAAAGATGGGGTACAGGCCAGCAAGATCGTAGTTGAGGGCACTTGAGACTAAGGCAACGTGTAGGTAGGGAAGCAAGGAGGCAAACGGTCGCGCAACGGGCGATCAAAGCTGCCACGCGGCGGGCCGGCGGCAGCGGCAGCGGCGCCTCCGCCACGCGCGCGCAGCAGGCCGCGACCACGGCGCGCCTAGCAGGAGGCGCGCATGGTGACAAACGGTCCCGCGCCGGTGGGCGAGTCCCGGATGAACAGCGCCCCGTACTCCTGGCTGCCGGGGCCGGTCCATGGGAGGGTCATCGCGATCTTGAGGGGCTTGCGGGACTGCACAGCGTGGTGAGGGGCGTGCGCGGCAGCAGTTGCTCACAGCGGTGGTACATGTTTGCAATGCAATACATGTGTTGCAGTGCCTCGAAACCAAAACAGGGCAGGTTCATTGCAATGCTGAGGGACCTGCGCGCCTGCACAGCACGGCGAGCGGCGCGCGCAGCAGCAACTGGCGACGGCGGGCAACGGCAGGAGCAACACATCACGTGCGCGTGCAGGTGCAGGCAGCACCACAGCCCTTGCCTGCAGCACAGACGTGACCCAAGTCTTTGACAGGTTGAGCTTGAACCACTTGTTCTTGCCCGTCTTGCCGTTCACCACCCCGCTGCCGACCTGCAGCCAAGGGGGCACACATCAAGTTGGCAGTTGGCCGTAATTGGCAGGCGGAAGTTGGGAAGGGCAACGAGGAGGAGGACAAGCGTGTGCTTGCCTCTCTTGCCGCTCACCACTCCCCCCCCAACCTGCACAGCCGTCGAAAGTCAAGGCGATGGCAGCGCGGGGCAGGCGGCAGGTCGTCCAGATGTGCACGCAGGCCAACGCTGGTGGTGGTGTGCGGGCGAGTGGGCAGGGGAATGAGCGCCGGCACAAATGCAGGCATGCATGCAGGCAGGGGCCCCACCTGCTTTGCGTCCTTGCACAGCGGCGGGACGCACGGCGTGTCTTGCGCCACCTCGGGCAGGCAGCCCTTTGCGGTCTTGCTGCACACAGAGTACCTGCAGTGTGGATAAAACCAACAACCAATCAGTCGGGCGGCAGTCGGGACAGCAGCAGCAGCGGCGGCGGCGGCGGCAGCGGAAGCATCAGCTTCAGCAGCAGTTGGGGGCGGCAGCGAGCATCCAAGAGTGATGGCGGGCGACAGCCTCACCAGCTCGTCGCGCCGTCGTACGCTGCAATCGGCATGGCATCTCCCTTGTTGGTGCTGCCCTCAACCTGCGACGGGCGGTTGGGAGGGTCGAGCTTGGGGGGTGGATAAGCAGGGAAGATCCCGGTGGGTGAACCTGCTGCCGCTGCTGATGCTGATGCCGCCGCTGCGGCGGCGGCTGGCACCGTCGCCCCCGCCACCGTTGCGGGGCAGGCATGCAGGCTGCACAGCCCTCCACTCCCTCGTGGCCTCGCTGCAAACCCTAACCAGTCCTGCCACTCACCACGTTGACGCTGAACCACAGCGCGGCAGCGTGCACGGTCGCCTTGGGGTTAAGGAAAGACAGGTTGACTGTGAAGAGCGCATAGGTGGGGCCCTTGAGGTTCAACACCTGCAGAGAAAGATGGTTCACTGAGTGCTTGGTTGATATATGATGTTTGGGAGGCAGCGCGGGGCTGGGCAGCTACAGGCCGCGCAGCGGGCTTCCGGGTGGTGGGAGGCGAGCACACACCCGCTGCTGCCATGCGCCCCTCCTCCTGCGCCCGCCGCCGCGCGTGCCCCCTCGCCGCCGCGCGCTCCCCCCCCCCCCCCCCCCCCCTCGGCACAACCGGGTGACGTGCCTTGAGCCACAGGGGGAAGCCCTTTGGCCTGGTGTCCCAAACGTGGCCGTCTGACGGGTCGATCTGCCAGGTTGAATCCTGCAGTACATCCACAGAGGTGCACGCGGGACAGGCAGGCAGGGTGAGCAAAGCATGAGCACAGCACAGCACGCGCCCCGGGCCCGTCCCCCTGCCTGCGCCCTGACCAAGCCTAGAACGCCGCCGAGTGATCGCCGACAGTCTGTTGCATGGCTAACGACTCACCTCCAGGACGTGGGTGTAGAAGGGGACGCTGGCTTTGGCGGGGCAGGGAGCCACCTGCTCAAACCAGTACCCCAGCGAGCCTGCGGCACTCGAGGGAGCGGGGCAGCCGGGCGGCGCACGTCTGCGGCCGGCCGCGCAGCGCCTTTGCCGCGGCTGGAAGCAGTGCCAGCGTGCCCTGTAGCTTGCTGCGTCAGGGCCACCCACCGGCCCACCCAGCCGCCCACCTGTCTGGATGAGCTTGTTCGTCTTGTGCTCCGCCTTGGCCTGCATCACGATCTGGTTCCAACTGCGTGGCAGCAAGGGGGACGGGTGGTCGGGCACGGCGGGGGTCGCTGCGGCCAGTGAGGGGAGGCCGACGGGCAGGCAGTGGTGGTGGAGGGCCTGCGCCATGCCTGGAGAGTGTGTCCAAGCAGACCCGCAGCCAGAGGCAGCGCTCGTGCGCGTTGGGAGGCGCCACTCGCCTCTGTGCCCGGCTACTCGCCTCTGTGCCAAAGCAGCCACGGCAGGAAGCATGCACATCAGATTCAGGCATGCACATCCAGGGACGTAGGAGGCACCGCCACTCACCCCGGCGTGCGGCCGGCCAGCAGCTGCGTCAGGTTCACAACCGTCTGCGTATCCAGCAGGGGACCCCCCCCTTCCCGCACCACCAGACCCTTGGTGCCCTGCATGAGCCACACAGGGGTCGGGGGGCGAGCTGTCAGTGGGGGGCAGTGCAACGACGCCATGCACGGGAGAACATGTGCGGCAGTGTGGCCAGCAGGGGGCGGCGCAGCCAGCCAGCCAGCCAGCCAGCCAGCCAGCCAGCCAGCGCATTGGCTGCGGCCTGCGCGAGCGAGTGAGGCCAAGTCCCTTGCCTCGGCGTGATCCGGGTGGATGCCAACGAAGTGCAGCTCTGTTGACTGATGTAGTTGATTAATTGACTGCTTGATCGATCGATTGTTTGTTTGATAGAAACTCGCCTTTGTGAGGTCGGGGTTGATGCTGACGAGGTGGCGCTTGATGGGCGTGCCGGGGCCCCTGGGCGTGTACGGGTCCGCCTCCTCCCCGCGCCCGCCGTACCAAGTGAGCCGCCAGGTGCCCCCCACCGGCATGGGGTAGACAGGCGACAGCTGGACCTGTGCGCGCACGAGTGAGGGATTGAAGCAAGGGGAGAGGGGGCGTGCGGTGAGTGCGGGCCGCGGGAGGCGCGGATGTGGGAGGTTGAAGCAGCGGGAGGGCAAGGGCGCGTGGGGTGAGACCGGCACAACTGTTCGACCTGCGCGAGCACGCCAGCCGTCTCTCTATGCGCGACCACGGCGACCCCCGGGCTGCGGCTTGCGCCACTCTCCCGACCGTCTCTCTCTCTCTGCGCAAGCCCAGCAGCCCTTTGCGTTGGCACCGCGGCTCGTGTCAATCCATCAACCATCTCTCTCTCTCTCTACGCACGCACGCACGCACAACACAACACTGCCCCGCGGCTCACTTCAGTCTCCCCAAAGGCTTCGCTCTCCACGCGCCCGCCCACGCCAAGGTACTGCGGGTGCTGCAGGGAGGGAGGGAGCCGGAGGGAGGGTTGGCTTGGGGGTGGGGTGTCCTTGTGACGACGCCCCTCCACGCTTCCCTGTGAAGCCTGCCACAGCGCAGCATCCCCCAAATAATGTGGCATTGCGGTGCCCACAAGGCCGCTGGGTCTGCTGAGTCACCACCAAGCACCAGGCAAGCGGCAGACATGCGTGATGGCACGACCCTGCTGCCTGCAGGTTGCACCATTCGGCAAAGCTGTTGATGCTAAAAACAAATGCTTGTCCCCAAGCCCACGCGCCTGCAGGTTGCACCAGTCGGAGAAGCAGGTGGCAGCCGTGCAGGAGGACACGCAGGGCTTGCCGGGGGCGTCGGCCAGCGCGGTGTAAAAGGACGCAGAGATCTGCGGCCGCCGGGCGTCGCCATAGCTGTTCACCTTCCACACGCTGCGAGTGAGGGGTGGATGGAGTGGTGGTGGTGGTGTGGGTGGGTGGGTGGTGTGTGGGGTGTGTGGTGTGGGGTGTGTGGGGTGGTGTGGGTGGGGGGGTGGGGGTGGGTGGGTGGGGTGTGTGTGTGGGTGGGGGGGGGGGGGGGCATAGCTGTTCACATTTGACACGCTGCAAATGGTGGGTGGGTGGCGCCGAGGCAACTGGGTGGCCAGGATTCGAAGACTCACGCCATGCCAGATTCCTTCACACCCGACAGATCCAGCCGTGCGCCTCCGGCCCAGCTGCACGTCATGGCCCCATCCCTCTCAACAGCCAGCAGAGGCGCTGCAGCGCGAGACTCACGCCATGCCAGACTCCCTCACGCCCGACAGGTCCAGCCGTGCGCTGTCGGCCCAGCTGCAGGTCACGTCGCCGGGGGCGGCGGCGACCACCTTGCCCTTGCTAGCGGTGCACCTGCGGGCGGGCGGTGGTGGCATGGTCAGCGGCGGACTGGAACAACACAGTAGGTATCATACATTCAATGCACTTCCACCGCGAAGGAGGACCTTGCGCTTGCCGGCGGTGCACCTGCGGACGGGAAGCAGGAAAAAGGCAGTGTAGCGCTGGTGTTCTTGAATTGCAGACCGAAGTGACACACCAGACAAAATGCATTCGTTCGACTAAAGGAGCACCGGAAATGGAGGCAGCCGCAAGGGCCTTGCCTCGGCTGCATTTGCTACGCACACTCGTCCTGCACTGCATGCCACAAGCACGCCTGCCCAGGATCCCACCCCGCTGTTGCACTCCTGCGCTGCGCCGACGGGGGGGGGGGGCAGCCCGGGCCCTCCTTGCAGGCCCTTGCAGGCCAACAGCCCAGCCGCCCACTCAGCACCGCTGGCGGCCCGCCCCACTCACTGCGCTGCGGTGGCCGACCGGCGGCCCAGCCCCTCCTTGCAGGCGAGCCCCCTGTCGCCGCAGCCCGCGTCTGCAAAGGCTATCTTGTCGACGGTGGTCCTCGAGAGTTCCACCCTCCTGCGAAGACCGACCCAACAGAAGGAGGAGGGGCAAGGCCGGTGCATGGTGAGCTGGCAGGGCAGGCAGGCAATCGCCGACAATGCCAAACGTGTTGGTCCTCATAAGTGCAGGGGGGGCAGGCCGGCGCATGGTGAGGTGGCGCTGCGACGCGCATGCGCCACGCACGTCCTGGTGGTTCCACGGGCGACGACTCGTGCGATCAATTGACACCTTGGCTGTTCAAGCCACGCACCACTCGGTGAGCGAGGTTGTGCAGCCGTCCTGCACCTGCGCCAGCTGCAAGTTGCGGGGCGCCTTTTGCAGGACCTGGCCCAGGGGCCAGCAGAACTGCATGAGAAGGACGGGGAGAAGGCGAGGATCAGGATCTGGGCGTGCCTAGAGGCAAGCTTGGCCTGCTAAATCTTGGCAGCCCCCCCCAGGCTCCCTTCTGCCGCCGGCCCGCTCCCAGTGCCTCGCTGGGCTGGGCTGGGCTGGGCAGCGGCCGCAGCTGCGCGCCCTCATCTTTCTCGCCTGCTCCTCAACGAAACCCGTCGGCGTGCCCTTGCGCAGCCCAGCCTCATCGCGGATGGCATGACCGAAGCTGCAGGGCGGAGTTGGAACAGAAGTGCGCTTGTTGGGTGGGCGGGTCGACGCACCCGTTCCACCCTCCGTGACCCGGCACCAACGGTGGCGGCGGCGGCGGCGACTGGCGGCGGCGGCAGCCGTGTGTCCGCTCGCCTTAGGTGCACCGTGTCGACAGGACATCCCCTGGGGTGCGGTTTGAAGCGGGCGGGCTTGAGGAACTCCGGCGCCTGGAGCAGCGCGCTCGCCGAGCCGGCTGCCAACAGCAACGCCAGCAGGAGTGGTTGTAGTCGCATGGCACCTTGACCACAGGTACAAGGATGTGGTACAAGCAGGAAGAACAGGCGAATCGGGCCGCAGCGACGCGAGGAACTGCCCTTCCGGTCGAGGTCGCGTGCCCTTTGCTCGTGTCGCTCCAGCTGCCCCTTTGCTGGCGAATTCCGCTTGCGAAGCGCTCGCGATTCCCCCCAGGCAGTACCCAAACCTGCTCGCGGGCTGCCGGTTGGGCACCCGCTCCCTTCTCTCTCGCGGCCTGCTGCGACTACCGCTGCCGCGCCCCTCCCGGACCTCACCTTTGGCCGCATACATGTTCACGCGGCAGCAAGCGGCCGGTGCCGTCGCCGTGCTGCTGGCGCTGGCGGCGGCGGCGGCGGCGGCTCCCTGCGCTCTGCCCTGCCCGGATGCCTCACAAAGTGCGCGCAGGGCCGCCGGTGTTCTGAGTGCTGCACCACGAGCAACGGCTGCAGCACGACCTGCCGAAACAGAGTGCACACGGTGCTCACTGCCACGCCTGCACCGCTGCCCCGCCCTGCAGAAGCGTGTCCAGAAAAAAGTGCGTCTACCAGCTGCAGAGCCGGCTCCGCCTGGCTGCCGCCAAACCAGATTGCCAACGGTGCAGTGCCGCTGCCACCGCTGACCATCACGTGGTGAGCCGAGGGGCCGGGCAGGAGGGGGCGGCCGCGACGCGTGCAGCAACGGCAGTCCCCTGCCCGCCCGTCCAACTCGCACGCTGGGGGGTGCCCCCTCGCACCCCAACGCCCTGGCAGCGCCCTATGTTGCGCCATAACCCCTCCTTCGCCCGTGCGTTGCCGCCTGCAGGGACGGCAAGAGCCTTGAGTTGATCAAGGCGCTGCCGCTGCGGGAGATTGTGCGATGGACCGACTACTGGTACGATTACAGCAAGTGCGACCCGCCCACCCTCACGGGCGCCTCGCTGTCAGGTGCGGGGCGGTCGGACATGCTTCTTCCGGCACAATGTTTATTCTATTATTGGCGGGTGAGGCGCGCCCCAGCCGCAACATTGCGCAGCAGACCATGTGCCCGGCTCGCCAGCGGCGCCGCTCACCCCTGCCCCTCGCTTGCTCCCACCCACCCACCTGCCGAGCAGGCGTCCCCACCAACTATGGGGCGTGCGATTACGCCCCCTTCATGCCTGGCGAGAGCTACATCATAGGGACTTTGACCAAGCTGGCCCCAATGGTCTCTTGGCAGCGGGAGGGCTTTCCCGCCATCGAAAAACTGCGGGGCGCCTTGATAGGCAAGCGCGCAAGCGTGTATGCGCGCCCTGCACGAGGGGCAAGGCTGCGGGGGAGCGCCTCGGGGCTGCCCGCTGGGCTCCGTTCACACAGCATGCACTGCCTCCTCCTCACCGAGCACACTGATGCCGCCTCCCCGCCAACCACCCGCCAACCACCCGACGCGCAGGCATGGGAGGCAACCTCATGTCGGTCTGCCTGGGGGTGCAGCCGTGCGGCAGCGGCGGCACCACCACCGTCCTCGGCTTTCAGGCCCTGGCGCCGTTTGCCAAGATGCAGCTGGGCGCCCTCACGATGAACGTCCGCATGCCCGGGCTGGGGTACAACGACAAGGTGGGGTGGGGTGGGAGGCTGTGCTTGCGGTGATTCGCTAACAACGACAAGGTGCGAGTGTGGTGTGGGGGGACTTGCGGGGGGGTGCCACCAACATGTAGCAGCATGACCATGACGAGGTAGGTGGAGGATTTGGTGGGCGGCGGGATTTGCTTGCACTGACGAGGCGGGTGGGAAGATTTGCTTGCAATGGCACACTGGGTTGGGGTGGGAGGGGCAGGGAAGCGTGCACACAACGTCGCCGGCCATGCAAGGCCGTGCCGGTTTTGCCCGCCTGCCAGTGCCAAGCCGACCCTGCGCTCCCCCACACGCTGCCCGCTCCACGCCTCCTCCCTCCCGCCCTCCCGCCCTCACACATCCTCAGGGCAACTTCATCCCTCCCATGTGGAAGGGCGCTGGGCAGGGCCCCCCCGTCATGTGGAGCATCGACCCCTCTGCTCCCCAGTCTGCTGGTGAGGCGGGGTGGCAGGCGCAGCAGCAGGCGCAGCAGCAGCAGGCGCAGTAGCAGCGGCGGCAGCAGCAGCGGCAGCGGCATGTCGCGCCGCACGGCAAGGGGTGGTCGCAAGGGGGGGGGGGGGGGGGGGTGCCTGCGGGAGAGGCGCCTCCGCGGGGGTGCACCGCAGGCAGACTGCATAGCGCAGGTGGTTGCAGGCAGGGCAAGGGCGGAGCCCCATGTGCGAGTCGCCCGCCGCCGCCGCCGCCGCCGCAGCAGCAGCAGCACCCCTGCCCCCCCCACACCCCCACCCACCCCCACCCCCACACCCCAACCAACCCACCCACCCACCCCGCCCCCCACCCACCCACCCACCACCACCACAGGCAAAGCTGGGCCTGAGCCTGTCAAGCGCGGCCCCATCTACCTGTCTGGCGCTGGCGGTGACGGCGGTCCGTCCCACGGCTTCGTCGTCCCGAAAGTGGGCAAGCTCTCCTTTGGCTACCAAGACCACCACTGGGGTGAGGCCAAATGTAAATTAATGACAGGCCACCGCGGCCGCCGCACCCTGGCCAGCCGCCCAGGAGAGAGTCGGGCGGGCATGGGTCGTGCCCTGGTGACGAGCTTGCGGCGCGGCAGCGCTCGCAGCGCCGTCGAATCACTTAGCACGTGCGACCGTTGCGCTAGGCCGGTCGGCCCCCCACCTGCGCACTGACGCCTCGAAGCGCGCCTGCCTCCCCGCTGTCACCTGCAGGCTTCTTGAACGCGGCAGGGTGGTCCATCGCTCGCCTCTCATACGGCGTGGCCGCCACGCTGTTCCAAGACAGCGCCACGCCCACCGCCCTCCTGCTCAAGTGCGCCGGGGCGGGGTTGCCTGCACACATGCGTGCAGAGGGCGAGCGTGCGGCGTGGAGGGCCGTGTCGCCAGTGCCCCTCCCCAACTCTCTCCTGCCCTGCCCTGGCCCTTACACGTTCCTTGCCCCCCCCATCTGAGTCAAATGTTGTCCCCTCCCCCCCCCCCCCCGATTTCAGGTCCGTCCACAACTCCACGATAGCGGTGAAGGGCCAGGAGCTGTGGCTCGCCGGGTCGGTGTCCCGGGAGGGCCCCCTGCTCCTCGCGCCCACCGTCAGCGCGCTGCACCCCGTCGTTACCTTCATCTGGACCAAGTGAGTCCCCAGCTTGCCACGCATTCTTTCATTCCGGCATGCATGGGCTGCAGATGCATGAAGGGGGGGATGGGTGGATGGATGGTTGAGCGGGTGTGTGGGTAGGCGGCAAGCGTTGCAGGGACACTACAGTAGTGTGTGCCGCAGATGCGTTGTCGCCTTTCATCAGGAGCAAGTGAGCTGCTGGCACCCGCTTGCCGTTGCGTTGCGTTCCCGGTCTCGTCCAGTCGAGAGCTGCAGGGACTCGTGCTTGCGCTGCTCCGGGGCCTTGCTGAGGGTGTGGGGGTGGGGGTGGGGTGGGTGGGTGGGGGGTGGTGGGGGGGGGGGGGGGGGGGGGTAGCGCCAGCCGCTGGCCTGCTTCAGTTTCGAGAACCAGTGTCCCTCCTTCCCTGGTCCTGCCTGCGTCCTCCCCCTGGCTGCCAGCCTGCCCTGGGCATCACTGCTCCCCGCCGCCCACGCCCGCCCGCAGGTTTGCCACCGTCTGGGGGTCGCTGGCGGAGGTGAAGACGCTCTACGTGCATGCTTCCCCCAAGGGCGTGGGCATCAAGTTTGAAATGAAGGGCAACACTCCGCTGAAGCTCCGCAAAGAGGTGGGTGGGTGGGCATGCAGGCAGGCAGGCGGGCGGGCGGCGAGTGGTCGGGGTCGCGGGCAAATGGGTGCCCTGTCCTCCACTGCCACCCTCGCTCTGCGGGCAGCGGCCTCACCTCCCTTGTCCCCTTGCCCGCGCCGCCGCTCCTGCAGGCCGCCGCTATTCTGGGGCAGGCTGAGCTGGGCGTATTCAGCGCCGTTCTTACCCTCACCCCAGGCTCGGACTGGTTCCGCTTTGGAGTGGAGGTGAGCACGCACTGGCTGTTGGTTTGTGGGGAAATGATGCAGCAGAGGGGGGCGCCCGGGCTGCCGCACGGTACGCGTGCGCCTGCTGGGACTGGGTTCCGGCCGCGGCCCGCCCGCCCTCGCCCTGACAGGGCGAGGGCTGCTCCCCTGCTGGTGCCCATGCTCAACTCCGCGTGCAACCCTGTCCTGCAGTCGCTGCCTCGGCTGCTCAGCGTGGGATTTCTTCGCCCCCACGTCCCGCTGCCGCGCCCTGCTGCCCTGCCCTGGCCTGCCTGCAGGTTGACGGAAAGTTCACGCCCCTCAACTACTGCTCCACCGACGCCAACTGCCCGAAGGGCTACCGCTGCAACGTCCCCGGGCAGGGGTCCCTCTGCTACAAGTGACGGAGCAGCCTGCTGCGCTGACCGAGGTCACCTCTTGAATAACACCGGCGCCGTCCCGCGCCGCGCCTACCCCTGCATGCCTATGCTACCCAATTTGCATTTGTTTCCCCAGTACGTTTTTAAATAAGCTACTACTCGTACGCTGCCGTTCTTGCAACTGTGAGCACTGATAACCTGAAGTTGACTGGAGGCAGTGCCGCCGGCGGTCCAGCAGCGTCGTGCCTGCTGCCGCCGCCAGTCGGGGCGGGCAGGTGCTGCAGCGCTCTCGCGCCGGCACCACATTTGCTTCCTGCAGTCGTTCTGACCATATCTGCCACCAAGGCATACAAAGGCGGCCTTTGTGCGCTCGCCACCGGCTCTTTGCCCAGCGTCCACCCTGTCGCTGCGCAAGCCGCCCAGCGGCCATCTAAGCAATGAGATGCTTACAGCGACTGCAGCCGTACTGAAGCGCCGCGCGCCGCGCGCACTTGAACAGGTGCCAGCCACTCCCGCCTGCCGCTGCTGCCCGGTTTCGGTCTCGCCTCCGCCGAGCCTCCATCTGCCTCTGGCCCACACGCATGCTGCCTCCGGCCCTCCTGCCGCCCACGCAGGCATGGTGCGCATCCGCAGCGCCCACACCACGCTCCGCGGCAGCGGCGGCGTGCCCGGCGCGAGCGTTCCTCTGGGAGCACTGTACCTCTCTGCCGCCATCTGCTGCACGCTGCTGCTGAGCTGGCGCTTACTGAGGCAAGCACCAGGGCGCGTGCACGGACTGCTGGCAGGCACAGGCCCCTACCATGCAGTGGCTGCTGGTGCATGTCTGCGGTTGCCTGCTGTTGACATCGTTTCCGATTGCTCCCTTGTCACCCCAGCAGCATTGAGCACGGCATGCCCGCCAGCCACCGCTCGCTGCCAGGAGACGACTCCTCAATCAGCGCCTCTGAAGGCCGCAGCACCGGCTTCCTGCAGCAAAGCCAGCAGCAGCAGCAGGCGGGGGTGGCCGTGGCTGCGCCGCCGCCGCCGCCGCCGTCTGTGCCGTACCCAGACCTTGACGCCGTGCCTTATGTGGTGGTGTGCTTCTCTGACAGCGGATATGCAGATCTGCTTCTCAACTGGATTGCCAGCATCAAGCCGACGGGGGCGCCGTTTCTCATCGCAGGTGCATCAGGGCGAAGCATTGGGCTTCGGGCAACGGCGCTGTGCCCGCTGGCAAGGCTGGCTGGCTGTTATGCTTTGCTGTGTTGCTGTGCCTGCTGCCAGCCTCTGCGTTGCGGGCACATACTGCTGCGGCCTGCGCCGCCTTCCCTACCCCCACCTCATTACCCACCTGCGCAAACACCCTTGGCCGGCCGACGGCTTGCGGCTGTGCACGCCGGCAGGGGGGCTTTGGCCTCCAACCCCGCTCGGCTCCCTTGACCCATGCCCGTGCGCTGTTTGTTTCCGTTGGTTTGCAGCCATGGACGACAGGGTGATGCAGCTGGCAGCTGAGGAGCGGGTGCCTGCCCTGCGGGCCGACCTGCCTGAAGCAGGCAGCCTGCACCGAGACATCCCCTCCTTTCGCGCCATCGGCACTGCCAAGGTGGGGAGCGATGGGGCTTGAAGATGGGGACTTGTGGGGTGCAGAGGGGGAGAGGGGGCATGGCATAAAGGAGGCAGCCTGCACCTTGTGACCCCCCCCCCCCCCCCCTGGTTTCGGGCCATCGGCACTGCCAAGGTGGGTGGTGGTTGGGTTGGGCAAGGAGAGCTGTTGCATGCTGGCGATCTCATCATGGAAGGCAGGCTGCATGCAGTGACCGCAGGTCTCCTCCCAAGCGCTCTCCTCCACCCGCCCACCCCCTCCCCTGCCCCCCTGCCCGTCTGCATCCTGCCAGACGCGGTTCGTGCTGGGCCTGCTGGAGGCGCACCCCTCGCTGCCGGTGGTGGTGGTAGCCGACAGCGACCAAGTGTGGTTGCGCCCGCCTGGCGAGTTCCTGGCGCACCACCCGGCGGCGGATTTCTACACATCCACAGACTGCCTCAGGTAGTGGGCCGATCTCCATGCTGGACCAGCCCTGGTGTTGGGCTGGGCTGGAACGCCACAAACGGTCCTGCGCGCCGGCGGCAGGCCGCGCGCCTGCCTGCCTTCCACCTGACGTGCCCCCTCATCTTGCAGCCAGCATGCGACGCGGCGGCGCTCCTTGTCGCACACCGCCCTGTTCCCTGCTGTGCCCTGCCTTGCCCTGCACCATCTCTGCCCCGCTCAACCGCAACCGCTGTGACTACCGTGCAGCCACCAGTTGGAGGAGGAGATCAGGCCCCACCACAAGCTGCCTCGCTGCGGCCACATCCCCAACAACACCGAGGGGTGCGGCGGCGGGGCAGGGCGGGGCACGCAGGGCGGGGCATGCAGGGCGGGGCATGCAGCCGCGCTGTGCAGCGAGCCACACTGTGCTGCTGGCTGCATGCATGCATGCGCCGCTCCCCACGCTGTACCTACCTCGTCTGCATCACCGTAACCCCACACCCCTCGCAAACCCCCAAACCCCTCTGCCGCACCCCAGCCTGCGCGCCTTCAACGGAGGGCTGTGGGCAGCCCGCAACACCCCCGCTGCCCGCGACTTCCTCCACGCCTGGGCTGCGATGCTGACCGACGATCAGTACGCTCGGACTGACGACCAGCACGCGCTGAACATCCTGCTGGAGAAGGGCGAGCTCAGGCCCGCCGGCCCTGGTGAGCTGGGCCCGGGCTGCGTCGGCAGCGCAGACGAGCCGCGGGCCGTCGTGGGCTGGCAGGGAACGTGCTAGTTGCTGCAGATGCCAGCCTGGGCCTCCATCTGCCCCTGCGCTGCAGACGAGCCGCGTGCTGTGATGGCCTGGGAGGGCAAGCTCAAGGTGCAGCCCTTCCCGGTCATCCTGTTTGCAAACGGCCACGTGGCGTTCGTCCAGCGCCTGCCCTGGAGGTGCGAGGCACAGGGTGCCATGCTCACGGCAAGCGGCGCTCCTCCGTGCATGCACGGGCGTGCCGCGCTGCATGTGAAGCAGCGGCGTGGCAGGCTGCTTCTGGCCAGCAATCTGTGCTGTATGCATCGCCCTTGCTCTCACCCATGTGCCCCCCGCCCACACCCTACCCTGGCCCTCAGGCACGGAGTCGTCCCTATCGCCATCCACACAACCTTCCAGCGCAGCGGCGTGCTGGGCAAGGTGCGGCGCGTGTGCTTGAAACAACGGCCCCAGCCCAGAGCGCCGCCATGCAAGCTCTACCCTGCAAACGCTGCTAGCACGCAGCGCTGCCGGCACGCGGCACCGCAGCGCCGCAGGCTGTCGTTCCGCCCCTCCGCCCAGCTCTCTGAACCACCCTTCTCTGCACGCCAGGTGGCGCGCCTTCGGGAATTCGGGCTGTGGCTGCGCGACACTCCCCAGTATTATGGAGCGGCCCCCCTCTACGGCAGCCCGCCCGTCAAGTTTTTGGCGTACGAAAACGACGTGCTGGCATTCGTGGCTGAGCAGGTGAGTGGCTGGCATGCAGGTGCGCCCGGTTCTGCTGCTGCCGCCGTGGGCGCACGGCGCCGCCACTGCCGCCTCTGGCTCGACTTCCGCTGCCGCTGCCGCTGCTACCCTGGACCACCACCGCCCCCGCCTTGCCTGCGCTCTGAGCGAGCAGGAGGCGGTGCGGTACGGCATGCCCGTGTGTTTGTAACCATCGATAATATGTTTAACACAAACTATCAAGCCGGTTCGGTCAATCATTGGTTCGATTGAGTTTGTGCCTGTACGACGTCGCAGGAGGCGGCACGGTACGGCAGCCGGGGGCACGGCATGCCTCTGATGGAGGCTCACATGATTGGCATGGCTTACCAGCTGGCAATGATGCGGTGGGTGGTCCTTTGTTTTGGGCAGCCTCCTATACACAAAGGGTGAAGGGTGCAGTGGTGGCGGTGCCGCCGCCGCTGCTGCTGCTGCTGCTGCTGCTGCTGCTGCTGCTGCTGCTGCTGCAATGGCGGCCCAGCTGGCAATGATGCGGTGGGTGGGACCCAAAGGGATGCAAGGTCAGGTTCATGTGCACCTGTTCTAGCCATGGTGCTGTGCCTGCATGCTGTGGTGCAGCCGTGCTGCAATGCAGCCCACGCTGCGGCGCCGGCACGACCGGTGTGCCCCGTCCCCATGCGTCTGTCGCGCAGGGATGCGATGGCGGTGGCGCGCATGCTGGGCCGCGCTGTGGTGCTGCCCACGCTGTGGTGCTGGTGCGACTTTGACGAGTCGCCAGACATCATGGAGACCTGTCGAATCAAGTGAGGTTCTGCCCCCCCCCACCCCCCACCCCCACCCCCACCCCCCCACCCCACCCACCCCCACCCCCACCCCGCACCCCCACCCACCCACCCCCCGCTCCACCCACATTCTTGCCCGTTTTCGCATTGGGACGCTGTGGTTCACCCCGCAGGTGGCAATCAGACGGCCACGGCCACGGCTGTGACGTGTACAGCAAAGGAGCTCCTGCGTGTGAGGAGGGTGGGGAATGGTAGGAAGCTTCGACCTGCGCCCCTCCCCCCTCGCCCACCTGCAGGGGCACCGACCTGCCGCTGCACGGCCCCTTCGAGTGCCCCGTGGACTACCCGATCAACGTGTATTACCTGCAAAGCAGCGGGGTAGACTGGCGGCCCGCCGGGTTCCTGCACCTCCCGCAGGTGCCCAGGGCGGCGCATGTGCCGACGCAGCGTCAGATGCAGAGCTGTGCTCAGCTGGGCGAGGTTGCCAGTCTGCGGCAGCGACATCGGTCTCGGCGCCGCATCTTGGGCAGCATGCAACTGCCCAAGATTCCCGGCTCTCCATGCCATTGTGCCACGCCCTGCGCATCAAGCTGCCCCCTGGGATTCCCCAAACGGCGACGCTTGGCAGCTGCACGCGGACCGCCTGCAACTCACACGCCCAGTGCCGAACGTCCCTCCCATGCCACCACCCTGCGGCTTCCCTGCAGCTGCCGCCTCAAGTGCGGCACGGCCGCGCTGTGGTCGCCGTCGCGGCCCAGCGCCCAGCCCAGCCCTTCCCTCCTCCGCCACACGTGCTGGGGCACGGCGTCGTGGCTTGGCAGGGCATCACGCAGGGGGAGCTGCTGCAAGTGGTGGCGCCCGTTGCGGAGGCCCCGGTGCTGGTGCTGAGGTGCGCTAGCGCTGGGCAGGGGGCTGGCAGCTGCGGGCTGGCTGCGCTGGGCAGCGGGCTGGCAGCGGGCGGGACGGGGGCGGGGTGAGGCGTCACGCTGCCAACTCGCCGTGGACTTTATTGTTGATTTAATTCATTTGTACTCGGGGTGGCTGAGAGGCAGGGATGGCCTGGTCTTTCCCGGCCGTGCGCATGAATCGGCTTCCGACGCCCCGGGGGCCCCCTGCGTTCGTTCACTCACTGATAAATACATTTGTTTCACTGGCTGCCTGGCCCGGCAGGGGCCAGCTGCGAGGCTTCCTGGGCGGATTTGACGGACCCTCGGTCAGCGCTGCATTCGACCAGGTCGGCATGCATGGCTGGGGGGCGTTGGGACGAGGCCAGTGGCACTCGGTCGAGCTCACCGCCGCCGTTGCCCCGGCTGCTGGCGAGCGCGCCCACTTTGTGGAGCCGTCGGCGTGCGGGGTGCCAGGCCGTGGAGACCGTGCATGGTTGCGTACGCCGCCTGTCGAGTGAAGATGCTCAGCATGCGTTCTTCCGGTTGACCCCCGCCTCCCTGCAGACTTTTGAGGCGATCCTAGGCAACGAGGGCTACTGGTGCTGCGCCACCTGGGGCCCCGCCGACCTGGAGTACCGTAAATTCTTTTATGCGCGGCCGCCCAGGCTTGCAGGTTTGTGTGTGGGGGGGGGGGGGGGGGGGGGGGCACCGTCATGGCCAAAGCGAAGGCTTGATTAAAGTGTCACCCAGGGCTGCGGAGGTAGCCGGGCAAGGGGTGGAGGCAGAGCGACACGCAAAGGGGCAGGCAGGCAGGCTGGCAGGCAGGCAGCCTCCCCATGTGCTGGCACCCCGTTTCGTCCCGAGTGGCCATGCCCCACCCACCCTGCTCCTCACACGTATCCCAACACCCACCAGATGGGTGGCACGAGTGGCGACCGCCCACCCTCGAACTTTACGATTGGTGCGACAAGGTGTCAGCCACTGACGGTGAGTGCAATGCCGGTCGGTGGACGAGACATCAGGGCTCGCTGCGTGCTTGTGTTTGCACTCCCTGTCTGGTTCAGTGAAGGAAAAGGCCACGGGTCTTCCCGCATGACGCACGCCGCGTTGGGCTGCGCTGCCCCTCCCCTCTTCCTTCCTGCCCATGCAACCACGCGTCCCTCTTCTTCTTGCCTGGCCTGTCAAAGAACCCATGCACCTTGCACCGCCTGCCCCTCACTCGCCTGCCCGCGCCGCCGCCCCCCTCCCCGCGCCCTCCTGCCCCAGGCAACCGCAAGTTCACGCAGCTGCCGCAGCACCCCTGCGCCTTTCTCCGCAACACCACCGCCGCCGAGGTGGCGTCGGGCGGGGCTGCGGCGCTGGCGGCGCGTGGCCCGCCCCTGTCTGTGCCGGTCCTGTGAGGGGTGCCGTTTCGGCGTGAAAAAAGGCTTGAAACCAGCACTATTATATTGTCGTGTAAATTTTGTGTGATTTGATTCGTGATACAAAATGCTCGCAATCGTGCCGGTAGCGCACTTTGGGGCACCTGTAAGCCGGGTTGCTGCCAAATATGGAGAGGTGCGTGCCGCAGGACGCAAAGCAAGGACAGCCAGGCACACAGGCACCCCCCCACTGAGTCTCCTCCCCTCCAACACTTGCAAGAGCTGCTGCCACACCACGCCGCAGCTCTGCCTCTGCCTTGCACCTCCGCCCCTGCTGCCGCTGGTGTTGCAGGAGCGGCGCACTCGCAGGCCTGCAAGGCACGCCAAGGACCATCAGTCGCTCTCGTCGTCGTGCTGTGGGCCCGCCAGCGCCGCCGCGCCCTGCCTGAGCTCCGCCTCTGCTTCGAACCGAATCCGCTGCATCTCCTGCACCGCAGCGCCGCCGTCGCCGTGCGTCAGCGTCAGCATGCGCAGCGCGGCGTCTGCCGCGGCCAACGCCGGCGCCGGCCGCTCCAGGAAATGCTCGAGCTTTGCCAGGCTGGCGTGCAGCAGACCGACCTGCGGCCACGCCTGAAGGGCGTGCGAGCAGAGCGCAGCAGCAGACACACGGGATGGTGGGTCAGTCTGTGCGGGAGCGCGGGCCGCTCGAAAACGCTCTGGCTTCGCCAGGCTAGCAAGCAGCAGAATAGGTACCAGAGAGAAATGGTGGGGTAACCCGCCAGCGTGAGGCAAACCGGGCACCTGTAGGCCCGTGCACTGCGCCGGCACTGCAAGCCGAGGATTGCTTCAGCACCCAGCCATGTGCCCACTCCTCCCCACTACTCAACCTACCGGCGGGTAGGCTTGCTGGTACAGCGGAAGCAACTGGCGGCCCGCCGAGAGAGCGTCCCGCCACTCCCCCGCCGCAATCGCCGCACGGTGCACATCAGCCAACAAATGCATGCGCAGCACGTGGCGGGCCCCCAGCGCCGGGGCGCCGCCGCTGGGCCGTCCGCCGCCGCACAGCACGCCCACCGTGCGCTGCAGCTCGCGCAGCGCAGCCGCCGCGCGGCAGCCGCCGCCCGCCAGCTGGCCGTCCAGGGAGCACTGCAGACGCAGCGCTGCTGCGTACGCTGCGGCCAACTCGGCTGCCTGCTGCAGCACAGCCGCCTTGCTGCCGCGCTCAAGCCAGCAGTGAACGACCATCGACGCCCCTTCTGTCTGGGATGCTGCTGAAGCGGCGCCGTTGCCGCTGGCATTGCTGGTGCTGGCCGGCGCCGGCGAAGACTCCCCCTTCTGTGCTGCTTCCTCCAAACCATCGTCGCCAATATCGAAGGACGCCGCAGCCGCAGCCACCGCCGCCGCTGCGCCTGCTGCACCGCCCGACGGTGGCAGGCAGGCCCACATGCCGCCCCCGCTGCTGCCGCGAAAACCCACGACAGCTGTCAGTGCAGAGTCGCGCTCATCGTGCGGCCAGGGCGGGAGGGCGCCGTGATAGAGCCGCAGCTCGCCTCCACCGCCCGGCAGAGGCGCAGAAGTGACAGGTGCCTGCGCAGGCAGGTGCTGCAGAACAGCCTCCCGCTGCTGCTGCTGCTGCTGCTGCTGCCGCTGCTGTGCCGCCACCGTCGCCACCGCCGCTGCACTGCCGCTGCCTGGCGCTGCTGACGGTGGCAGCGGCGCTGCTGCTGGCGCCGTCGTGTCGCGGCTGGCGGAACCCGCCGCCGCCGCAGCCCCAGAGGCTTCTGCGTCGATGTCGAACGAGTGGTGCTGCAGCAGGGCGGCACGGCGCTCCCAGCGTGGTGCTGCAAGTTCACAGTAAGAAGTGGTGACTTCCTCTCCGGGCGCTATGTCGCGTATCGCCCTGCAGCGGCAGCAGGGCAGGACAAGGCGGTTGAGTGACGCATCACGTCGCTGCGAGAGCTGCCCTGCCCTCCACCAGCCGCACTCCGGCAACCCGCTTAAAAAACGAGTCACTTGGTAACTAAGGGAATGACATTTTCAATCGAATTGAAAGAGCAATCTAGTTCGTGGCTTTCACACGTTGAATTCGTATGTTGGGCAGGAACACGTGCCTGAAGAGCATGCGGCTGCCGACAAAGACGTGCACGGTGTTCGGCCAGCAGTCGTGGTTGACCAGCGCGCCCTGCGGGAAGATTCCCACCGCCAGAGGCTGCAGCTCGTCGTCGCTGCAACGCCAGAGAACCGGAGGGGGGGGGGGGGGGGGAGAGGTGGATCTGTGGTATGGTCAGTGAGGGGCGGGGCCAGGCAGCAAAGCAACTGAAGAAACCAGCAGACGCATGTGCAGGGGTGGCTGTGCCGGCTGCACCCTCCAAACGCTCGGCATCCCCAGTTGTGTGCTGCTCTGCTGCACCTGATGGTGTGGCTGTTGGCACCAAAGCGGGCGCAGAGCAGGGCCAGGTCACGCGGCGACGTGGCATCCGCGGCGGCGGGCGTCGCCGCGGCCAGCAGGCGGTGCGCCACGGCGCCCATCTGAGCCAGCTCCACCTTCGAAGCTCCGGGCAGGGACTCCCAGTGATGCCTCAGCGACAGAAGTGGATCGTACCGGTCGCTGTTGCCGCCTGCTGCTGCTGCGCCTGCTGCGCTAGAGGGCCCCTCCGCCGCCGCCTCGCGCCAGTGTCGCAGCACGCAGCGCAGGGCCAGGCGGATCGCCGCGGGCGGCACACGCGGCGTGGCGGCGCGCAGAGCGGCGCACTCCTCGCGGTGCCCGGCCTGCCAACCGCGGCGCTGGTGCTCTCTGGAGGCGTAGCAGGCAAGCTTGCATGCAGAGCATCTGTTGGGGAGGTGGGGGCAGGGCAGAGGAAGGCGCGCGTGCGTGCGTGCGTGCGTGCGTGCGTGCGTGCGTGCGTGCGTGCACATCTCATACGCGAGCTGCTGCAGCGAACAAGCTGTGGAGTGGCTGACGGCACCAACTCCCAGCACCCAGGCACCAACAGAACGTCCTTTGCCTCACCGCAGAGCCTGCGCAACAGGCTCCAAGCAGCCGCAGTCGCAGCGCGTCGCCAGCTGCTCGGCCACTAGGGCAAACGCGTACGGCTCGTCCGACAGCACCACCTCGCCAGCCGCAAAGCGCCGGCTGGCGATGACGGAGCGCCCCTTGCTGGCATCGACCTGGCGGGGAGGCAAGAAGCGTGAGCAGCGGCGGCGGCGGCGGCGGCGGTGGCGACCTCTTGAGGGCGTCGGAAAGCGAAGCCCGCCGCTCTGAGCGGCTTCTGCAGAGCTGATGGATTCACGGTGCCGCGTAAGGCGCACCTGCGTGTCCGGCGGCGACGCGCCGCCCTCGCGTGCGTTGCCTGCAGCCCCCGCTCTATCCACATGCCAGCCGGGCCCTAGCATCGTGTCAAAGTCGCTTCAAGATGAGCGGCGCGCCGATGGATCACCGGTGAAGTTGGCGCCGACGTGGCCAGAGCACAGCACGACGTGCGCTTCTCCACGGGTTTCTCTCTCGGCTCCGTATCAGCAACGTGCTGGCAGATGCCAATCTTGAACGCTGTTCACTCAGGTGTGGCTTACCAAGACATTCGGAGCGCAGATGTGCTTGCGTTGCAGCACAGCAGGAAGAGGAGAGGCAAGCGTTCAGGGCGGTGGTGAAACCAAGTGGCAGCGCAGGAGCGTGGCAGTGCGAGGAGCATTGTGGTGGTGGTGGGGGGGGGGCGCGCATGATAGAAATGTGAAGAATCAGCAGCGAGATTGCAGTGCATTATGGAGCGTGGGGGCATACAATGCGAACGGACGAGATGTGAACGCAATAGTTTCAATGTCATGTGGCGACCTCCGTGCTGCGCCGCCGTCGTCCAGGGGGAGCGAGCCGCCTGGGTGGAGGGGGCCGCCTGGGTGGAGGAGGGCGTTTGGGTGGAGGAGGGCGTTTGGGTGGAGGGGGGCGCTTTGGTGGAGGGGGGCGCTTGGATGGAGGGGGCCGCTTGGGTGGAGGGGGCCGCTTAGGTGGAGGGGTTTTGGGTGGAGGCGGGCGCTTGTGAGGTGGAGGCGATGGACGAGTGGGTGGGGGTCGAGTGGGTGGGGGTCGAGGGGGTGGGGGAGAGGGTTTAGGCGGAGGGGGTGGAGGGCGAGGGGGCGTGGGTGAAGGAGGAGAGGGAAAAGGCGGAGGGGGGGACAGACGTGAGGGAGGGGAGGGAGAAGGAGGTGGCGAGGGCAAGGGAGGGGGTGGGAAAGGTTTAGGGGGAGGTGGCAGAAAAGGGTTAGGAGGTTGCGGAAAGGGGCGAGGTGGAGGGGGCGAGGGATGAGGCGGAGGCGGGGGAGAGGGCGAGGGGGGCGGGGGAGAGGGACGTGGGGGAGGCGGGGGAGAGGGGGAGGGAGGCGGGGGAGAGGGGGAGGAGGGTGGCGGGGGAGAGGGGCGAGGTGGAGGGGGCGAGGGATGAGGCGGAGGAGGGGGAGAGGAGGAGGGAGGCGGGGGGGAGGGACGTGGGAGAGGCGGGGGAGAGGGCGAGGGAGGCGGAGGAGGGGGAGAGGGGGAGGGAGGCGGGGGGGAGGGACGTGGGGGAGGCGGGGGAGAGGGCGAGGGAGGCGGGGGAGGGGGAGAGGGGGAGGGTGGCGGGGGAGAGGGGGAGGGAGGCGGGGGAGAGGGGGAGGGTGGTGGGGGAGAGGGATGAGGCGGAGGTGGGGGAGAGGGGGAGTAGGGTGGCGGGGGAGAGGGGGAGGGAGGCGGGGGAGAGGGGGAGGGTGGTGGGGGCAAGGGATGAGGCGGAGGTGGGGGAGAGGGACGTGGGGAAGGCGGGGGAGAGGGACGTGGGGAGGCGGGGGAGAGGGAGAGGGTGGGTGGGGAGAGGGGGAGGGAGGCAGGGGTGGTGAGGGCGAAGGAGGTGGAGGAGAAGGAGAGGGGGAGGGAGGCGAGGGAGAGGGTTGAGGCGGAGGTGGGGGAGAGGGATGAGGCGGAGGTGGGGGAGAGGGCGAGGGGGGCGGGGGAGAGGGACGTGGGGGAGGCGGGGGAGAGGGGGAGGGAGGCGGGGGAGAGGGGGAGGAGGGTGGCGGGGGAGAGGGGCGAGGTGGAGGGGGCGAGGGATGAGGCGGAGGAGGGGGAGAGGAGGAGGGAGGCGGGGGGGAGGGACGTGGGAGAGGCGGGGGAGAGGGCGAGGGAGGCGGAGGAGGGGGAGAGGGGGGGAGGGGAGGCGGGGGGAGGCGGGGGGGGGGGGGGGGGGAGGCGAGGGAGGCGGGGGAGGGGAGAGGGGGAGGGAGGCGGGGGAGAGGGGGAGGAGGGTGGCGGGGGAGAGGGGAGGGAGGCGGGGGAGAGGGGGAGGGTGGTGGGGGAGAGGGATGAGGCGGAGGTGGGGGAGAGGGGGAGTAGGGTGGCGGGGGAGAGGGGGAGGGAGGCGGGGGAGAGGGGGAGGGTGGTGGGGGCGAGGGATGAGGCGGAGGTGGGGGAGAGGGACGTGGGGAAGGCGGGGGAGAGGGACGTGGGGGAGGCGGGGGAGAGGGAGAGGGTGGGTGGGGAGAGGGGGAGGGAGGCAGGGGTGGTGAGGGCGAAGGAGGTGGAGGAGAAGGAGAGGGGGAGGGAGGCGAGGGAGAGGGATGAGGCGGAGGTGGGGGAGAGGGATGAGGCGGAGGTGGGGGAGAGGGCGAGGGAGGCGGGGGAGAGGGACGTGGGGGAGGCGGGGGAGAGGGGGAGGGAGGCGGGGGAGAGGGAGAGGGTGGGGGGGGAGAGGGGGAGGGAGGCAGGGGAGGTGAGGGCAAAGGAGGTGGAGGAAAAGGAGAGGGGGAGGGAGGCGAGGGAGAGGGGGAGGGTGGGGGGGAGAGGGAGAGGGATGAGGCGGAGGAGGAGGAGAGGGGGAGGGAGGAGGGGGTGAGGGGGTGGGTGGCGGGGGAGAAGGGGAGGGAGGCGGGGGTGGCGAGGGCGAAGGAGGCGGAGGAGAGGGTGGCGGGGGAGACGGACGTGGGGGAGGCGGGGTCGAAGGGGAGGGTGGCGGGGGCGAGGGGCGAGGAGGAGTCGGAGGAGAGGGGGAGGGAGGCGGTGGCGGGGGAGAGGGACTAGGCTGAGGCGGCGGCGCAGACGTGCCCGCAAAGCCAGACACCGCTCCCTGCCTCTTCGCCCTCTCTGCCACCAAGATTGAAGCGTCCATCATTAGACAGTTGCCCCAGCTGGCACCCCCGTCTATTGTGAAACTGCAAGGAGACGCAAACACACAGCAGGGAGGGCATATCAGGAGGGGGGCAGCCATGCGACGGCGGGCTGCCGCACTTGAGAGCGCCGCGTGTGCCTTTTGCTGGGCGCTGCTTCTGTTGCCGCCTCGGCCCCAACTGAAGAAGCTGGGACTTGCATGGCTTCGTCATCCCACCTTTCCACACACCGTGCAAACACTCACATGTAGCCTGTGTCATAACTGCTCGTCACGTAATGGCACCAATGCGTGTTCTGGCAGCTGCAGGGAGGCAACGGAGGGAGCAGGAGATACCATGAGATGAGCTGGCGAGACGTGGCCATGCCAGTACAGCAGCAGGAGCAGCTGCTGCTCACAGCCTGCCTGCAGCCGCCCATCCCCCCCTCCGATGTGCCTTCTCAAGCATGCGTGGCAGGCAGCGGTCCGAGGCAGCAGCTGGCTACAGGCCTACCCTGCTTTACAGGCGGCAGCAGACGGCAGAGTGGTCATCGTGCGTGTGGATAGCGATGGGTAATAATAATAAAGTGAAAACTCGACGTTCGGCTCCCACGCGCAGCACGTGGCTGCATGACACAGGGTGTTGGGCAGGCCGAACGTGAGATGCGGCAACAACAGCTGCAGCAGCGGCGGTGGCGGCAGAGTGGCATCAGTGCAACAGCGGCAACAGCCATGGCAGCAACAGCAGCAGAGTGAGGCAGCAACAGCAGCAGCGGCACTGCAATGGAGGTGGCATTGGGGGCAGCAGCGTCAGTCTACACATGATGCGGCACTGCGCTCCAGCCTCACATGTGGTGGCAGGCGTGGTGCCCAGGAGCGTTGCCACTGCCTTTGCAGCGTTGACACGCCCGCCGGTCACCGACTTTCCAGCCCAATCCGGCACAGCATCAACAGAGTTCAGGATCGCGTTTCTGCAGCAGCAGGCGGGGCGAGCTAAGCTGTACATGCACATGATGGCAGGCAGCACGTGACTCGGTGTAGGGGTTGCCACCGTGGCACCACACGCGCCGCCTCCGCCCCCTGCAGTGCCGTTGTGCACTGCAGCGCGCGACTCGACAATAGCACGATCTCTCGCCTGACTTCTGCCACTGTGGCGGTGGGCTTGGCAGAGAAGAGCAGCGCGGCAACGCCAGACACCACGGGGCAGGACTGCACATGGCGATGCAGACAGGAAAAGGTTCAAAGATTGGTTGGTTGGTTGGTTGGTTGGTTGGTTGGTTGGTTGGTTGGTTGGTTGGTTGGTTGGTTGGTTGGTTGGTTGGTTGGTTGGTTGGTTGGTTGGTTGGTTGGTTGGTTGGTTGGTTGGTTGGTTGGTTGGTTGGTTGGTTGGTTGGTTGGTTGGTTGGTTGGTTGGTTGGTTGGTTGGTTGGTTGGTTGGTTGGTTGGTTGGTTGGTTGGTTGGTTGGTTGGTTGATCAATGGATGGGAGCAGACGGCGATGCAAGGTGGAAAACGGGGTCAGCGAGGGAAGGGAGCGCCGCCGGCTGCACGCTCACGCCATTCCGTGCCGCACACCCCTCCGCTCCCAGCCGCCCAGCCCACCGCTCACCATGCTGGTTCCGCTCATAAACACATACGAGTCGTCTGCTTCGTGGCCAGCACTCTTGATGTAATAGCCTGGGAGGCAGGGCACGCAGGCCCCTCAGCAGCACAGCACAGCAGGACTGCCTGCAGTGTGCGGAGCTTTGCATGCAGCAAGCGCAGCACAAGCAAGCAACCAGGCGGCTTGCAAGCGCTGACGCAGCCACCCAACGTGGCGACAGCAAGTACCTGGAGCAGTTAGGTGCACCGTGGATGCTCCGTAGTTGCTGAAGGAAGCGCGGTTGTCGTTCCAAACGCTGGCTCCCACTGCGGTGCAGGGGTGGGTGGGGGGTGGGGTGGTGGTGGGGTGCAAGCGGGGTGGGAGGGAGGGAGGGCGCCGGGGGGGAGGGGGGTTGAAAGAGAGAAACACACACATCGGATGCACACGTTGCCGCCCACAAACAAGCCGACACATGCACACCTAGCGCCTAGCGCCTAGCGCCTGGACAGCCCCACCTGACAGCTGGTTTGACAGCCCGTACGAGGCTGGATAGGTCGCGTTCACGTCTGTGTTGTTGTTATCTGCAAGGTGAAGCGCGGACCGCCAGCGAGTGGGCGTGCAAGTTGCGCCGCGGAGGCCAGCGGCTCCCCCCCTCGCCCGCACGGTGCGCAAAGAGTGCAAAGAGCACAAAGCCTCGGCAGCTTGTTGCGCGCTGCCACCGCACCGCTGCTGGCACGCCCCATTCCAATCATCGACTCACTGTTGCCGGCGCTGGCAACAAACAGGATGCCTGCATCGCCCAGCGCTTGGATGGCGCTTCGCTCCAAAGTTGAACCGGTTCCAAACCCTCCGTAACTGGCGCTCACGACGCGCACCCCGGGCTGCATGCAGGGGACCGGAAGCACACAGCGCAATCAGCCCGGATGTAACTCCTACACACAGCCCTCGCCCCAGGCTGCATGGGACCGGAAGCGCACAGCAGCCCGGACGTTGCTCCCACACTCAACCCTCGCCCCGGGCTGCATGCAGGGGACAGGCAGCGTGCATGGGGCCGAGTCCACAAGGGGAGGAGGCGCAGCGTCTGCCCGTCACCCCGGCCCGGCTAAAAGGAAAAACGGCCCGGCACTTTACCGTGCTTCCGCAGAGGGAGTAGCAGTTTATGGTCGCAGAGCTGTAAAGGTAGCCATCGCTTGAGACGGCCTTGCAGCTGACGATGCTCGCCTGCAGGGAGTGGATGCGTGGCGCGCATGGGTGAAGGAGTGGTCGAGCTCAAGCATGCGCGAGGCAATGCCGGACACGCGCGCAGCGTAGCGCAAGGCGCTCTTATGTTGCCAAACACGCGTGCCGTCGACCTCAAGCACAAGGTACCGTAAGTGCAAGCCGTTGAGGCGCCGTCGACCTCAAGCTCAAGGTACTGTAAGTGCAAGTTGCTGCAGCACACTCACGTTCCATGCCACTCCGGCCATGCCCACCCCATTGTCGCCCGCGGCAGCAATGATGCCGGCGACGTGGCTGCCGTGCCCGTCGGTGTCTGCGCATCATGGTGAGCATTGGAAGGGACAAGAGGAGCGCGGGTTGGAGCGCATGTCCATGGAGCACGAGTTTGCAGCGAGCGCTGGTATGACACTGTGACAGCTGCAGCACGAGGCCAGCAGGTGCGCAGCCAGCGCCGCAGCTGTGTCGGTCGTCGTTCTGGACCCCTCTTTGCAGCTCTCATTAACCTGGTCCTCAAACCGGAGTGGATTTTGAGTCACTCAGGCAGCAAGGTGCGGAGGTCCCTTGTCGACTGCTTCGCTTCCCACTCGGCAGCACCAGCAGCAGCGACAGAGGCAGCGGCGTGTCGTCGTCAAGCCCAGTAGCATAGGCGGCTGAGCAGTGGCGGCTGCGGCAGCAGCGACAGCAGCCGCAGTTGCAGCAGCAGCACTCACCGCTATAGTCTGTGTACAGGTCGCTCCCCACCGCTGGCATGCCTCCGTTCTCCCACGCCCTGCAGCAAGGAATGGAGAGGAATAATGCAGCGAAAGCCTGGGTGTGTGAGCGGCTGCGCCGGGTAGACCTGTGCCATGCCTGCTGTGCCTGGTGCCTGCTGTGCGTGCCTGTAGCGGCTCTCCCCCTGGCATCACCGGATCCAGCCCAAAGCACAACACAGCGCGGTGCAGCACAGCGCAGCACAGCGCAGCGCAGCATGACACAGCACAGCATGCCGCCATGCACCTGTTCCAGCCGCCTGCGTCGTTTGCCACAAAGTCTTGGTGCGTCCTGCGCAGCCCACTGTCAATCACGCAAACCTTGACCTGGCGGGTGGAAAATGGGGGGGGGGGGGGGCTCTGCAGGAACCGGCAGCAGCGCGGTCGAGCGCTGGCTGGCGGCTCCGATACAAACCGGTACAAACCAGCATGCAGGGCATGCCCTCACCAACCCTGGTGCGAGCGCCCCCCCCCAGCCGGCACTTACCTCCTTACTCCCGACGGTTGAGTCCCAGGCAATTGGCGCGGCAATGCGCTGCAGGTGGTACAGCTCCGTTCCTTCGGAACCAAAGACAAACGGGTCCTGTGCCCCTCGATCCAGCTGCGCGCCGCCGTCTGCTGCCGCCGCCGTCCTCGGCTCCTCTCCCTCGCCCACCAGGGCCAGTGCCTGGCTGACCGCCGCTGCCTGCTGCGCCGGGCTGCGCGTCGTCACTTGGGCTGCCGCGCGCTGCGGCCCCGTCAGCTGGAGAGCCCAGTCTGGCTCCGCTGCCGCTATGGCTGCAGGCAGGGGTGCATGGTGGTGGGAGTGCGGAAGGCAGGTGTAAGGGGGGGGGGGGGGGGGGGGGGCGGGCGGGCGGTGCCGATGGCTGGAGAACTGGTGCGTATGCAGGGCATGGCACAGGCAGCTGAGGGTATGATGCTGCGTCATGCCTGCCTGCCACGCCGCTTTTGGAGGGGCTGAAGCTGGGGTTTGTGCACCCCACCTGCTGAGAAGGACAGCCTCACCCTGCGTGCCCATGCGCGGTGCGCACCCCACACACAACCACTCCCCGCGTCACCTGCGTTGCCCCGCAGCTCCTTTATTTTCTCTTGCACGCTCTTGCCGTCGGTGATGCTGAACAGCAGGGTTGCGTCCGGTGGGACGTCGCCGGTCGCGGCTGCCAGCTGCCGCCGGCCGCCGGCCGCCGCCGCTGCGGCGCGCCCCACCGCCAAGCCCTGGTGCTTGCCCACCAGCCGTTCGAGCTGCAGCCCCCGCAGAGGGATGCGCGCCTGCAGCCGCGCGGTGGCTGCTGCAGAGGGCTTGAATTGGACCAGCAGGCGGCCGGGGGCGGCCGCTGCTCCGGCGAAAGTGCGCACGGGAGCTGCGCCTTGCAGCGGCACTGCGTCACCCGCGGCTGCAACGGCGCACACCAGCGCTGCCGACATTGCTGCTGCCAGTAGGCAGACTACGAGCGAGCGGGTAGGCAGTGAGAGGACGCTTCGCAGGGAGGCCAGGCAGAGGTGACAATGGACGGTGCAGTGGCCGACTGTCACCGGTGACGACGGCGGCGGCGGCCCTCCTCACCAGTCACCCGGCCGCCGACGCTGCGCGCGGCTTCTCTGTGGGCAGTCATCCGGGCAAGCTCCATAGGGGGAACGTGGCCCCAGCCCGGGCCCGGACGACGAAGCGTCAGTGCGCGGAGCGGCACTCTGCTCTGCCAGCCATTGTATAAATGCTTGGAAGGCTCAGTGCGCGATGCGGCGGCGGAGAGAGGCAGCCCACACGTCGCTGCCGGACTCCGGCCGCTCGGTGTCTCAGGTAGGCATGTGTTGCGTGCTGCGTCAGCCCTCTGCACCCGTGGACCCCCCGGCTTGTAGCGGCCCCTGATCACGTTTTCGCTCTTCCCACATCCTTCAAGGTCATCTCACATCCTTGTGGAACCCTCCCGCGCCCCGCTCCCGCCCCCAGTTTAAAATGGCTGCTGCAGCTGCAGTCAAGCAGCAGCTGGAAGACAACTGGAGCAACAGCCGCCAGCACAATGTGTTTCCGCTTGCTCAAATCGATTATATCATGCGCCGCAAACGGGCACAGCAGGGCCTGACGGTAACGCAGGCACCTGCCGCCAGCGGGCGGCGGCGGCGGGGCGCGGGAGGGGACCAGGAGGATGCTGAGCTGGTCCTGCCGCGTTGGGATGTGGAGGTGAGCATACTGTATCTGTAAGCAGGGCTGGAGTTGCTGGATGAAGCGGGGCAGGGTAGCACGAGGGCAGCAGGAGGGCAGCAGGCATGGCAGAACTGTTGATGCCGTGCCCATCATTAACGGACACATCCCCCGCTGTGCGCTGCCCACGATTGCAGCCCAAGGAGCTGAGCAACAGGTTGCTGCGTCAGTTCCATCTGGAAAAGACAATTGACGGCAAAGAAGTCCTGCTGCGCTCGGTGTCCCGCAACGACGAGCTGGGCATCGCAGTGTCGCGCAAGGTGTTGGTGGTGGCCGCCGAGGAGGTGCCCGCCTTCTTCGCCAAGCATCACGGCATCCAGGGCCAGGGCTGGAACTCCCCTGCCCGCCTGTTCCACCACGTGCGTGCTCAATGGTGGTGGTGCAGACTGCAGCATTGCGCCTGTGCGAGGCAGCCGCTTGTACAGCCTGTCGCCGCCGCCACCGGCTGCCTCCGCTCCCCGCACTCTACACCTCTGTGCTCCCTTTCCACCCGCTGCTGCGCAGCTGCACCACGCCGTGCCCACCCAGCTGATGCCTGCACCAGGCGGCCAGCCGCGCCTGGTCCACGGTGCTGAAGGGTTCACCGTGGAGACCGCCAAGGCGTGGTGCACCGAGTGCCCCGTGCGTGCCGACATGGCCGCCAAGAAGCCTGCTGAGAAGCGCGTCGTGCACCCCATTGTGGCCATCATGACCCTGATGCACCTGGCGGTCAGTTCAGCTGCAGGGTTGCAGCGCCTGGAAACTGCTGTGAAGCTGGTGTGAAGCTGCGATGAAGCTGCAGGGATGTGCTGCCCACCACTGTCACACCCAACCACCTCTTCTATACCTGCATGCTCCCACCCACAGGCCGATTTGATCGACCTAGGAGCAGGGCGTGACGAGCGCTACCGCTACGTGCTGGTGGTGATCGACGTCTTCAGCCGCTATTGCTGGCTTTACCCGCTGGCCTCCAAGACGACCATTGGCGTGGCACGGCATGTGAGCTGCCAACACTTGCTGCCAGCGCTTCCTCCCAGCGCTTGCTGCCAGTTTTTGCTGCAAGCACTTGCTGTCATTGATTGGTGCCAACGCTAATTGGCATCGCTACCGGCCAGCGCTGCCGACCAGCGACCAGCCGCTTCGCTTGCTTCATGCCTCGTCTTGCGCTCTCTTTCACTCTGCCCCACCCCACCCCCACCCCCACGCACCCCTGTCGTTCCCTTGCAGCTCTACTTTCAATTCATGCGAACGCAGGTGCCTGCCAAGCTACAGACCGACAACGGCCTGGAGTTCTGCGGCAAGGAGGTCAAAGAGCTGTGCGAGCTGTTCAACGTGCGGCACGCCAAGAGCATGCCCGGCCATCCTGAAACCAACGGTTGCGTGGAGCGTAAGAACCGCGAGCTCAAGAACAAGGTAGGAGCCGGGCAATGTGCGAAGAGGAATCTGGTGTGCTGCTGCTGTTGTTGTTGCTGCTGGTGGCGTTGAGGTGGTCGGAGGTGGTCGTGTGTGGCAGCGGTATGGCTGATGCAGCGGCAGTGCTGCAGGTCCAGCCCACAGCTCTCTCTCTCTGACCGCTGTGTGCACATCCCCTACCCGTCCCTCGTCAGATTCGTGCGCTGCTGATGGCTTGCCCGCTGTTCGAGTGAGTACAGAAAGCTCGTGCTGCTGCCCCTGCTGCCCCTCCTGTCCAGTGCTGCTGTGCTGTGGTTCCTGTTTCCACGCTGCAGCTTCTGCTGCTGCCCCACCTGTCCAGTGTTGTTGTGCCTGCGTGCATTGCAGCTCGTGCTGCTACCCCTCCTGTCCAGTGCTGCTTGCACGCTGCTGTCGTGTTCCTGCCGCTCCTGTCCAGTGCTGCTGTGCTGTGCTGTGGTTCAGCGCTGCCCCCCCCCCCCCCCCCCCCGCCCCCACGCCACCCCACCCACACCCACACCCCACCCACCCACACCCATCCCCTGCACTCTGCAGCTGGGCGTTCCACGTCCTGACAGTGATGCAGATGGTCAACAACTCGCCCACCAGCGCGCTCGGCGGCATGGCCCCCACCAAGGCGCTGTTCGGCACGCTGCCCTCCAACATGAACTTGCCACTGCTGGATGACATTGTCCGCCTGCTGGGCTTCACCTCCTCGGCTGAGGCGAACGATGCCGGCACCCCGCCAGCCCCTGCCACGCGCAAAGGCAGCGCAGCGCAGCCCAAGCGCCGCCGCACGCTGTCAGAACTGGTGCTGCCCTCGGATAGCGAAGACGAGGCAAGCGACGATGCAGCGCTGGACGAGGCAACGCTGCAAATTGCTGCCACCGCTTCTCCCCTGGGGCGGCGCAGTACCCGCACTAATGCAGGCGGCCGGCTGAGCCAGCTGGTGGCAGATGAGCTGCTGGACGAGGCGGGCGAGGTGCCCACTCGTGCGCTGCCGCAGCGTGCTACAGCCATGCGCAGCCCATCAGGCAAGCGGCGGGCAGCGACGAGCCTGCTGGATCAGCTGGCAGCCATTGCAGCAGAGTGCGACGCTGCTGGTGAGTGTGGGAGTGATGTTGGGAGCGGCGGGCAAACCATTCGTTGGGGGCCTGCCTGCAAATGGGGGCGCATGAAGCAGTGGCTGCTCCCACATGAGCGCTCGTACCTCCATGCTGCAGATGAGCTGGATAAGGTGGACGACAGCAGCGATGGAGCTGGCACCAGCGCTGATGCAGAGGCAGCGGGTGAGTCTGACTGGGCTGTTTGAGCTGGGGTAGACATAAACAGAGTTGGGCAGGCCGGCTGTGGTGCAGTGCGCACGCCCACCATCTCCACCCTGCATGTCAATTGCTGCTCTTCTCCTCCTCCCCCTACATCGACAGCCATCCTCACCGCCCACCACGGCGCTCACCAGGAGCAGGTGCTGGCACTGCACGTGCGCAACCGCCAGCGCATCCGCAGCCAGGGCGGCAAGGGCGGCGCTGAGTTCGACATCGGCGATGCCGTGCTGCTGAAGCCTGCCAGCATGGGCAAGGTCGGCACCAGCACCATTCAGCGCAAGCGGCTGACGTGCCGCGTGGTGGGTGTGGCAGAGCAGACCGGCAAGTACCACCTGCGGTGCAACACCGGCCTCCTCAAGGGCACCTACGGCGGCGGCGAGGTGCTGCGCCCGGCCCCCGCCGAGTCTGCAGCCGAGCTCAACTTTGCTGCTGACGCGGATTCCTCTGAGGCGCCGCTGGTCACGCTCACTGCGGCGGTGAATGCAGAGCTGCTGGTGACGGCAGGCGGCAAACGCCGCCGCACGTGAAGCACCGGCGGCGCTGCCCGTGGGCTGCAGTCCACCTGTCTCCAGCCAACCCAGCTTCGCCCTGCAACAGCCTGGACCCCTCCTGTCAGCTCTGGTGCAGCAGGCAGCCATTTAACGCAGGTAAGTTGGGCAGCAGCTGCGCTGTGATGCGCGCTGCTCCTGCCGCCGCTCACGCTTTCCTTGCCCGACAGCCTGCCCTCTGTCCCACATTCTCGCTTTGCTTTGCACACTTCTCCGGCCTGCCTTGCGTTTCAATTGCGGTGTAACAACGCTCTACTGCAGCGGGCGAGACCAGGGGGCTTGGCTTGCGCGGACCCGACCATCCCCTCGCTCTCAGCAGCTTTTCCGGCGCGGCCTCGCGTCTCTAGAGACACTCTGTGGACCAGGTAACAAGTTCAAAGTGGCGCCGCTGCGCCTCCTGCAGCAGGCAGGCCAGGGGGTCGACCGGTGCAGGGGTCGACCCAGCACGCAACACATACCATCCCATCACGCTGTGCAGCAAGCGATCGACTTCGTGGTCGGCGGCGTGTGCGTCTACGGCTCCAACTGCGTCTCCAACTGCATCAGCGAGAGCTGGTGGCCGGGCGACGAGCTGGACGAGGCCTGTCACTGGCACGACCGCTGCCTGGAAGCTTCCAGCGACCGGTGCGCGTGCCACCAGGACCTTCAGGACATTGCAGACGAGGTGCGCAGCGAGCGTGGGCCTGCGCATTCGTTCTGCCGCAGGGCCTGCGCTGCCGCCTGGGCCTCGTGCCCCGCCACCATGCAGTACAGGAGTAATCTGTCAGTTACAGCAGGCGTGGGTCCACCTGCACGAACGTTTGGCCGAATTGACCGGCACATGGCTGGCCAGCTGGCCGTCCAGCTGGGGCCACCTTGCCTACCTAGCAACCGTCGAGCGCCCCCCCCCCCCCTGCTCGCCGGCGCCGCGCCTCCCACACGCCGACGAGCTGCGCCCCAATCCTAACCACATCGCCCCCCCTGCTGTGCATACTCCCCGGTGCAGATTGCCTCCCGCCCCGACAAGTGCCGGTGGTGGAAGTTCCTCTCGTGCACTGAGTCGAAGATGCTGTCCACCGCCCCCTCCATCTCCCTCGCCATAAACGTCATCAAGGCAATGGACGGCTGCTGAGCATCGTGCCGAGCTGCGCAGCTGCTGTCGAGCTGCCGCTGAGCTGCTGCCGAGCTGTGCAGCTGCGACGTGTTGAGCTACGCAGCTGCGCAGCCGCAGCCGCCAACGCCAGCGCTGCCACTCAGGCAGTGCCACAGTGCCTCTCCCACCCCCCGCGCAACTGGACCACCTGCCACCCATGTGGCTTCCACACTCCTGCACTGCACAAGTGCATCTGCCCCAAACCATATTTCCGCGTGACCGCCTTGCACCTGCACTGCGTTCTTTGCACCCACTTGGTCTCGCCATGCATCCCCGACCATCTCCCACCCCGTTAAAAGCCCACGCCCCACACTGCCATTGCTTGATCGACTGATTGATCGGTTGCCCATCTGTCAAGACACACCACCCTCTTTTCTGCCCCCCCACGCACTGTGCACCTCGCCCGGTTGAGCAGAACACCTTTAGTGAATTTTTTTTTATCGATTGATTTGTGCCGCGGGACCTGCAGCTGCAAAAAGCTGCCTGATCCCCCAAATTTGTGACTTGTCGGCCGAATGCCTTCCCTCCTGCGGCAGGCTGCACGTGCGTTGCACCACCGCACCCTGCCGCACGCTCGCTCGTGCCGACCACTTGTTGTTGCCAAAGCACGAAAACGTATCGAAAAGGCGTCGCTAGAGCTGGCAGTCCAAAGGGTTCAATGTGCCTGGACGGCCACACTGGGCCGCCCTGGCAGGGGGGCTCCGAAGGACAAACTGGCTGGGCGTGGAGCGGAGCACACAACTGCCGCGGAGCAGCGAGGGACGGGAGGCAAAATATGCAGGGGAGGCACGGAGCAGCAGGCGCAGCGCAGGCGCTGCCGCTGGCGCTGCAGGGCGCGCGAGGCAAAGCTGGGGCGTGCTGCAGGGCGCATGACGCAAAGAGCGCGCGTTCCGGGGCTAGAGGGGCGGGGACGCGCTCCAATCAAGCAATCAATCTCGAGCAAGCGAGGCAGCTGGGGGAGCGAGGCAGCAGTACTTCCCCCAGCAGTGTGATGGGAGGGGAAGGGGCAGAGGGGCTGTTCCACCTAGCTGATGGGGGGGACTCAGCCGTCCTGCTGCGCCCTGGTGCGTCGCGCTGCGCCGCCCTCCTTCAGGCGTGCGCAAACACGTTGCGCGTCACCACGTAGCGCGCCTCCTGCCCCATGCACATGCACGCCCCCGGCTTGACCTGCGGTGGAGGGGGGCGCACCACCGCCACCACACCGGGGAGCAGGGGCTGATTGTCAGGCACCGGGACAGCCGCATAAGGCAGGGTCGGGACGGCGGCCGCTGTGGCGCTGGCGCCGGCAGCGGCGATGACGACAGCAGCGCAGCAGCGGGAGCTGGAGTAGCGGCGGCGGCGGCGGCGGCGGCGCCAATGTGAAAAATCGTCCCCTTTGATTTCCTTTGATTCCCTCCTCACCTTCACCTTCTGCCCCTTCTCCAGCTTCTGCTCGTCAAGCCACACGTCGCAGGCCGAGTCCACGTCCTGGCAGGGACAGGAGGAGAGTGCACGCGAGCGGTGGAGGCCACAGGTTCACAGTCGCACGCCGAGTCGCAGCGTGAGGGGCGGGGGGCGGGCAGGCAGCAGGGAAAGAGGGCTGCTGGCGGCCCTTGCAGGTCGCCGGGTCGGGGTGCAGCACCGGCAGCAGCAGCAGCGGCGGCGGCGGCAGCAGCGGCGGCGGCGGCGGCAGCAGGCTCGGTGCTGCTGTACATTGGCGTCGGAAGTCATTGGCTGCAGCTGGCGGCAGCGATGGCGCCTCCCTCACCGTGACAAAGAGGCGGGAGGGTGAGTCGAGCGGGTTGGAGGTGCCCTGCCAGGCGGGCAGGTGAGGCAGGGGGGGGGCGCAGGTGCAGATGTTGGGTGGGATTGACGTGTAATCAAAGGGGTGGGTGGAAGGGGCCGATTGCACAAAATTTTGCCAGTGAGGACACGGCAACAGCGGGACATCGGGTGCATTGCGTGGAGCAGCAGCGGCGGCGGCGGCGGCGGCGGCGGCGGCCCGCGAGAGGCGCATGCATGAGTGTCATGCCCCACCTCTGCCTCAAAAATCAGGTGAATGCCGCCGTGCTCCACGATGCACAGGTCCTGGGGACGCAGCGGGCACAGCGGGGGAGCCCGGGGGGTACCGCATGCGTCAGCAGAAGCACGTTGGCACATGTGTCATGAGAGGGGGCAGCAGCCACAATGCGCAGACTGCGTGCGCACGCTCCGTGCAGCGACGGAGGCAAGCATGCGCGACACGTCTGCGTGTCGCTGCTGCACCATGTCGCCCCTGCGCTGCTGCCTGCGGTGCCAGAGGCATACCGCAGCCCCTGTACAGCTACCAGCTGGCGCCTACGCCCCGCTGGCACCTGCGGCTCGCTGCTGGAGGCCTCGTAGTCGCGGGAGGCGATGGAGCACACGCGCTTGGTTCCGATGGTCCCCGTCAGGTCCACCTAGAACAGGGAGGAGGGGGGAGCGTCAGCTGTCCCAGCCGGTGCGGCGGTGAGGTGCCTTGGCCACCGCAGTTGCGCGGCGCCAGAGCCGGCAACGGCAATCGGCCAGACGGGACCACCTGTCCGAGGCGCTTGCACAGCTGAGCGTTCTCCGGCTTGGCGCACCACTTGGGGTCTGGCAGAAGAACAGAACGGAGCAATGGGGGAGGGCGGAACGCAGCAAGTGAGGGTGAGGAAGGCGGCAGCGCGGGCGGCGAGCGGCGGCGCTGCAACACCCAATTGGCACCCAGCAACCGAATCCCCCCCACCATCCCGTGCACGCACCGGGCTGCAGCCCCCAGAGGGTGGACGCGCTCACACGCAGCCGAGCAGGTGTCCGGCGCGCCGGCGCGCGCACAGGTCCAGCTAGCGGCTGACCCCGCTGTGCCACGGCCTGCATGCTGATCTTAGAGTTAATCAGAGATGTCGAGAGGGGCGACTGAAATCAAAACGAGGGCAGAGTGGAGCAGACATTCAACAATGATGTATATGTTGCGTGCTGCGTCAGCCCTCTGCACCCGTGGACCCCCCGGCTTGTAGCGGCCCCTGATCACGTTTTCGCTCTTCCCACATCCTTCAAGGTCATCTCACATCCTTGTGGAACCCTCCCGCGCCCCGCTCCCGCCCCCAGTTTAAAATGGCTGCTGCAGCTGCAGTCAAGCAGCAGCTGGAAGACAACTGGAGCAACAGCCGCCAGCACAATGTGTTTCCGCTTGCTCAAATCGATTATATCATGCGCCGCAAACGGGCACAGCAGGGCCTGACGGTAACGCAGGCACCTGCCGCCAGCGGGCGGCGGCGGCGGGGCGCGGGAGGGGACCAGGAGGATGCTGAGCTGGTCCTGCCGCGTTGGGATGTGGAGGTGAGCATACTGTATCTGTAAGCAGGGCTGGAGTTGCTGGATGAAGCGGGGCAGGGTAGCACGAGGGCAGCAGGAGGGCAGCAGGCATGGCAGAACTGTTGATGCCGTGCCCATCATTAACGGACACATCCCCCGCTGTGCGCTGCCCACGATTGCAGCCCAAGGAGCTGAGCAACAGGTTGCTGCGTCAGTTCCATCTGGAAAAGACAATTGACGGCAAAGAAGTCCTGCTGCGCTCGGTGTCCCGCAACGACGAGCTGGGCATCGCAGTGTCGCGCAAGGTGTTGGTGGTGGCCGCCGAGGAGGTGCCCGCCTTCTTCGCCAAGCATCACGGCATCCAGGGCCAGGGCTGGAACTCCCCTGCCCGCCTGTTCCACCACGTGCGTGCTCAATGGTGGTGGTGCAGACTGCAGCATTGCGCCTGTGCGAGGCAGCCGCTTGTACAGCCTGTCGCCGCCGCCACCGGCTGCCTCCGCTCCCCGCACTCTACACCTCTGTGCTCCCTTTCCACCCGCTGCTGCGCAGCTGCACCACGCCGTGCCCACCCAGCTGATGCCTGCACCAGGCGGCCAGCCGCGCCTGGTCCACGGTGCTGAAGGGTTCACCGTGGAGACCGCCAAGGCGTGGTGCACCGAGTGCCCCGTGCGTGCCGACATGGCCGCCAAGAAGCCTGCTGAGAAGCGCGTCGTGCACCCCATTGTGGCCATCATGACCCTGATGCACCTGGCGGTCAGTTCAGCTGCAGGGTTGCAGCGCCTGGAAACTGCTGTGAAGCTGGTGTGAAGCTGCGATGAAGCTGCAGGGATGTGCTGCCCACCACTGTCACACCCAACCACCTCTTCTATACCTGCATGCTCCCACCCACAGGCCGATTTGATCGACCTAGGAGCAGGGCGTGACGAGCGCTACCGCTACGTGCTGGTGGTGATCGACGTCTTCAGCCGCTATTGCTGGCTTTACCCGCTGGCCTCCAAGACGACCATTGGCGTGGCACGGCATGTGAGCTGCCAACACTTGCTGCCAGCGCTTCCTCCCAGCGCTTGCTGCCAGTTTTTGCTGCAAGCACTTGCTGTCATTGATTGGTGCCAACGCTAATTGGCATCGCTACCGGCCAGCGCTGCCGACCAGCGACCAGCCGCTTCGCTTGCTTCATGCCTCGTCTTGCGCTCTCTTTCACTCTGCCCCACCCCACCCCCACCCCCACGCACCCCTGTCGTTCCCTTGCAGCTCTACTTTCAATTCATGCGAACGCAGGTGCCTGCCAAGCTACAGACCGACAACGGCCTGGAGTTCTGCGGCAAGGAGGTCAAAGAGCTGTGCGAGCTGTTCAACGTGCGGCACGCCAAGAGCATGCCCGGCCATCCTGAAACCAACGGTTGCGTGGAGCGTAAGAACCGCGAGCTCAAGAACAAGGTAGGAGCCGGGCAATGTGCGAAGAGGAATCTGGTGTGCTGCTGCTGTTGTTGTTGCTGCTGGTGGCGTTGAGGTGGTCGGAGGTGGTCGTGTGTGGCAGCGGTATGGCTGATGCAGCGGCAGTGCTGCAGGTCCAGCCCACAGCTCTCTCTCTCTGACCGCTGTGTGCACATCCCCTACCCGTCCCTCGTCAGATTCGTGCGCTGCTGATGGCTTGCCCGCTGTTCGAGTGAGTACAGAAAGCTCGTGCTGCTGCCCCTGCTGCCCCTCCTGTCCAGTGCTGCTGTGCTGTGGTTCCTGTTTCCACGCTGCAGCTTCTGCTGCTGCCCCACCTGTCCAGTGTTGTTGTGCCTGCGTGCATTGCAGCTCGTGCTGCTACCCCTCCTGTCCAGTGCTGCTTGCACGCTGCTGTCGTGTTCCTGCCGCTCCTGTCCAGTGCTGCTGTGCTGTGCTGTGGTTCAGCGCTGCCCCCCCCCCCCCCCCCCCGCCCCCACGCCACCCCACCCACACCCACACCCCACCCACCCACACCCATCCCCTGCACTCTGCAGCTGGGCGTTCCACGTCCTGACAGTGATGCAGATGGTCAACAACTCGCCCACCAGCGCGCTCGGCGGCATGGCCCCCACCAAGGCGCTGTTCGGCACGCTGCCCTCCAACATGAACTTGCCACTGCTGGATGACATTGTCCGCCTGCTGGGCTTCACCTCCTCGGCTGAGGCGAACGATGCCGGCACCCCGCCAGCCCCTGCCACGCGCAAAGGCAGCGCAGCGCAGCCCAAGCGCCGCCGCACGCTGTCAGAACTGGTGCTGCCCTCGGATAGCGAAGACGAGGCAAGCGACGATGCAGCGCTGGACGAGGCAACGCTGCAAATTGCTGCCACCGCTTCTCCCCTGGGGCGGCGCAGTACCCGCACTAATGCAGGCGGCCGGCTGAGCCAGCTGGTGGCAGATGAGCTGCTGGACGAGGCGGGCGAGGTGCCCACTCGTGCGCTGCCGCAGCGTGCTACAGCCATGCGCAGCCCATCAGGCAAGCGGCGGGCAGCGACGAGCCTGCTGGATCAGCTGGCAGCCATTGCAGCAGAGTGCGACGCTGCTGGTGAGTGTGGGAGTGATGTTGGGAGCGGCGGGCAAACCATTCGTTGGGGGCCTGCCTGCAAATGGGGGCGCATGAAGCAGTGGCTGCTCCCACATGAGCGCTCGTACCTCCATGCTGCAGATGAGCTGGATAAGGTGGACGACAGCAGCGATGGAGCTGGCACCAGCGCTGATGCAGAGGCAGCGGGTGAGTCTGACTGGGCTGTTTGAGCTGGGGTAGACATAAACAGAGTTGGGCAGGCCGGCTGTGGTGCAGTGCGCACGCCCACCATCTCCACCCTGCATGTCAATTGCTGCTCTTCTCCTCCTCCCCCTACATCGACAGCCATCCTCACCGCCCACCACGGCGCTCACCAGGAGCAGGTGCTGGCACTGCACGTGCGCAACCGCCAGCGCATCCGCAGCCAGGGCGGCAAGGGCGGCGCTGAGTTCGACATCGGCGATGCCGTGCTGCTGAAGCCTGCCAGCATGGGCAAGGTCGGCACCAGCACCATTCAGCGCAAGCGGCTGACGTGCCGCGTGGTGGGTGTGGCAGAGCAGACCGGCAAGTACCACCTGCGGTGCAACACCGGCCTCCTCAAGGGCACCTACGGCGGCGGCGAGGTGCTGCGCCCGGCCCCCGCCGAGTCTGCAGCCGAGCTCAACTTTGCTGCTGACGCGGATTCCTCTGAGGCGCCGCTGGTCACGCTCACTGCGGCGGTGAATGCAGAGCTGCTGGTGACGGCAGGCGGCAAACGCCGCCGCACGTGAAGCACCGGCGGCGCTGCCCGTGGGCTGCAGTCCACCTGTCTCCAGCCAACCCAGCTTCGCCCTGCAACAGCCTGGACCCCTCCTGTCAGCTCTGGTGCAGCAGGCAGCCATTTAACGCAGGTAAGTTGGGCAGCAGCTGCGCTGTGATGCGCGCTGCTCCTGCCGCCGCTCACGCTTTCCTTGCCCGACAGCCTGCCCTCTGTCCCACATTCTCGCTTTGCTTTGCACACTTCTCCGGCCTGCCTTGCGTTTCAATTGCGGTGTAACAACGCTCTACTGCAGCGGGCGAGACCAGGGGGCTTGGCTTGCGCGGACCCGACCATCCCCTCGCTCTCAGCAGCTTTTCCGGCGCGGCCTCGCGTCTCTAGAGACACTCTGTGGACCAGGTAACAAGTTCAAAGTGGCGCCGCTGCGCCTCCTGCAGCAGGCAGGCCAGGGGGTCGACCGGTGCAGGGGTCGACCCAGCACGCAACATATGGGTGCCGGGTGGGTGGGTGAGTGAGCGGGCGGGTGGGGGGGGGGGCGGTGGGCAGGCTGCAGGTATACGCGTTGTTGTTGTCTGCACGCCTCTGCCGTACGACACATGCCCAACCCCGCCGGCGGCGCCGACTGCCGGGAGGGTGCCTAAACATACATGTGCTCCCTGCGCACCTCGCCAATCGATTCGACGAGCTCCCAGACGTCGTCGATAATGCTGCGCGCAGACACGTTGCCGGCAGGCAGGCGCTCGTAGGAAGGGAGCGGCGCGAGGGCAGGGGCGTCTGCCGGTCCGGCGTCCGGCGCTGCCGCCAGCCCCGGCGCGAGTGCGGCAGCCGGCGCCTCCGCCTGGAGCCCCCTCAGGGAGCCCGCGTGCTACAGCAGGGATACGGTTGTGTGAACATTGCTCAGGGAGCCCGCGTGCTACAGCAGGGATACGGTTATGTGAACATTGCTTTGCAATGGTAGTGCATTGGTGTTCTGCATTGAATCGCGATTGAATTGCGCACGCACGTGCACGCCCCCTCGCCGCGGCCGCAGCAGGCCCTTGCAATTGGCGCCACAAGTTTGCCACCCTGCCGTACCGCGGCCCCCGCGCCCCCTGCCGCATATCACCGCGCCCGGTAGCACCAGCGACAGTGCCAGGGTCGCGGCCAGGGCCTTGAGCAGGGCATGCCCGGGCATGTTGCGATCGCCAGGTGCAGCACAGCAGACCGGGCTAGGGAGGTGCCAAAGAGCGTCCGCGGGGGTTGGAATGCCGGGAGGAGGCCGGCGTGCCAATCATCACAAGCCAATGATTGGCCGAATCCCTCCCTCTGTATGTATGATGGCGGTGCTATGAGCCGCTTGTAGCGGCAATAGAGGATCCAATTGGCCAATTGGCCCTGTGGAGGGATGCGGAGAGTTGGGCCCGAGGTGACTAGACGTGAAGCAGGGCAGGGGCACCAAGACGGGCGCTGCGGCAGCTTGCCCAACATTTGCAGTTGCGCAACGCCGTGTTGGCGACGGCGCATCAACACTGCTCACTGCATCCGACCCCCAACTTCTTTGGGCCCTTTGCTTTTTATGTGGTGCAGTTATGGATTGATTGCAAGACGCCAGGGAAGAAGGAGGGTCGATGGCTTTTCCAAATAGGGGGAGGGTGCAGTGCGTGCCGAAGGGGGCCGGTGGGATGGGTGTGGGTACCGCGGTCGGGTACAGGTCAAGGGGCGTCAGGTGACAACACAGTTGAGGATATGTCGCGAGAGGGTGGGGCGGGGGGTTGTGGCGGGGTGGGGGTGGGGTGGGGTGGGGTGGGTGGGGTGGGGTGGTGGGTGGGTGGGTGGGTGCTTTGCTACTGCTGAAACCAATTGCAGCTTAGAAGGCTTGTCGCTTGCTATGCTGGCCAATACAATAAGGTCTGCTGCAGCAGCCACGCTGTTGCTTGCTGCTGCTGCTGCTGCTATTCTGCTGCTTCCACCCCCCTGCCGTCTGCACTGCTGGCAGGTCACAGCCCATTCAGGCCGCGCCGCACCGACTGCCGCGCCGCCGGCGGCGCCTTGCCGGCACCCGCCTCCGGCTCGCTGCGCAGCTTAATGACGGCGCCGCGGATGCCGGCGCGACCCGCCGCCAGCGGCAGGGGCCCCTCTGGGGCCGCCGCGCCCTTGGCAGCGCCGCCCAGGGGCAGCTTGCGCGGTGAGCGGTGCACCTCAGGGACGGCTGCCGCAGCTGCCGCCGCTTTGGTGGGAGACGCGCGCTTCTGCACGCCGCCCCTGGCAGGGCTGTTCAGCTTGGCGGCAGGGGGCGCGGTGGGCTTTGGAGCCGCGGCGGGCCGTGACAGGCTGCGCCCCACGCGCCGCGACAAGGCCAGGGGCGCTGCCGGCTCGGGCGCAGGCGGCGCTGCCTCTGCCGCCACGGGCGCTGCAGCTGGCAGCGGCAGCTGGCGGGGCGAGCGCCGCGGAGACGCCGGCTCCTGCGCTGCCGGCGCCTCGGGCTGGGCGACCGCTGGGGCCGCAGAAGGAGGCAGCGGTAGGGTGCGCCGGGGCTTTGCTGCCGCTGCCGCCTCCGCTGCCGCTGGTTTGGCGGGTGAAGCGCGCTTGCGCACTCCACCCTTGGCAGGGCTGCTCAGCTTGGCGCCCGGCGCCGCCGCTCCATGGCGGCCAGGGCGCCGCGGCGACGCCTCCACTGCTGGCTCGGAGACAGCCTGCTGCTGCTGCTGCTGCTGCGCCAAGGCCATGGCGGCCTCCCATGCTGCCGACGCGCGCTGCTGCGCACGCTGTGCGCGAGCGTTGCGGTGCCCGCCAGCCACCTCTGCTGCCTCTTCTGCTGCCGCGAGCTCGGCGGCCGCCTGCCGCGCCGAGGGGCGGCGCTGCCGGCGGCCGCGCACGCCTGCACGCAGGCTCTGCGCCACCTCTCCCTCCGCCTCCTCTGCCGCAGCCGCCGCGCCCACAGACGGGGCCTGCGCCGCCGCCGCTGCCTCCGCAGCAAGTGCCGGGGTCTCGACGCTGTCAACGCTCTGCGCCGCCGCTGCGGCAGCTGCCGCCGGTGCACGCAGGCGCGCAGGCAGGTGGGCCTTGTTGAAGACGTAGGCGGTGAAGGAGCGACCGCTGCCTGCAGGAGGGTGGCAGGGCGGGCGCTGGTGAGGCACTGGGGAGATGCTGCCAGAGCAGCCCGACCGAACTTGCTGCACACCGTGTCGCCCGCACAACCAGGCCCCTCGGCGCACCCGACATGCTGACAGCGAAGCAGCCAACCAGCTCCAGCTCTCCAAAGCCAAGGTCGGCCATGTAGGCCAGGGGGCAGGTCCTTCAGGATCGAGGGGAGGGAGGCAGGCCAGAGGAGAAACCGGCCGTGTGAGCAGGAGTGTGAGGAGGCACGCAGGCAGTCTGCGGAGCTGCGGAGGTGCGTACCTACACGCCGAGCAAGGCACGGCGCCTGCCTCGGCGCCCCCTCCCCCCAGCCGCCCACGCACGCCCCCCACTCCTCACCGGATGGCGCGCTGCACCACCGCCACCGAGCGCAGGCTGCCGGCGGCGGCAAAGAGGCGCCCGAAAGCGGCCTTGCCCTCGATGGGCACCCCTTCCCAGAAGGAATAGGCGTGGGTGCTCCCCTCCAGGGTTCCCACCTGCAGGGGAGGGTGGCAGAGAGCGGGCGGCAGTTGAAATGGGGGTCGTGGGCATGGCGGCACTGCACGGCATGCGGTACGCGGGTGCGGCAGGGTGGCCGGGGCGGGACGCGTGTGCAGCACAAGCGCCGGGCAAAGCAGCCGCTGCGACCGCCTCTTGCCAGCCCCAATCATCCATCCAAAAACGGAGGCGATGCTGCAGCAAGAATGCATGCCGCAGATGCGTGTCGCCACCCCTATGGCACGCCTCACGTTCTCAACCGCGCTGCACTCAATGGGCGGCGGCATGAGCCGCGCCGCCACGCCGCGCCGCTCCAGCTCGCCTGCCGCCTACAGGCACACCAAGCGAAGGCGGGCGGTGGGTTCAGAGCAGGCGCTACGCATGGAGAGCGCGTGGGCAAGAGAGGGCATGCAGGGGACAACGCAGGCACATGAAGCAGGCACAGAACACGGCGACTAGCATGTGAGGAGCGGAGCAAGGTGGGGCAGTGGCTTCTGGGCTTGAGTACCGACTGTCCCACCTGCCGCAGGAATGCCTCTGCCTTGTCCACCTTGATGCGATCAATCTCGATGCCCCGACCGCCGGCGACGCCGGGCACTAGCAGCGCGTGCATCAGCGGCCTGCAGGGAAGGAGATGCGACAGCTTTGGGGTTGCGGGTGGATGGGCTGGGTGAGGGGCGCGACAGAGATGTCAAAGCGCAGCCACACCAGCAAGCGCTGGCGCTGCAGCCAAGTACGGCGTCGCTCCTCGGGTGCATGACCACTCGGCACCGCCCCCGGCCGCCCCGTTGGGCTGCCCTCATGCCGCCCCTCCTGCACCATGCACTCACCGCCCCAGGCCAGCCCCGACGTCCAGCAGCACGCTGTCGCTGCCCAGGCCGCACTGCGCGCGCAGGCACTCCAGCACACGGTCCATGCCCCCCTTCTTGATCGACCCGTACAGGCCCTCCACACCCTCGCCGCCGCCGAGCTTGTTCTGCAGCAGCGGGGACGCAATCAGCGGCGGCCGGAGCGGCAGCATCAGCAGCGACGTAGGCAGCGGCAGCAGGGAGGAACCAGGGCAGGCCCTAGGCTGGCAGGCCGAGGGACGAGCCGAGAGGCTGAGCGGCGTGGCGGCGGTGCACGGCTAAACAAACGCAGCTCCCATGAAGGCTGTGCCCGCCCCGCCTCGCGCTGTCCCCAGGTCCCCTCCCCCCCTCCCCCCCCCCCACACACACCACACACACACCCGCCTGCTCACCTCGATGCTCTGCATGATGGAGTACAGCACCTTGAGGCGGGCCTCATCCTGGGGGGACTGCGTAATGACGGGGGCCTGCTTGGCGGACGCCACCGCTGCCGCCGCCTTTGCCGCCGCCGGCGCCACCACCACCTCTGCCTCCGAGCCTGACATGCCGGCGCTGCGCTGCTGGTAAACGCCTAATCGGGAGGCGGCCGGGCTGTCAAACTGCAGGCTCGCCAAGCTGCGCGGGCGCGGTTTGAGTGCGGCTCAACGGCTCCCCGGCACGCGTGGGACTGCCGGCGCGCAATAAGACCCCCGTGACTACCAGGGCGACTGCGGATAAGCTTGGAGCGCGTGCGGGGCTGCGCAGGCAATGCAAATCAGTCTGCCCTGCATGCAGGGGCAGTGGCGCCAGCTGAGCGCGCGCAACTTGTTCGGCGCACCGAATCTGGGCGGTCGAGAGCGCCGATCAACACAGCAAACAGTCTTCAATCCTATCAGGCAGCTGTCGAACAAGCGGAGGTGAGGTGAGGAGCCCACCTCTCCCTCCTCCCCCGTGGCCTCCTCGCTTCTCCCGGCACTTGCCATGCGTACCGTGCGGATGCCGACGGCCCGCACAGCGCCGCCGAGCGCCGGAAGAGTTCGGTCGGTCGTGGCGGCGGCGCGGCGGCAGGAGCGGCCCGGCGGCAGGAGCGGCAGCGGCGGCGCGCCCAAGCAGTTTTCGGTGCCCAGCCGCCTGCTCAGCAGCGGACCCGCCACACAAGTGAGTATAGTCATGGTCGCTGCTGTAATGGGAAAGTATGAGTAACAGCGGGTTGGTGGCCATGCAAACAGGGGCGTGCAGGCTTTCTCTCCCTCGCGCGACCGCTCACGCCCCCTTCCTCCCTTTGCGCGCATGTCTTTCTCCTCCCACAGCCGGCGCAGGAGGGCGAGGCAGTAAAGCTGGCAGACACGGTGTACACCCTGCGCCTCTCCACCGCCATGCGCCGCGGCGCCGCCCTCTCCGACTCGGCCGCCGGCGTGCTGGTGTGCCTGATGGCGGCAGACGGCGCGGCGCTGCTGCACCGCGTGCCGCGGCTCAACGACCCCGAGCTCACGGAGCAGGAGGTGGGTTGGGGGGGAACTCACGGATCAGGATGTGGGTTGAGAGGAGGGCACTGGCTGACCCCCTTGGCCTGTGAAGCCTGCCTGTACCGTGGCCGACCCCTCGACCCTCCTCACCACTCCCTCCCCGTCTGCCTGCAGGTGCGCAGCACCCGTGCCTCGATCGACGGCCAACAGGATATGGCCCGCCTTGCTCTCCTTCCCTCTGCGCTCCTGCCGCTGCATCCCTCCTCACCTCCCCCCATCGCTGCCGGTGCGTCTCCCCTTTCCCTCCTCTCACCCCCCGCAGGTGCGCAGTATCTGTGAGTCCATCGACGAGAAGGACGCCGGCGCCAACTGCGCCGTCGCGCTGCACGCCGCGGCCAGCCAGCGGCTGAGCGGCGCCGGGCCGCGGCTGCGGTTCCAGGTGGGCCGACGCCGCAAGGGCATGGGCGCGACAGCGGGGCGTGGGTTGGGCTGAACACGACGGCCCTGCATTCACTGCGATGTGCCAGCGGTTGAGCGACCAGGCGCGTGACTGCTCTCCCAGGAGTGGGCTGCGCGATAGCCAGAGTGTTGAGAGCGGCTAGAGCCTGTGGCGCAAGGCCGGCCAGCTGCGCCGCCGTCAACATAGCGCCGCCTGCCCTGTGCAGGAGGGCGCCGTCGACGAGGTGTCTTTCTCTGCCCCAGAGCTGGGCCCGCTGGCCGCGCTGCTGGTGGCGCCAGAGGCGGGGCGCTGGGTGTGCGAGGAGGTGGACGTCTCGTCCTCTCGCACTGGGCACACCGACCGGTGGGTGGGTGGGTGGGTGGGTGGGTAGCGAGGCAGGTGTCTTTCTTTCTTCCGTTGTTATTTTCTTCTCGTTCTGCTTCAGGAAGCACGCACGTCAGCCCCACCCCACCTCTCTTTCTTGCCTCCCCCACACACACCGAAACAAACCCCCTCGTGCGCCGCCCGCCCCGGCCCCCGCACAGATTCGTGTGCCGCGCGGCGCTGGGCGAAGGCGGCGAGCAGCCGGCAGCCTACCTGAAGCCGGTGCCGCCGGGGGCGGTGGTGTACGGCAGCGGCGACGCCGCCGTGGTGGTCAGCAAGGCAAGTGGCAGGCACCGCTCCCTGTGTGCAAAGTGCAAACGTGCGCAAGTGTGTGTGTCTTTTGGCGCAGGCAAGGTGGCGGTGGTCGCTTTGCCTGCCCACCGCTTGCCCGCGTGCCGCGCTCCATCGCCTGCTTACCCCTCTTGCTGCCTCTCCCCCCCCCCGTACTGCTTTGCAGGAGCAGGCGGCGCAGCTGTACCGCCTCAACATGCAGGGGTACAGTTCGCTCAAGGCGCAGCTGGTGGCTGCCACCGCGGTGCTGGTCGGGCTGGGCAGCGGGCTGGCGTACGCCGCAGGTGCCGGGCGCAGGTCGGGGGGCCGAACGCGCGTCATGGCAAAGCTCTCGTTCACGCGAACCAGGCCCGCTGTGCCTCGCAGTCATCTAGCGCATGGATTAGAAACGAATGAACGTTAGGCGACTGGCTCGTCGTTGATTACGTTACGTTGTTCTTTTGTGTCGCCGTGCAGGCGGCCGAGACCTGGCGCTGCCCTTTGCCCTGGGCGGGGCCAGCGGGGTGCTGTACCAGTACATGCTGCAGGCACGCGGGTGGTGCGCAGCTTGCCTCTTGCTTCGCTGCCGGCTGTGCTACCCGTTTCTTGCCGTTTTGGTTTGTGTTTGGTTTGGTGGGGCAAGCCGCCGCTGGTGTTGCTCGGCCAGCCCCTCCTGAAGCAGGCAGCCCCCAGGCGTGCACACAGTGGTTCCAGCGCCTGCCGACCCCTCCGCCTCCCTCCACCTCCCTGCAATGTCCCCCCCCCCCCCCCCCCTTCCCATGCAGATGGCGGTGGACAGCGTGGGCGGCGGCGGCTACGCCGAGCAAGGCCGCTCCGGCGGGCTGTCCGCAGCGCTGGCAAACCCCGGCGTGCGCCTGGCACTGGCCGCGGGCAGCCTGCTGGCGGCGTTTGCGGCGCTGCAGCTGGCGCTGGGGGAGGGGGACGCTGAGCAGGTGTGGGTTGGCAGGGTTGGGGCAGTCAGGGCTGCGGCTGGTTCGCAACGGGGATACATCGGGGGCTGTGCGCAGCACATGCACCAGCGCTGGCGCCGTACTCGTGCTGTGCTGAATGTTGTCCCGCCGTCCTGAGGCCCTCCCCCCCTGCCTGCCCCCCCTCCCCTCCCCTCCCCTGCCTGCCCCCCTCCCCTCCCCTCCCCTGCAGGGTGTGGCCGGTTCGTTCCAGGTGCAGCAGATTGCTGCCGCCCTGCTGGGATTCCTCTGCTACAAGGCGGCGCTGGTGGGGGTCGCCATCGTGCCGGCCCCCGCCGACCCGTCCGGCAGCCAGCCGCTGACGCCCGACGCCCGCGCCCGGCGCACCGACAGCGAATGAGCGGCGGCGCTGGTGTGGTGTTTGCGCCCAAGGTTTTGCGGCTTGGTTTTGCGGCTCACAGTCGCCCTGCTGCGAAGTGTGTGTTTGCTCGCTTGATTGCGCAATAGTGAAAGAAACAACGATGAGGCATCGAACGCCTGAAGCTGCCGGGCGCCTGGCAGGCCCTCCCTCTGTTGCCACGTTTGCGTCACGCGTCCCTGCTCCCCCTCCCCTCCCCCACCAGTCCTCTCCCTCCCGCCCTGTACACTAGCGCCGCCAGCGCTGCGGGCGCCCAGTTTTTTCTGTCGGTTTTGCGGAGCCCCCCTCCACCACCTGTTGATGTTACGTATGAACCCCCAGTATTCATCTGATGTCCGCGCCCCCTCCTTGTGGGCCCCCCCCCCCCCCCCCCCCCCCCCCCGTGCCCTCCTGCCCACACCCTGTCGCTCAGCATCTGCTGCCGTCCTGTCCAGCTATCTTGATGTCCTGGAGTCTCCCGATCGACCACGTTTGTAAACAGTGAGCAGCACCAATCGGTAATGCGGTAAAGCGGAGAGGGTGGCCGTGGCAGTTGCAGTGTGGAGGAGCAGGGTGGGGCAGGCGACCCGGGGTTGGCGGAGCAGCAAGGGTGTGCGGCTGCGCAAAGGGCCTGGGGCCTGGGAAGGCCAGCACTGCAGGCCTGTAGGGAAGTTTGCTGTCGTTGAAGAGCGTGCTACACCGCCGGCCAGGCTGGCACGACGGCCACAACAGATGCACAGGCAGCAAGCAGGGTGCCCGCGGCTTGGGGAGGGCCACGATGCTGAGGTCGGTTGTGCGTCAGGGTCACGTCACGCATGTTATGAGAGTACAGTCGCGGTCACTCCACTTTATGCGGCGGTCATGAAAACCTAGATAGTAAATCTGTTTTGAAGCAGGTTCATGTCGTGAACGACGTGCATCACGCTCCCACCCACGACCAGGTTCTTGTTGGCGGGGTTGGGCGACAGCTGCACAGCGAGCGGGTGGGGAGGGGACGCAGGCAGTCGACGGTTGGGTGGGCCGCAGCGGCGACGGCACCGTGGCGCCGGCGGCGGCAGCAGCAGCAGCAGCAGCAGCGACGGCAGCAACAGCAGCAGCAGCGGCGGCAGCGGCGGCAGCAGCAGCGGCAGCAGCAGCAGCAGCAGCAGCAGCAGCAGCAGCGGCGCGGCGGCAGCAGCGATGGCAGCTCCTCACCTCGGATTCAAAGACGTACCCCACCACTTCATGATCGCCGTTGATGTCGGTGCGCAGCTGCAGCGGGTGGCGGGAGGGTGGGGGGAGAGGTGTGGCACGGGGGGGGGAGGGACGCGCCCGGTTGTGCGGGATGCGAGCGGGCGGTAGGTCAAGGATTGGTTGCACAGCCTAATAGTAGGAGTTCATTCGGCGCCCTACGCCGAACCCGGTTGCTTGCTCACCCCCACGAAGCGGTTTTCCAGCAGGGTTTCGACGGGCTTGCGGCCGCCGTAGGGGGGCCAGAAGGAGGTGAAGTGAGGCTTCTCCAGCAGGTGGTTCTGTGGGTTTGATCAGGTGGAACGTTAACGCCAGGGCGCTAAGTCAATAATTGATCGTTAACATTTGGGGACGGCGAGGTGTTGTATTGTGGAGGAAAGGAAGGACGAACAGGAAGATTACATGGGCAGGAAAAGTGACCCTAATCCAGCAGGTGAGCTCATGCGCCGCCGCAACAGCAGCTGCCCGTAAATATTGCAGGGATGGCGGCAGCGTTGCGCGCCTGCGCTGCTCTGCCCCGCATGTGCGCCCTCTCCGTTCCATCAGCAAGTGCTGCACACCTGTCTCACCACGCAGGAAACGTGTCGACACGGGTGCCCCACGCGCCCTTGATGAAATTCAGCCTGTCAAGGGGCACGCTGCGCCGGTTCTCAACAGCTTAGGGGCCCCTTACCCTAATGACTTCCTCCATCAGATCCGGTTGCTCCGTGACCATGACCTCAGCGCTCTGCACGCCGCGCTCGTGCGCCAGGTCCGCCCATGCCTCGTTGTCCATCGCAAGAAAAGTGTGCTGCGCGTGGGTGGTACGGGGCGCTTGTGTGCGGTGCTGTCAACACCATGTGGCAAGGCGCGGCTACACCAGTGGCAGGGCTCCTGTGCAAATGCGCCCCCCGCTGCCGCCGCCGCCGCTCGCCGATACAGGGTGATGGGTGGAAAGGGGGAAAGTGCCACCCCCGCCGCCCCACCACCCACCCACATCATGTTACTGTTTTACAAAGGACACCCCAGTTGTTTCACCCACCTCCAGATCTGGGTCGCTCAGAAACTTGACCAGCTCCGCGGTTTCAATGGCTTGCCGGGTGTACGCCTGCCGAGGGCGGTGCAGCGAGGGAACGGGTCGATAGCAGCCACGCGGGAACAGCAGTGCGAAGGGTTGGCAGCTGCTGTGCACAGCAGCAGCGAGGCAAGGCACTGGGTTCCGCCAATGACACACCCTGCGCACACGCATGCCCGCTCCCTGTGCCCCGCGTGCCTGGCTCTCTCCAAGCGCCAGCAGCCCCTCCCAGATGCTGTCTGCAAGGTAGGTGCCCTCTGTGTTCGCCGCTTTTAGAGCGCGGCCGTTGGTGCCGGCTGTGGCCATGAAGCAGGAAAAAGGGCACGCAAGCTAATCATTGGCACAGGGCAGCAGCGGCGTGGAGGAGCGGTGGCAGGAGTTGTTATGAAGTGCCGCCGGGCGGGCGGCGGTGGCGCTCTGCCAGTAGCGCTAACGCAGCGCGCTGCCATTCGCACTGACACTTGATCATGTTATTGCGAGCGTCTAGACGCGTGTTCGCGGCGGCTTACCGGCCAGCGCCAGCAGCAGGCAGGCGAGGACGGCGCCCATGTTGCGTGGTCGCTGCGGTGGCTGGCAGGGCGTCAATTGAGCTCAAAAGGTATTTGGTATGGACGGCGGGTGTTCCGACAACACGCGCTACGAGCGCGCGGCCCCCATGTGTTGCGTGCTGGGTCGACCCCTGCACGAGCTGGCGGCGCGGCCCCGCCGCAGCATGCAGCAGTCGAAGACCTGCTGCTGAGCCGTCGACACCTGCTTGTGCACGTGGTGGCTTTACATCATTTACAGGCTAGAGTACAGCTGTGCAAGGAGTACGGACAGGTACCACAGCGAGGAACAATCAAATGCCGCCGTTGGCTGCCTCTGCCGCGCGGCGCGCTGCCACAGCCTCCACCGCCGCAGCATGCGCCTCGTGCTTCGACAGCCCTCCCGCAGCCATCAGGCGACGGTACTCTGTTGCCACCTCCAGCTCAGCCGCCAGCTTGGCGGCAGAGGCAGCAGTAGCGGCGGCCGCAGGAGCGGCGGCAGCTGGCGCTGCCGCGCCGCCCGCCTGCTGCTGCGCAGCAGCCGGCGCCGCTGCGGGCGCGCCCGCCTGCCCTGGCCTGGCTCCCGCTGCAGTGCCTTGCTGCAGGCCCAGCTGCCCGAGCTGCTGCTCGGCGTCCTGCATCATCCCAGCCCCCACAGCCGCCTCTATCTCCACCTCTGCTGCGTGCAGAGCCGGAGCCTCATCAGGCACCGCCTCGCCCGCCGCCGCCTGCTCCTGCTGCACCGTCGCCGCCCGCGGTGGCGCCGCCGGTGCTGCAGGTGCTGTCCCCACTGCGGGCACTGTTGCAGGCTGTTCCAGCTGCGGCCGAGCTTCCTGTGCCGCCCCGGCTGCTGCAGCCGCGCCGGCAAAGCCGGCGCCTGTTGGGCGGTGCGCCTGGCTGCGCATGCCGCGCAGCTGCTGCTCGAGGCCGGAGAGCATCGGGGCGATCATCTGACCAAAGGGCGTCGCCAGAACCTCCTGGGGCAGGCCTGCACATGCAGAGGGGAGAGGCAAGCAAGCACAGGATGAAGCAGGGGTTGGGAAGAAGGAGAGAAGAAGGCGTGGGGTTGTGCTAGTTTGGTGCTTCACGACGGCCTGTCGCTACCCCAGCAGCCCTCGAGCCCCTGTGACGTGCGCAGGTGTGCCCTGCGCGTATCGCAGCTGCGCCAGCTCGGCCCACACCCCGCTCAAGCAGCCCTCCCCTCCCAGGCGACCACTCAGGGGGGCAGCACGGCGGGGGAGGGCAGCAACGCGCCTGTGATGTGGGCCGGGATGTCGGCGCCGCACAGCAGCTGCGCCAGCTCCGCGCTGAAGTTGTTGCAGTTGTTGGTGAAGAGGGAGTAGGCTTCGGGGGTGTAGCGCTCGCTCAGCTCAGCCAGCAGCTCGGTTCGCAAGTCCTCCAGCAGCTGAGTGTAGCTGCATACAAAGGAAATCATGTAGGGTGGGCAGGGAGTGCTTGCATGGACCAGGAGGAGGCGGACAGACGTGGCGTACCCCAGGCGCAGCGCTGATGCCCGCCACCCGCTCCCCCCGCCACCACCCCCACCCTCGCTCACCCCAGGTCGAGCACTTGCACGGGGCGGCCAAAGGGGGTGGCGCCGGCGGGTGCGACGTTGATGCCGCCCCCGAAAAAGTGCTCCAGCCCGCCCACGACCACAGAGGTGTGGTAGATCGCCTCGATCTGACGATGGGAGGGGGCGGCAGAGCGGAGAGATGCGTTGCGGCGGATAGACGTGTTGCGTCATGTGAGGGGAAGTGGGGAGTGCGTTGCATCAAGCCAGGGGAGGCGGGGAGGGGGCGAAGGGCTAGGGGCAGGGGTAGCTGTGACATCATCCACCCCACATCGACACACCTGCCGGCCAAGAAGCATCTGAGAGAAGGATCGTGCCAGGCCGCCCGACAGGTCGTAGATGAAGAGCTGCACCAGCTCCCCCGCCACGGCGGCTGAGGCGGAGGCTTCTGGGGCTTGCGGGACGCTAGCAGAGCTCATAGTGTGGGTGGCGGCGGGCGGCGGGCGGCGGGCGGCGGCGGGTGTCCACGCCTTGGGCAGGGCAGGGGGCGTGCTGCGGGCGCCTGGAGGCGGCTAAAAAGTCGATGAGGAGGGAAAGGGGGCGGTGCTGGGTGCCTGAACGCGGCGAGCGAAGATGCTGGAGACCGCAGCACTAGCGAGGGTAGTTCTGCCTTCTGGCCTTTCAGGCAGCTCCGCGGCTTCCACTAATAGTGAGATCAACAAACGGCAGGCGGTCACGGCACGACTTCAGCTGGCAGTGCAGCCTCATACAGTGCATTGCCTCGTGCGCTCTGCAGATCAAGCCTCTGCCACTCCAGCGGCTATATCACGTTTCTTCAAACACCATCGACCGTATTGAGCAGCCCCAACCTCGCTTCGATACGTCACCGAGACCCGCTGGCCAAAACAATTCCTCGCCTGCCGATCCAAAGCGCCAGCTATGAACAAGATCAAGACTGCGTTGGATACGCGGGTGCGCTGCTGTTGTGAATGAGGGGTGCAACGCGCTGGCGACATGCCCTGCCGAAACCCGCTTCGAGCTCGAAGCTCGAACCCCCAGCCAGGCTCTGCGCTCCCGGTACGGGTGTTACAGTCACATGCGACGTATCGAGCGCTGCCAGCCGCCCCAAACACCCGGGACAGCTTGCTGCCGCCGCCGGCGACCGACCGCCTTCGACGACCTCTCCCTTGCGCACCCCTCACCTTTCTCCGTGCAGGCCGCTGTGGCTGCACACAGCCGCGACCACGACGACTTCTCCTACCACGTGCGCGACGCGCCAGTGGCCGGAACTGTCACCGAGCTGACCGAGTGCGAGCTGAACGCGCAGTTTGCCGGCGACTGCCCGCCCAGCCACGACAAGCTTGCTGCCGCGCTGGACACCAAGGTGGCGGTGGGGCACGAGTGGTCGGGGGGGGTCTGTTCCGCTTCCCCTGCAGCCTGGCCCCGCTCTGCAGCCGTGCATGCGTCCCCCTGCCGACCACAGCATCTGGGCCCACACCACTTGCGCCAACCTGTCCTGCCCGCGCAGGGGACAGCAGAGAGCATACAGCCAGGAGACGCAGAGGCTTTACAGGCCTGCGCACCCTCTCTCAAAAGCAGGCACATTACCGCCCCCCTCTGCCCCCCCTACTGTTCTGCAGGACCGTCTGGCCGCGCACGGCGTGCAGCTGCCAGAGGCTGAGGCCCTGTGGCGGGAGGAGCTCGAGGAGGGAGTGGCGGAGGTCGACGGCTGAGCAGCACCACGCCTGGGGGCGGGAGGACCAGGCGTGATGCTGCCCCGTGTCGGCGGCCTAGCAGCGGAGCAGGTCAAGAGCGCTCCGCCCAAGCCGCTGCAAGCACATGGCCCACCAGCAGCCGCTGCACCTCCTTTACCCCTTCCCCCCCCCCCCCCCCCCCCCAGCACCCCCCCCCCTCCCCCCCCTTGCTGATCTTCCCACCATCCACCTCAGCCAGTCGCCCGTATGCACGCGCGACCATTCTTTTTGTCGTGTTTTTTCGAGGAGCACCGCCCACCCGCTTCCCTCCACCCCTGGCTCCGCTGTACTACCCCCACGCTTCATCACCCCCTCTGCATGCGCGCTGCTGCAGCTTACACCGCGCGCAAACAGGGCAGGGGCCCAGGCGCGAATGCGCGCTGGTCGGGCCCCACGAATGATCAGAAGAGAACAAGCAAGCACACACACACATACAGAATTTCTCAGTTAAAAGGCAAGCAGGCACTAATGTAATGTACACTGTTGAGTAGCAGGCTGACCAGGCTAAGCGGAACAGGGGGGCTGCGTCAGGCAGGGCAGGGAGCTGATGCGAGGGGCAGTGTACACGGTCGTCGAATGAAGGATGGCGGTGCAGGGCAAGCTGCCTTGTGGCCGCTCGGGTGCTGCCAGGGGCACGCTCTGCGCCGCTCGCTCAGGTGTCGCCACGGGCATGCTCTGCACGCCGCTCAGGTGCCGCCAGGGGCACGCTTTGCGGCGCTCCTCAGCAGGCTGCTGCCTCCGGGGCCCGACAGGCCCTCCAGGCGCTGGCTGGAGCGCTTGGCAGCGGGGTGCTGGCCGTTGGCTGCGCCGTTGGCCGCCGCCGGGGCGCCCTTGCCCGCCGCAGCTTCTGCAGCGCCCCCGGTGGCAGGGTCTGGCTGCCCGCGCTTGCGCCCAAACGTCACAGCCGCTAGGAGCGGCACTGTTGCGCCGCCAGCAAGCTTGGGCAGCAACCCGACGGCCTGCACTGCGCCCGCCGCCGCCGCAGCACCTGCTGCCGCTGCACCTGCGATCGCTGCCGCCGCGCCCTGCTGCAGCTTGGGCTTGGAGAGCGGCTTGGCTGCCTTGCTGCCATTGGCATGCTCCGGCCGCGGCTGCTGCTGCTGCTGCTGCTGCTGCTGCTGCTGCGCCTGCTGGCCGCCCCGCGCCCTCTTGCCTCCCGGCTGCGCGCTGCCGCTGCCGCTGCCCGCCGCGCCCGGCGCCGCCGCCTCTGCCGCCGCTGCGGATGCATCCTGCAGGCTGCCCCCGTTGACTAGGACGTAAAACTCTTGGGGGCGCTTGCGCAGCGGCAGCAGGCCCACCCTGGAGCGGAAGGGGAGGGGGGAGGGCAGGGAGCGAGGCGAGTCATCCAGGGGGGAGAGGCATCCCGGGCTTGCCTCCACGCTATGCCCATGCTGTGCCCTTGCCCCCATGCTGCGCCCGTCCGCTGCCCTGCCCTAATGCCCTGCCTGCCCCTGGCCGCCTCCCTGCCGCCCCTTCAATCTCACGCCCAGGGTGGTGCCCCATGTGGGGTGTCACCCTCGTGCTCACCTCCCTCCTGCCACCCTCAATCCCAACTCGATGACCCAACCATCATCCTCACCTGCGCTTCAGGCGGTCGATCGACGGGCGGCACTCCTCCCCCAGCTCCGCCTCCACAGCACGCACAGCGCTGGGGGTCAGGTCGCGCCCCCAGCCGGCGCCCGCGCTGCGCCGCTGCCGCGCCAACTGCCCTTCGTGGTCGGGGTGGCCGTCCTGCAGGGGAGGGTGCGGGGTTTGAAAGGCAGCGGCAGCGGTCACGTGCAGCAGGGACGGTGGAGGGCCGCAAAAGGGCAGCAAGGGGTTTTTGGCGGCAGCGGCAGCGACACTGACAGAAGAGTGGAAGCCAGGGGGAAGGCAGGGGGCAGGCAGGGCGACGACAATTGGGTACTACCGGGTACTGCCATCGACCTGGGTGCTGAACTTCTTTGCCCAGGGGCCAGGCGCAAACGACACGCGGCGCGCCGCCTCACGCTCTGCCAGCCGAGTGTGGTGGCCGTGCAGCGGCGGCGCCGCGGCCTGCTGCTGCTGCTGCTGCTGCTGCACCTGCTGGCGGTGCTGCTGCTGCAGCGGGGCACCGTCGCCCAATGCTGCGCTTGCCGCTGCGGTTGCTGCCGGCGCTGCGGGCGCGCCGCCGCCGCCTTTGAGGGCGGGCTTACGCGGGCGTGCGCGGCGGTGGTTGCCGCCGCTGCCGCTCGCAGCCTGCTCGTCCTCCTGCGCCTGCGTGGCCGCCGCGCACGACGCTGCTTGGGCAGCGGCGGTTGCGGCAACGCCATGCCCAGGCTCGTGCTGCTGCTGCTGCTGCAGCGCCTGCTGCGCCGCCTGCTGCACCGCCTGCTGCTGCTGTGCCAGGTCTGGCAAGTGCTCCTGCTTGCGCAGGCGTGCAGCGGCACGGGGGCTGGTGGGCGCTGCAGGCCGCAGCGCAAGGCCTGCGGCGGGAGCACCATCGGGCGGTGCTGCTGCCAGCAGCGTGCCTGCCGAAGCTAAGCTCGCCGCTGGTGCAGGCTCTTGCTGCTGCTGCAGTTGCTGCTGCTCCTGGCGGCGGGTGGCCCGCGGCGTGGCAGCACCCAGGCCGGCAGCAGCAAGCTCGGGTTTGCCGAAGTTCGCAAGCGCCGCTGCCGCAGGCGCCGCAGCAAGCGGCGCGAGCGATGGCTGCACAGCATACCCATTGGCTGCCCCCGCCACCTCTGTTGCTGTCCCAGCCTCTTTCTTGGCGCGCGTGAGCATGCGGGCAGGCGGCGGCTCAGCCAGCGAGCCCGACGGCGGCGCAGGCGGCGGCAGCGCCGCGCCCGGCTGCTGCTCCTGCTGCTGCTGGGGGTCCTGCGCGGCCTTGTGCTGGCTTCCACGAGCCGCGACCTTGCCGGCCGCTGGCTGGCTCATAACAGCCGCCGAGCGGGGTTGCAAAGTCGAGGTTGTTTGCCGGGCAGCCTCAGGTGCGCCGCGTGGCCTTCGCGGCCTTGTGACGGCGGGCTGTAAGGTCGAGGCAATCACGGGGCGGCCGAAGCTCCAAGACAAAGCGCTCTCTCAGCGGCTGCACGCACGACTGGGCTCCTGGACGGGCGTGGAGGGGCGGGTGCGATGCTGATGGCTGCTGAGCGATTGAAGGAGCGCTGCAGAAGGCGCGAGGTGCGCCACAGGCGCTGCACTCGGGGCCTGGCGGCTGCATGTACATGGGCCTGCTCCTCTCTGGCCGACTCCTGCCGGTGGGCGACCATAAAATTCACGTTTAGTAGAATCGCTGTTATCCGATTGCACGGCCGCACAGACTCCAGACGCCCCCGCTTGCCACACTCTCGAGCCCCGCCTCGTGCAAGCTTTTGCTTGCGCCGCGCGCCTATACCGCTGTTGCAACGTGCTGTGCATCCTGTAGCAAGTGCACCCTCATCTACGCTTGGGTTGCCTTCAGCAGGATGCTGGCTGCACGCAGGAGCGGCGCGCTGCTCGGCAGGACGCTGTCAGCGGCGCAGCTACGGTCAGGGATGCAGGTGAGGCGGCGAGCCTGGTAGGGAGCGCAGGTCGTTGCCGCCGCCGCCGCCGCCGCCGCCGCTGCCTGCCGCCTGCCAGCGGCAGAGCATAGCTGCGGTGCCGCTCTCATTGCTCTCTTCGAGAGTCTCCACGCTCTACTCTCAACCATGTTGTGGCAGGAGCCGGCGCGGCAGGCGGTTTGGATGAGCGGCGAAGCCACCAGCACCAGCAGCAGCGCGGCCCCGGCCCCCGAGGTCGACATGACAGCGGCAGCGGCAGCGGCAGCGGCGGCGGCGCGAACGGCAGCGGCCGAGGCGGCACCCCCCGCGTGGGCGGCACATTCCGGGGTGACCACCCTGGATTGCCTGCCCATGCCCGCCTGGATTGTGGCAGCTGCCAAGCCAAAGCGTCCGGCTGTGGGACTTGCGGTGAGCGCGCTTCGCCTCGCATGCTGCGGCCACGTGTCTTGCACGCTGGGGTGTGCTGCTTAGTGGTTGCTGCACGTGCTCGCTATGCGCACGGAGCCACCACTCCGCCGCCGCCTGCGCCGCCGCCGCTGCCGCCGCCGCTGCTGCCGCCGCTGCCGCCGCCGCCGCTGCTGCCGCTTACGTGTGTTTGTTTGCCTGCCATAGGAAGCGGTCAAGACTGTGCAGTCGCTGGCTCGAGCCAAGTTTGATGAGAGCATTGAGCTGTCGATGTGCCTTGGAATCGACCCGCGGCGCGGCGACCAGGTGTGTGCGTCGCGGTGCTGGGCTGCAGGCAGGTGGGCAGCGCCAACGCACAGGGGTGTGCAAGTGCGAGTGCCAGCGGTTGCGCTGCATGTGCTGGCGGCACACGCAGCCTGTCAGCGTGAGGCCCCGGCCCCGGCCCCGGCCCACCCCGCCCCGCTGGCTGCCTCTCTCGGTGCCTCTCTTGCTGCCTCACAGATGGTGCGTGGGGCGGCGACACTGCCCCACGGCACTGGCCGCTCGGTGCGGGTCTGCGTGTTTGCCAAGGACGACGAGGCGCAGCAGGCGCGGGATGCAGGTGCGGGACATGCGACAGGGACGCGTGGCGAGGTGGTGCAGGGAGGGGGTGCGCGGCATCAGGCGCGGCAGGATGCACGGGGCGTGCAAAGTGCGGTGCACTGCAGCATGCGTGGGATGCGGGCGGGCGCTCTGCAACGGCATGCAGGCGGCAGGCTGATCGGCCAGGCTTGTTGGCCGGTGAGCTGGTGTGCCAGCCAGGCCAGTCACACACCCCGGCCTCTCTCCCCTCATGTGGCTGCAGACGCCTGCAAACCAGCACCCCTCCCTTATTGCCCCTTCCCGCTGCGCAGGCGCGGAGGTGGTCGGCGACGAAGACTTGATTGCCCTCATCCTGGAGAGCGGCGGCGGCGGGCTGACGTTTGACAAGGCGATGGCCACACCGGAGATGATGCCCAAGCTGAGCAAGGTGGGGGCCGGGCATACCCACCGTGGCGCACGTCGATCGATAGCCAAAACCAGGGTTTCCACTTTTCGGAATCAGCAACACGACGGGCCGCACGCCTTCCTGCATGCGGCTGGTGGGGTCAAGCGGGCGGCACAGGTGGTAAGCCCGTGCACTGCCCGCCCACTGCAGCTCCCTCTGCCCGTGAGCTCGGTGGATGCTACGCACCCTGCTCTCCCTGCCTGCGTCCCCTGGCCTCCCTCTCACTTGCTGCCCCCTTGGCAACCTACCCGCATCCTGGGCCCCCGCGGCCTCATGCCCTTCACTAACACAGGCTGCTGCTCCCGTTGCCCGCATCTGCTGCGCAGATTGCCCGCATCCTGGGCCCCCGCGGCCTCATGCCGAACCCCAAGATGGGAACGGTCACGTCAAACGTGGCGGCGGCGGTCAAAACCATGAAGCAGGGGCGCGTTGAGTTCAGGTGCGGGGAGGGGTTGAGGAGGGGCGGGGAGGGACGCCGTCAGGTGCTGCAGGACGCTGCTGCAACCGTTGTTTTGGCTCCCCCGGCTGCAACGCCCGCCTCCGAGCACGTGCCTCCCCCCTGCAGGGCTGATAAGGGCGGCGTAGTGCACGCGGGCGTGGGCAAGTGCAGCTTCGAGGGGCGGGCGCTGCAGGAAAACATTGGAGCCTTTGCGGCGGCCATCCTTGCGGCGCGGCCAAAGGGCGTCAAGGGCGGCACGGTGAGACGGTGGAGGCAGGGGGGGCACGAGGGGACGGATGCAGGACGGGGCTAAGGGAGGGGGGTGCCGGCCGGGGGTGTTGGCAGGGGCGGCATGCCCAAAGGGCGTCGAGGGAGGCGCGGTGAGCGGCAGGGTGGGGTAGAAGGGGGGGGGGGGGGCGCGGAAGGGGGCCTCTGTTCCGCAACACCCAGCAACCTTTTGACCGCCAAGCTGCCGGCTGGGCTGCTGACCTGCTGACCTGCGCCCGGCTCTGCTCGACCGCCTTCCCTCAGATCTCTGGCTACCTGATATCGGCCTCCCTCTGCTCTTCCATGGGACCCGGCATCCCCCTAAACGTGGCGGCGCTCGTGGCGGCGGCGCAGGCGGCGCGCAAGGCGGAGTGACAGCTCTGCGCCAGTGATTGGCAGCCTTGATGTGGTGTGTCTGCACGTGGCTTGCTTTACACTTGGTGGCGCTGCGCGCTCTAGATCTGTGCCGGCCGGCAGCAGCAGGCAACGAACGCGGCGGTACGCGGGGCGGCGGCTCTAGGGCTTGATACTCTTGCGCCTAGGCCTGCGGCGCTCTCCCCGCCAGCCTTGCACGGAGCACGCTGTGTCTGCCGCGGCCCTCTGCTTCTGTTGTCTCTTGACAGCAGCACTTGTGACCAGTCAGCTGCGGGGACCAGAAAGCTCTGCATGAGTTGACATTGACATTGTTAGGATGAGCCAGCGAGCACACAGCCAGCTGCGAGCGTAGTGAGGCAGCGTTCTCGCAATGGCGCAGTGGCGTGGCGAGCCAGGTTGCCACAGAAAGTGTGAGGTGCAGCTGCGGGGTGATGGTGCGTTGGCTGAGGGCTAGTAACCGGGTATTTGGCAGGGTGGAGGTCGGAAGGTGCCGGTGCGGCGAGCGGCGACGGGGCACGCAGATGGCTGTCTTTGCAGCCGGCGACACTGTCAGCTGAGGATCAGGGCGGCTCAAACGAGTTACTGGGCAGAGGGCCTGGGCCCCAGGGTAGGAAACCAGGGAAGCCGGCTGTACTCCATGCAGTACGCCACGCGCGCTGAGCGAGCGGCGCAGAAAGGCGGGCTTCCGCCCTGTTTCGCTCCCATTTCTGCCCGCTTTCCGCCTCTCACACGCCCTCCGCCACACATCCAAGGCCCCCACAACCCCTCCCAAGCACCATGGCGCAGCAGGGCAAGCCTATCACTGAGCAGGTGCGCCGACGCGGCCGCGTGGCCGGCGGGCGCTGCCTCGCCCGCTTTATGCCCGCCACGCGCGCCTCCCACCGCACCGAGACGCTTGGGTGGCGATGCAGCGCGCGAGAGGGCCGCTGCGGGCCGGCAGCGGCCGACGACCGCCGCCGCCAGCTCCCGCCCCCGCCCGCTCACCGCCCTTCCCTCTCTCGCCTGCTCCTTTTCCCTGTGCAGATGAGCGACGCCGTCGCTGCTGCGGGCCAGAAGGCCGGCGAGACGGTCGAGGCCATGAAGCAGAAGGCCGCTGACGTGCGCTGAGCGGGAGCTGGAGGGTTGCTGGCGGGTAGCTGCCGCCGCGTGCCCACGCCATTTATTGCTCTAACACCCTCCCGCTTCACACCACCCTTATCTGCAGCTCTCTGGCATGGGCCAGGACAAGGGCGAGCAGGCACGTGTGCGGGCAGGGCAGCGTGGGTGGAGGCCATCGAGACGCATCAGCAGCGCCCCCTCCCCCCGCCCCGTGGCCCGTCCAGTGCACTCCTGGCCTTCCAACTCTTCTGCGTCCCACCTCCTCTCCAACTCTTCTGCGTCCCACCTCCTCTCCCCCCTGAATCGCAGGCCTCCGGCAAGGCCGCCGAGATGCAGCACCGTGTGGGCGAGACCGCCGAGCAGGCCAAGAACCGCATGGGAGAGACGTGGACGGTGAGTGGGCGCCGCCCTCCCCGGCTGCCTCGGGGATTCCTGGCGCCCTGCTCCTCCCCAGCCGCCTCGTCTGCAGGAGCCTGTGCTTCTCCACCGTGGCGTCTTACCCCCACTGCCTGCCTGCCTGCCTTACATCCACCGCCTGCCGCCCTGTCCTCCCGCCAAGGAGCTCCGACGCGCAGCGCCGACGAGCGCGGCGGCGCATGCCCACCTCTGCCGCTGTGCTCGCATCTCTCTGCCCACTGTTCCGCCGCTGCCGTGCCCTTCTTCCGGTCACCGTCCCTTCTGACCTTCTCCCTCTTGTCCCCTGCAGGAGACCAAGAACCGCGCCTCTGAGGCCACAACCAAGGGCGCCGACGCCACCCGCCGCTGAGTGAGCGGCAACGGGCTGCGTCCCGCAGCAGAGCGAGCGGCAAGGCCTGCGCTGCAGCCTTCCGACGGGGCACCCCGCGGACACCGCTCGGGGCCCTGTGCACTCGAGCCATCAAGCTAGCGAGCAGCGCTTGAGCGCCGCGTCAGCGGCGAGCCCTGGGCGGCAAGCAGCGGCGCACCCCCGCGCGCTCGTCTTACAACCGCGTCGTCTCTCGAAAATCAACTGCATGCATGCTATGGCCCCACCCAACCATATCAGTGCTAGCAACCCGCAACTCTCCGTGCAGTCGTTCCTTGCCTGTGCCTGCCCAGCGTTGACCCCCTCTTGAAAGAACCCTATGGTACCCTCCGATTTGCCAGTGCAACAGACAGACAGTAGCGCTGGGCGACAGTGTGGGAGTGAAAGTTGGTTCGAGGTTCTGTGGCATGGCGGGCGTACAGACCATGCTATTGTGGGTATGCAAGCAGGGGGAGGAAGAGGAAGGGCTGTCGGTACAGTTGACAGAAGGGAAGGTGCTGCACCGCCTGCGCTGCCCGTGGCGAGCGTGCAACACAGGCGTACCTGCGCGCTCCAGATCGCTGTGGTGGTATTGATTCATGGTGCAACCAATCACGTGCAGGTTACCCTGAATGTTTGATACCAAAGGCAGCCGACAAAAACAGTGCACTCACGCAGGAAAATTGCTCTGCCGTTGCTAAACTGGCCAAACCCAGATTCTGCATCTGCGACGCCGCCACGCGCGCGCGTGCTGCGGCGGCCCTCGTCACGCCGACCCTTCTCCCCTAGCCTGCATCGCCTCACACTCTCAACTTCGCATCACATAGGTCTTCTGAAGATCCTCAGCATGTTTGCAGCGGCTGTCTGCGCAGCGCCCTGTGCGCGCCCCCTCGTCGCTGCGCTTCCCGCGCGTAGCCACCGTGTGCAGCGCCTGGATCCGGCCCTCAGCTACCGACAGAGCGAGCATGATCCCGTGGAGGCTAGCGGTGAGTCAGGACAGCGAGCGGACTTTCGCTGGCCGCGCTTGCTGTGCTCGCAAGGACACGCAGTATGCTCTATGAGAGGTAAACCACAGTTTCCATGTCTGCAAGCGTCGGGTTGGGCCCGCCGCTTGCAGAAAAAAAAGTCATGCAGGTGAGCTAACTTAGCGCTGAATGCAGCAGGCCGTGTTGAGGGTATTTGGTCTGCGACCCAACTCCCGCCGCCTGATGCCACCCTCTGCCTCTGCAACCGCGCAGCCTTGCGGGCGCTGCCCCTCGCCGTGCACGCTGCCGGCTGCGTGGGCTCCCGCCTGCACAGCGCGCGTTCCCACGCATGCACGCCCGTCGCGCCTGCCTTTTGAGCCCTCCCCCCCTGCGTCTCCCTCCCCCGTCTCCCTCCCCTCTTTCCTCCCGGAAAGATCAACCTGATCCTGACCACCCCGGACGCCTCTCTGGCCGAGGTGTCGGCCCTGCTGGACGGCCCCCCTATGATCGAGGGGCTGCCGGTGGTGGATGCTGACAAGAAGGTGGGCGGCAGGTGGCGGGCGGCGGGCAAGGCGCGCCGGGGACACGCGCAGACAGCGCCACCCGCCGCCAGCCTGCATTCCCCGCCTGCGCGCCGCCGCCGTCCCCTTTGCCGTCACCCCCCTGCCTACGCTTTGCCTGACGCTTCCGCGTGTGCGCCTGCAACCGCGCAGCTGGTGGGCGTCGTGTCCAAGAAGGACCTTTCCAAGGGCGGCAGCACAGTGAAGGTAGGCGTCCGGCGCAAGGTTGCTGCTGTGTCGCCGGCAAGGCGACGTGCAGGGCAGCACCGCGACTGCCTTCTTTGTGCTTCAGGTCTGGCGCACACGCCCGTCGCCGCCCAGCTTCGCTGCACCGGTTTCTGTGCCACTTCTCCTGTTCGCCCCCTCTCCCACTCAAACCCTCGCTCTCTCCCCACCCCACGCTCCCTCCCTCCCTGTCCCATCCCCCGCCCGCCCTCTCAACAGGACATCATGTCCACCCCTCCCGTCGCCCTCAAGGCGTCCGGCAAGGTCACCGATGCAGCAAAGTGCATGGTGGAGGTGAGCGAGCCCACGCCGTGGTAATGTTTGTACGGCACCCACCTCCCTCCGCCCAAGCAGGTCCTGGTGCTGCCGCCGCCGCCGCTGCTGCCTTCAGCCGTCGCTGCGGCCCCCGCTGCCGCTGCCGCGGCCGCTCTGCTGCCGGCGCGCAGGCGCTCCCACCCTCTCTATTCTGCCCCTTCAACTGCTGCCGCAGCACCGCTTCCACCGCGTGCCTGTGGTGGACAACGAGGGCATGTGCGTGGGCATCGTCACCCGGACAGACATCTTCTTCGTGCTGAGCGCCGCCGACCAGGTGAGGCTCGATTTGTGTTGCTGTTTTTGGTTGTTCTGTCGTGCCGCGCGCCGCCGCCCAGGTAAGAGCAGAACCCACGTGCTGCTTTGCTGCTGCTTTGCTGCTGCTTTGCTGCTGCCAGCCGCACAGACCTCTGCTTTTGTGCTGAGTGCAACGCATGTATACAGGATACACTCTTTCTGCCGCCTGCCTGCTCCTGCTGTAGACCATAGCTTGCCGCGTGCACCCTCGCGCTGCCGCTGACGCCCGCCGTTGGCCGCCTGCCGCCGCTGCTGCTCGCATGCTGACTCCCTTGCTTGCGCCTTGCTTGCCTCCCCTGGGCAGCCAGTCGCGGAACCAGAGCTGACGCTGCAGCCTGGCGCTCACATTCCTACGCGCCCACCAACCCCCTCCGCATGCCGCCCACCTCCCCTCCCCTCCCCCCCTCCTTCCCCCTTTGCCCTCCCAGGACGGCGACTCTTACTTCCGCCAGGAGGGCATTGATGTGTAAACAGCGCGAGCCACGGCTGTACGTGCCCAGTCGGACTGGCCTGGCGAGTTTCTTGCTGCCGGCCGAGCCTGCCTTCCTTCTACGCATCCCCCAACCCGCCACGGCATCGCTGCACCGCCCGAACCGCCGACGCAATGAACGGATCAAAGCGTATGAATGAGCAATGCTCTGCACTTGGGCACTCCTCGGAGCAATCTGGGCAGTCCTCGGAGCAATTTGTGCGCGTTGGGCCCCCAAGTCGTCCGCGCCCAGACCAGCGCCCTCCCTCCTCCCCACTGCCCTCTACCCTTTCGCCCCTTGGCTTGCCCCCCCGCACAGCCCCGACGCACACTGCCGCCCATGCACCGCCGGCGGCGTCCCGCCCGCCGCCCTTGCAGCTGCCGGCGGGGCGCGCCTCTCCCAGCCGCCTGTGATGCTCCCTGTGCGCGGCTCGTGCTTGGCCTAATTTTTCCAGACTCAACTCACTCATTGCCTGTGGCCCCGTCACAAGAATTTGTCGTTTTTTCCATCTTATCCTTTGCGACAACTTGCCGCAGATTTCTGCGAGAACTTGCCCTTGCCCTGTAAGCCCTCCACGACGGTGCTGGCTGCCGCTGCTGCTGCTGCTCAGGAGCGGATGGGCTGGCAGTGGGCAGCGATACTTACCTTGCGTTCGATTCCAGAGTGCTGCTTGCACGCAAGCAGGCTAGGCCAGGCTTCGCCCATCATTGAATGTGCCACGAGCGCGACGGCAGGCGGCGCTGGCCTGCAGCACAGCGCCGCCACCACCCGCTCTGGCCCAGAGTCCCGAAAGCTTGCGGCTTCGCTCCGTTGTCATCAGCATCCATCCAGATCACGTGCAGGGCATCCATTGGGTCGCCGTCACGGCGTGCGACCTTCACGCTATCGCACCTGCCCACCTCGGCCTGTGCGCCCCTCCCCCCAAGCCACCTCCACCTCATGTCCACCTGCGCATCAACCTGCTGCCGGCCGGTGGCTGCGCCCGCACGCGCGGCGCTGGGGCGGCCGCGCCGCGCCGGCGCCACCGCCCGCGCGCCGACGCTGGTCGCCCGCGGCAACTCCACCGACGTGCACCTCGGAGGCGAGCTGCACGAGGTGGTGCAGTCAGCGGCAGCGTCTGATGACATCCTCAATTTTTTCGTGCAGCAGGTGGGGGCAGGGGGCCTGTGGTACGCACGCAGGGTCGCCGACGAGCGACCAGATGACGCAGATTCTCTCGCCCGCCGCTCAGGCGACACCCTCCAGCACAGTCCCGCGCCGAGGGGGCAAGCGCGCACACTTGGCTGCGTGCCGGCACGCCTGCTAGCACGCCGTGCAGGCTCACCCCCGCCTCTCCTCTGCCCGACCCCCTCTGACCGATCCTCTCTGCCGTGCACATCTCCCTGGGCCCCTCCCCTCCCTCCGCCGCAGCACAACGAGGCGGGCAACCACCGCACCAAGAGCAAGCGGCTGGGTGACATCATGCAGAAGCAGCTGGTGACGGCCTCCCCAGAGGAACCGCTGGCGGAGGTGGAGGCGAGGCTCAAGGGCATCGAGGGCGCGCCCGTGGTGGACGCCGCCGGCAAGGTGGGCTGTACAGTATACGTAGGGCTTGGGTACGGCACGCCTGGGGCGAGGGGCAGCTGGTATAGGCGGCTGGTTGGCCCGTGGACGCCGCGCAGGCGGCGCTCCGCTGCGTGGCACGCTGCCGGATTTGCGCAGCAGTCAATGCCTGTTGAGCACACAGCCGAGGCCGAGGCCGCACGCCCTGCGCCCTGGCGGGCGCTCGGTGCCCAGCTTCCGTTGCTGCCGCCGGCGGCGGCCCCAACCTTGCGCGCATGCGTGGCTCCCCCCGCCTGCCGCAGCTCGTCGGCGTGCTTTCGAAGAAGGATTACAAGAAGGGCGGCACGCTGGTCAAGGTAGATTAGATACATTCGTGGCTGGGCGCACGGCAAGGGGTAGACGACACCAGCTCCCAGCAGACTTGGCAGAGAGGGCGCGGCGGCGAGGGCGCCACCTGCAGCGCCTGCATCGACATACTCCTCGCGCACTCTCTTCCCTTTGCCTGCTGATATCAATAGGACATAGTTACTGCAAAGCCCATTGCGCTGGGGGCTCAGCTTGTTGGCCTGCTTTCAAAGACGGTTTGTGCGCCCCACGCGTCCGCTTGCCGCCGCAGGACGTCATGACCGCAAAGCCGATTGCGTTGGGGCCGCAGGACAAGGTGACCGAGGCGGCGCACACAATGATTGATGTGAGGAGGGCAGGGAGGGCGGCGCGGAGCAGACGGAGGGGCAGGGGGGCGTGGGCCCTCGGCACGACCGAGGGGCGTTCAGGGGTGGGGTCTGCCTGCTGCAGGGGTGGGCACAGGCTGCCAGGCTGCCTAGGCTCGTAGTGCTCTGGACGTGGGAGCTGCGCTGGCCACCTGCGAGAGGCCCACTCACCAGGCCCTCTCCCTGCCCTGCCCCCCCTCCGACACAGAACAAGATCCACAGGGTGCCAGTGGCGGACGAGCAGGGCGTGTGCATCGGCATCGTGACGCGCACCACTCTGTTTTGGGAGCTGGTGAGCCCGAGGGGGGGGGTGGGGGGGATTCACTGACGGAGAAACGAGATTATGATGTTGGGGTGAGAGGGAGGGAGAGGCTTCTGCCGCCGCCCCGCAACCCTGCCGTCGCACTCGCCGCCGCTCCCCGCCTTGGCCCGTCTTGCAGGCCAGCGACAGCGACCGCACCTCCTTCTTCCACGAGCACGGCATCGACATCTGAGCAGCACCCACAAACATGAACTCGGCCAACAGCTGGTCACTTTTTTCGATTTTCGACCGCGCACGATGGATGCTTCGAGAAGACCCGCGGTGGCACCTTGCCCGCCCCATTTTGGCACTCGCTAATGACCTGCATTGCATGCCCTGCCCGCTTGATATCGACACCTGAGAGTCCACCCTGTAACTATGTGTACTATGACTTGGGATCAGAGGAGGGCGAGTGTGTGTTCGCTGGTTGCATGGGAACGACATTGACCGTGCACCGTGCGTCGCCGCGTTGACCGGCGGCGGCGGCAGTCTCGTGTGGCCTCACCACCTCATGCGCGTGCTCGCTGCCTCACTTATCATCAATTGTGCATCCCATGCCCGTCGGAACGGTCGCAGCGCGTGAGCGCCTGGCTTTCAACCCGGCCGACTGGACGCTGCCTTCTCCCGGAAGCCCTTGCGAGTCCCTGCAACCTTCCTGCGATGCTGCGATTGCGTGCCAGCCCGCCTGTGCCGCCAAGGGCCGCGCCGTGCCCCTGGGCTTCCAAGCGGCCCCTGCCAGCCTTGGCGCCGCCATTGGCGAGTCGAGCAGCCCCGCCGTGAGCGCAGCAAGCACGGCCAGCGCAGAGGTTGAGGCACGCTCGCCTGCGGCCCGCCGCCGCCGCCCGTTCCGCAGCGATTCCTGGGAGCCAGAGGTCGCATTCCCCGAGCAAAGCGAGCAGCAGGAAGAGCACCAGGTGTTCAACGGGCCGCAGGATCGCTATGCAGGCACGGCACTGAGCCCCTCATGCTCCACCGCCGCCGCCGACAGCGCCCCGTTTGCCGCGGCAGCTGCCGACAGCTTTGCGACACCGCCCGCCGGCCTGCTGCCCAGCCCTGGCTGCACTGCCTGGTCGGGCCGCAGCGCGGGCAGCGACGCTGCCACGCCAGCCAGCCGCCTGAGCGCCAGCCCTCACCAGCAGCAGGTGGAAATCCTGGAAGCGAGGCTGGCGGCGGAGCGCGATGCACGGGCGGCACTGACCCGCCGCCTGGCGGAGCAGCGTGCCGAGGCGGAGCAGCAGTGCCAGGCGCTGGGGCAGCGGTACGAGCAGCAGCTGGCGGAGCTGCGCGACGAGCTGCAGCAGGGCGCTGCCGCGGCGGCGGCCACAGCGGCTTCGGGCGGCAACCTGGCAGGTGGGTGCTGGGTGTGGGATGGGCGCGCATGCAGGGGCGCGGCAGAGGGCGGTGACACCTGTTGCAGAGTCGCGAGCTGGCCTGTCACCACGACGTTAACTGGTGCAGCGCGTGCGGAGCGACAGGCCAGCACTGGCATGCAAGGAGGAGGCAGCCGTACGTGCGGAGTCGGCGGTGGAGTGAGTGGCAGGCGAGAACCGTTGCGTTGCAATCACACCCCCAGCGCGCACGCGACCACCATTGCCGCCTGCAGGCTCCCTGGAGGACGCTGATGCCCTGCGGCGCCTGGCAGAGCAGGACATGCTGCTTCGGGCGTACCAGGTACGTGCTCAACATCTTAAGTTGAGCACGTGCTCATACGCATACAAACACCGGCATGGACAGCTTCCAGCGGGTGAATGCACTCTGTCAATGTTGACACCTCGTCCGCCCATCCCGCCAGGCCGAAAATGAGCTGGCGGCGACACGGCTACGCCAGATGGCTGTCGACCGGAAGACCGCCGCCGCTGAGGCGGCAGCCAGGGAGGAGGAGCTGCAGGCGGCGCTGGCGCAGGCGCTGGCGCAGGTATGCTGCAGCTGATGCTATGATTTGTTGATTTTGCAAGTTTTGTTTTAGCTGATAACTGACTGGCACCTCTACACCCACCAATGGGACATGCAGGCAGAGCGTGCGCGCGCGACGCCGCCGGGCACTCCCGGCGTGGATGCCGCCCGCCTGACGGAACTGCTGCGCCTGCAGGGTGAGCTGGAGGCGGTGCGGACGGCGGCGGCGCAACGGGAACGCGAGCTTCGCACGCAGGTGGGCGCTGAGGGTGGGCCAGGTGCAGCAGGCGGCCAATAGGGAGGAGTGTGTCTGCTGGCATGCCAGCTCACCCCAGGCGGTCCCGTCCTGCCAACAGGCACCACTGTTGGGCATTGCAAGCAATGTGCCGTTGCTGCCGCCATATGCTGCAGGCGGAGCGTGCAGAGCAGGGTCGGTGTGAAGCGATGCAGCAGCTGGAGGCAGCGGCTGCCGATCGTGCAGAGCTGGCCCGCACGCAGCAGCAGCTGGCAGACAGCGACGGCCTGGTACGGCAGCAGGCAGCTTTGATCAACCAGCTGGAGCAGCAGCTGCTGGCTCAGGACGCGCTGCCGCCTGCCCCTTTGGCAGCAGCACAGCAGGCGCGGCTGCAGCACTTGGAGGCTGAAAACGCCTCGCTGCGGGCGGGACTGGCGCATGCGCAGGCGGTTGGGCTGGGCGGCGGCGGCGGCGGCGACGGCGACAGCAGCGACCACCAGCGGTCGGCAGAGCTGCAGTCCAAGCTGGCACGTCTGCAGAGCGCACTGCAGCTGAAGGAGGGGCAGCACGAGCGGCAGCTGCGGGCGCTGAAGCGCGAGCACGAGCGCCTGCGGGTGGAGCAGGGCATCAGGTACGGCAGACCCTAGGGGCAGCAACCTCCGACTGGAGCTCAGTTGCTCTTTGCTTGTTGCCTGCCCGCCGGGCCGATGGCGTCTACCTGCCATCCTGTATGCCATCAGAGCGCATGCTCAGTTGTGCTGCCTGCCTGCTTAGCCCGTGCCCGTGTCCCGTGCTGTTGTGCAGAGCCGCCAGCAGGGCAAGCGCTGCACGCGTCAAGGAGCTGGAGGCTCAGCTGGCGCAGGAGCGGGAGGCAGCAGGGCGGCGCGTGCGTCTGCTGGAAGTCAGGCTGAAGGTGGGTGGGGTTTAAGAGTGACATGGCAAGGTCTGCACGGGGGAGGGAGTGCAGACGTGCTCCAGCAGCCTTGCAGAGCAGATCTGGGTATTGTGAGCTGCCCAGTCAAGCTGCCTGCGTGCCTCCCTGTGCTGTGCAGGAGGCTGAGAGCAGGGCGGCGCCTGTCCAGCAGGCCAGCAGCTCTGGCGGCGGCGGCGGCAGCGCTCGCAGCGAGCCAGCTGCAGCGGACACCCGCCCGGTGCCCCGCCCCGGGAAGGCAGGCAAGGCGGCAGCTGCACAGCATGAAGCGTTGCTGGCGGCCACAACCCAGCTGAGGCAGCGGGACGCCCGCGTCCGGCGGCTGGAGAGCGAGGCGGCCCGGCGAGATGCAGAGCTGGAAATACTGCAGCAGCGCGCTGCTGCAGCTGACGAGCACGCCAATTCTGCAGCGGAGCGAGAGGCAGAGGCGCTGCGTCAAGCAGCGGCGGCGGCGCAGGCAGTGGAGGAGGTGGCGGCAGCCAATGAAAGCCTGCAAGCGCAGGTACGGCAAGTCGCTGCGCTGCGGACGCAGGTGGCGGCAGCGGAGGCGGCAGCAGTGGAGCTGCAGCAGCAGGGCGAGCAGCTGCGAGAGGCGCAGACTGCGCTGGCGGCACAGCAGCGCGGGCAAGAGGAGCGCGAGGCGGCAGCGGCAGCAGCGCTGCAGCGGCAGCAGGAGCAGCACTCTGCCGCGCTGGAGGCAGCGCAGCGCGCTGGCGACGAGGCAATGGCAGCCCAGTGGGGCGCACGGCTGGCGGCGGCAGAGGCGGCGGCGGCAGAAGCCCGCGCCGCTGTGGCGCGGCTGCAGGGAGAGCTCCGCAGCGCGCGGGCGGGGCTGCCCTGGCTGCCCAGCGCTGCAGAGTTTGCTGCTTTGGAGAAGCGCATGGAAGAAGTGGAGGCAGCGGCAGCGGCACGCGAGGCACGCTGGGCAGCGGCGGCGGAGGCCGCTGCCGGCGCGGCAGCGGCACACCACCAGCGGCTGCGGGCGCAGTTCGAGGCAGCGCTGGCGGCCAAGGAGGGGGAGGTGGAGGGCTTCAGGCAGCAGCTGGAGGGAGTGCTGGCGGCGGCGCGCGCGCTTCAGGCGGCGCAGGGCTGTGGGCGCAGCGGCGGGAGCTGAGCAGGCACTCTATGTTTCCCTTCTTTGCTCGTCCCCTCTCGTTTCGTGTGACTTCTGCTATCAAAATTCCAGTGGACAGTGTGAAGTTCAGCTTGAAGCAGTGGCAAAGGTTTGCACACTGCCGTGGAGCAGGACACGATGTGTGGTGCGTGGTGCTAACAGCAGCGCAGGGGCTGGCCAACAGCATGGCGTGTGATCGCTAGTCAGTCTGATTCGCTGCCGCCTTCCTCCTCGCCGTCCTCGTTGCTGCTGTCGCCGCTGCCGCACGGCCGCGAGGGCCCTGCGCCCTCGTCTGTTTGGAGGCCGGATGTCCCTGCACGCAACCGGGCAGGGCAGCACTGGCGTGAATCGCTGCGTCCGCCACAGGCAAGACGAGGCCGGCTGTGCCAGCAGTGGAAGAAGGCAGGGCCCAGGAAGCACAATCCTATACAGCGTGCGGGCATGTCAGGCGTCAACAAGGATTCCCAGCCCAGCGCAAACAGCGCTGATAGCGCCAAGGGAGCACCTAGCCGCACTAGCACAGACCCAAACCACCCCGATATCCCAGTCTCCACTGCTCACCGCCCCCAGTTAACACAAGACTCACAGCCATTCCACCGCGCCTGCCTCCACCAGCCGCGGCAGCAGCAGACTGACGAGGGTATCAGAGGTGAAGGGCCACACCAGGCGGCCTCCCTGCCAGCTCATGCCGTGCTTGTAGGTGATGCGAAGCAGCTCGGCGGCAGCGTCGTGGAAGGCAGGCGGGTAGCAGGGCAGATGTGCGTCCGTGCTCCACGTGCCAGCCTGCGGGGGGGCGCAAGCCAGGCAGGGTAGGCGTTGGGGGCATGCTTATGAGGCACAAGAATGCAACTACAGCTTGATGCGGGCACAGCACAGAACGGCACGCAGTGCGTGCCAGCATCCCCTCGGTTGCAGCACACACAGCGCACCTTGCTGGCGAGCAGCGACCCCCATGCCGGTGGCAGGCAGTCGAGCAGGAAAGGGTTGTCCAACATGGCACCCGCCTTCAACAGCCGCCGCGTCATGGCGCCGTCGCGCTGCGGTGGCAGGGCAGGGCAGTAAGAGTCGCGATGTTACGAAGTCGCTATGCCTGCCTGCCTGGGTACTACCTCCACACTGGCTCCGCGCACCCCTTCAGCACCCGTGGGCAAACGAACCCTCTTGGCCCCCAAGCCCGCCCGCCTGCCCACCACCCGGCCACCCGGCCACCCACCCGGCCACCCACCCACCTTGTACACAGCATTCTGCAGCGCTGTCACGTGCAAGTGCCCCCCGTACTGGTCCTGCCGGTTGGCAGCAGGCAGCCAAGCCATGCGCTCAGGGAGCACGCCCAGCTCCTCCCGGTCGCCCGGGGAGCATGTGGCGCCCCCATGAATGCTCTGCCACACCGGTGGCAGCGTACGGCAGGACGGCAGGACGGCAACGGGGGTGCAAGGCTGCCTGGGGGGGCAGTCACCTGTCCGGTGTACTCCAGCCCCGCTCCTCGCTGCAGGCAAAACTCCAGCGCCGGCAGGTGGCCGTGGAAGGCTGGGGGGGGGGGGGGGGGGGGGGAGGGGCACAAAACACTCGCCAGCCCACAAGGCACGCCAGGCACAACAGTCCCTATCGCCAATAGCAGGCAGGTTGAGTGGCACACTGCCAGGCCAACTGCTTCACGTGCAGCCAGCGCTATGGTTGCTGCAGCTGAGAGCAAAGCGCAGAGGGCTGCCTGGCGCTGCGCAGCCTTGCGCCGTCCCCCGCCCTCCACACACCTGCGTAGGGCGCCATGCCGAACGCCGATTCCGGCAGGAAGGGGCTGCGCTGCACCAGCTGCTCTGGCTGCTCGCACAGCGAGTGCCGCAGCTCAAACTGCTGCTCCACCAGGTACTGCAGGTCCGGCTCGGGCCTGTAAGACTGCGCTGACGCTGCTGCCGCCAGCGCCCCTGGGGTGCCCTGCTCCATGGCCTCGGTCAGCGCCGGGTGCCACAGCGACTCGAGCGGCCCAGGGACATGTATGCCCGTTGACTTGCGCGCTGTCTGCTTGAGCCTGACCATCTTGTAACTCGGTTTCGAAGCACAGGGAGGGAGGCTGCATCAGGGGCGTCACGGCAGTGTGGCGCGGCGCGTCAATGCCCGGCACGGACGACAATGGCTGGCACGGCAGCCGCCACAGGCGGCGCCGGGCGCCGCAAGCCTCTGAGGCGAGCGCGAGCCGCTGCGGCGAGTGGTAGTCGTTCACACGCAGTCGTATAGCTGGCAGGACCAGCGGCAGGGGTATGCGCTGAGCAAGCGAGAGCTCGTTTCCCTTTCGCTCACCAGCCCCTGCCGCTGAGCCTACGCGGTCGCGGTCGTGAGCATCTAGCTAGCGCGTCTCAAAGCGTTGCACACGGGACTGCTGAACGCGGCGGGTTGACGCCTGGCCTCGAACCTCAGCACACCTCGTTCCTGCCGTTGCATACTGGGCATGGGGATCCCAGCAAGCACTGGACCTCAAGTCCAGGTATCTATCCTTTTAACAGAATGTCACAAGGAAAAGGCGGATATCGGACATGGAGCAGCGGCCGGCTAGCGCGCCAGCGGTCCCTGCCGTCAGCGCCGCGCCGCTGCTTGCTGCGCAGCACCGGGCGCCGGTCACAGCAGGCTGGCGGCGGCGTGCTCCGCCGCCGCGGGCGGCCGCATGGACGACACCCAGTCGGAGAGGTGGGTGGGCAGCAGCCCCATGCCGTTGATTTTCCACACGGCAAAGGCGATGCCCAGGCCGTGGATGAGGCAGTACGTGAGGCGGGGGGTCCACGTGTCCAGCTGCTTTTCGGGGTCGTCTGGGAACACCGCTCTGTTTTTGAGGATGGCTGCACGGGGGGGGTGCAGGGGGGGAGGCGAGGAGGGGAGGGGAGGGGCGGCGCGGTGGGTTGATGCCAGCCGTGTGTACGCGGCGGTGGGTGAGGCGGGGGCCAGCTGCGCTTTTCTGGCACAGCTGGCGGTACGTGGGCGACGGGGGCGGTCGTCGCCCACCTGCGCTTTTCTGGCACAGCTGGCGGTACGTGGGCGACGGGGGCGGTCGTCGCCCAGCTGCGCTTTTCTGGCGTAGCTGGCGGTACGTGGGCGACGGGGGCGGTCGTCGCCCAGCTGCGCTTTTCTGGCCCAGCTGGCGGTACGTGGGCGACGGGGGCGGTCGTCGGCGGGGGCAGCACCCCTGTGCGGTCAGCTTGCCGCCCGAATGCCCAAGCGTGCGAAGCACGCGCAAACGCAGGGGCGCACTGTAACAATCAACTGAACCACAGAAACAATCGGCGCACCCGACAGCGGCTGGTAGATGCCGGAGAGTGTGGTCATGATGGAGAAGAGGTGCAGGGTGCTGCCGCTCATCCACATCATGAAGCACAGCATGGCCACCTGCACAGCATGCACAGGCGACAGCATGGTCACGTCACGTACAGCGCAGCAGACACCCAGAGGAGCAGACAGAGCCAAAGGGAACCGTGGGAAGCATGGCTGCATGCAGATGGGCCGAGAGGGCGGGGCGGGTGAGGCGGGGAAGGCACAGGCAGCGGCGTGGGCGTCAACATGGCACAATACTGCCCTGCACACAACAGTGCGATCGGCAGCGCAAGCGTAGATACGGCGCAGCTCCTGCCCCTACACAGGCAGCGTCCACAAGGCCTGCGCTGCTCGGCCAGCACCCGCGACGTGCACCTGCTTGGCTGGCGCCATGGCGGCCGCCTGCAGTGCCTCCTGCCGCTTGGCCAGCGGCAGCTTGGATCCACCGGTCGTCACTCGACCGCTGTTGCCGCTGCCATCAGACTGCAATAACGCAGGGGGAGAGGTTGAGTTTCAGGCAAGCATACAACTGTAGTCGCCGCCGCCGCCGCCTGCCGCCGCTCGCCGCCCTAACAGCCTGCAACCGCCCCGCCCGCTCGCCTGCTCTCTGGCCACGGCAGGGTCGAATCCTGGCGGGTCTACAACCCGCTGGGACGCCCGTGTCTCGTCGTGCGCGACCGACCAGCGCCGGTAGTCAGCCATCGCGGCGGGCGATGTCGACAACTCTTTGGTTACAATGCAGGCTACAATCGAGCGCACCAGAGCATCGAGAACGTCGGCCTTGTGTTTTCTTGCCGCCGCATGCCGTTTGCTGGCCCAGTTCATCGCTCCGAGCAGTTCATCAATCGCTGGTTGGGACCGCTCATCGCTTGCCCTGCCTGGTAAGGTGAGGGAGAGTGCTCAGCGCGAGTGCTCACCAGCTCTCGCGAGCTCTCTACGGGCGCGCTGCTGGCTACCACGGACTGTACACAAGTTGCACATGACATTCATCGCGCCGGCAGGCATGCACCGGCCAGAGCAGGCACCGCCGCCGCCGCCGCCGCCCCACTGCCTACTCGCCGGTCCCCTGTTTCCGCAGCACCACGCAGCCAGCAGCCAGCAGCCGTCATGTCTGGCCTGCCGCCACCCGACTACACCTTGAATGAGGAGGGCGAGCGGGTGGTCGCCGCCAGCCGGCGGCCCGACGGCACCGTCCGCAAGGAGCGGCGGGTGCGGTCGGGCTACGTTCCGCAAGACGAGCAGCAGGTCTACGTGTCGCGCGGCGCAGCGGTGAGTGGGGACTGACAGGGGTGCAGCAGGCGGGTGCAGGATGGCTGACGGTTTGTTGGCCCCCACAGCCGGCGCTGCTTGCGGCCGTGTGGAGGCTGGGGTTCGGGACGCGCGGCGGGGGTGTTGCTGTCCTCTGTGCAAGCTTCAAGGTGGGGTGCACGGAAGGCTTGCACAGTAGGCGGCGGGCGTCCCATCAGCCGCTCTTGCCTGCATGCTGCCGGGCCTGCCCACCTGTGGCCTGCTGCGCCGCCCCTCCGCTACAATTGCTGCCTGCCTGCCTGCCTGCCTGCCTGCTCCGGTCCGCTGCAGAGACGGCAAAACGTGCCCAAGTGCCCTGGGTTTGAGGACACCGCAGGTGAGGCGGCGGCAGGCCGCAGCAGGCAGCAGGCTTTCTGACGAGCGGCTTTCAGGCTGCGCAGGGGGGGCAGGTTGTGAGGAGCCTGCGGGGTCGCCGTGCTGAGAGCCTCTGCGCTGGGGGTGCGGGACGGCAGAGCCGAGGGCAAGCGTGTGCGGAGCGCTGGCATGGGCCACGTGCCAGCCGCCTGGCTACAGCATTCATTGCACTGATCTCGCCGCGCCTCGTCGCACCTCCCACACTCCTGCAGAGCCTCCCAAGCCAAAGACCAAGTCCGCTGCCAAAAACGCAAAGCGGAAGGAGAAGAAGCTGGCGGAGCAGGCGGGGGGCAGCGACAACGGCTCGGCGGCCGGCGGCAGCGGCGCCGGCGCGGCAGCCGCCGCCGCGGTGGCATCGCTGAGCCTGGGCGGCGGCGGCGGTGGCGCTGCACCCGCTGCACCCGCGGCGGCAGCGACGGCGCCTGCGGCAGAGGAGCCCCCCAGCATTGAGAAGCAGATTCGAGCGCTGAAGAAGAAGATGCGGCAGGTGGGCGCAGAGGGCAGGGCAGGGAGCCACGCGCGCTTGCGCACATACATGCGCACCCTCCCCGTCGCGTCCTTCCCTCGGCCTGCCTGCCTCTGCACGCACATCCATGCCCACCCACCCACCACCCACCCACCCACCCGCCCGCCCAACCACTCTCCGCCCACCCACCACCCCAACCCAGGCGGAGGCGCTGGCGGACAAGCAGGCGGGCAGCGCGGCGCTGACGGCAGAGGAGGAGGCCAAGCTGGCGCGGCTGCCAGGCTGGCAGGAGGAGGTGCGGCAGCTGGAGGCGCAGCTCTGAGGCGGCTCCGTCCATTCAAACGTCCATGCATTCAACAGCGCTGCAGCGACACGAGTGTGCGCTGCAGGAGGCGCAGCTCTGAGGCACTGCCCACACCGCGTCCCCTGTGCTGTGCATGCTGCGCTGTGCCTCCACATGCAACTTGCCGTGCCTGCGTTGTGACGCTCGCTGTTGCTTGGTTTACATGCGCGAGGCAAGGGTTCGGATTGGATTCAGGCAGGATAGCAGGATGGGTTGATGCATTGGGGGGTGGACTCTCGGAAGGCAGGGGCACACGGGTGGCAGCGGCAAGGGGGCCATGCTTCCAGGGATCTTCACTCTAAAGGGGTGTTGCTTTTACTTGGTAGGGCTGAAGGGGCCGTGGCAGCACTGCAGCGAGATCGGTGGAGCCAGGGGCCGCGGCGCCGCCTGTCGAGTGGCGCTAACCCCTCGCTCTGCCAGAGACGCATGCGCGCCGCCAGAGGGCGGGTTTGCTGAAGCAGGCGCTCAGGCCAGCGGCAGCAGGAAGGGGTCTGGAGGCGCGCTGGCGCAGGCGCTCTAGGCAGCGGCAGCAGGCAGTGGCAGCAGGCAGCACTCGCGCTGAGGCCAGCGGCAGCAGGCCAGCGCTGAGGCCAGCCCTCGCGCTCAGGCCAGGGCCATCAGGGAGGGGTCCAGGGGCGCGCCGGCGCAGGCGCTGTTGTCCACGTTTGACAGCTCCCACGGCTTGATGCCGGCCCCCGCCAGCAACTTTTCGATGCGGGTCCGCGCCTCCTGCAGCGATGGCAGCCAAAGGGGAGGCAACGTGTCAAGATGGGGGAGGCCATGTGTCAGGATTTGTAAAGTTTGCAGGGACGGTAGCTTGATGCCTGCAACTGCCGACTACTTCTTGACGTGCGTGCCTCATGCATCAACGGTGGCAGGGAACGGGGCGGCAACGTGTCAAGATGGCCCACACTCTGCATGCGCCTAGCCAACGCGCCGCTTGCTGCACCGACCGACGCCCTGGCGCCCTGACGGCGACAGCCGCCAGCTGGCGTGGTGCACCCACCTCTGAGGCAGGCCACTGGCCATCCTTTGAGGCCAGGATGGCGCCGCTGTAGCTCAGGCCGGCGCGGGAGGCGGCTCCCGAATAATAGAAGACGCACCTGGGGGAGATTGGGAGCAGGGCCGGGCAGGTGCAGTGGAGATGGGGGGGTGGCTGCTGAAGAGCGGAACAAAGCGGGCGCCTGGGCAGAGGGGGCAGGCGAGATGCAGCTGCCCTCGCTCGCTCCAGTTCCCTCGCCTGTACCGCCTGTACCGCATGTGCCGCAGGTGTCCGACGACCGCAGGCAAGAACTCCACAACCCGGGCCCTCCTCACCACCCCAGATCCTCTGCGCAATCCAGGATGCGCCAGTACTCATTGCTGGTCACTCCATTGTCCAGGACCTGTTTGAATGAAGAGGGCCAACACGTTGAAAAGAGGCGCCGACTGTCGGCGGAGCAGGGGAGCGCCGCCCGCCATTACCCAGTGCAGAAGCCAGCAGACATGCAGCGGGGGCCCCGCAGCAACACCGCGCCCCGGCTCCTGCGCCTCCACGCCTGCCTCCCCACCGCCTCCCTCCAGTCGCCCCATTACCGGTGGATCCCACCCACCGAGAAGCGGAAGGTGCCCGGCACCTGGCCGCGCTTCACGCGGTAGTGGCGCCGCCGCCACACCCTGCGCCCGTTGAGCGTCTCCACCTGCAGATGGATGGATGGAGGGGTCGAAGGAAGCAGGGCAGCGCGTGGCTGGGGGCAGGACTGCGCGCGCGCACACGCCCTGCACGCAGCGGTGATGATACTGTCCCGGCACGAACAGCCCCGTGGCTGCCTCCTCCAGCTCCCCTGCAGCCCCCTGAAAGGCACCCACCTGGAACGTCGGGTCGTACCACATCCCCCCCTTCCCCTTGCCCCGGTAAAACAGCTGGAACTGGCAGGGGAAGAAGTCGTAGGCAGCGTTCTTCCTGCGGGGCGTCGGGCGGACAAAGGGAGGGGGGCGTTGGTCGGAAGGGAGGGGGGCGTGCGATGAGCAGGTGATGAGAGCTCTCACGATGCGTTCACCGTGGGGCTTGCCAGGGTGTGCGCGCGTCGCACCCATGCTCTTGCCTCCTCGAGCAAACGCCCCGCGGGCCTGCTGCCCAGCGCCCCGCCCCGCCCAAACCGCCGGGCTCACCCCGCAAACACGCGCCACGAAAACAGCTCGCCGGCGCCGCTGATCTCCTCGTGCAGGCTGGACGAGGGGTCCTCCTTCAGCCAGCCTATGAACAGATCCTCTGCCAGCTCATGGGTCAGCGGCTCGCCCCGCCAGGTGGTGAGGGGCGCCGGGTCGGGGACCTGATTGGAGCAAGCAACACAGGTGAATAAAGGTGAATTAATTTAAAAGGGGTGGGATCGAGGGAGGTGGCAGCGCCAGGTGGAGAGGAGTGCAGCATCAGGGTGTGTATCCTGCAGTGCCGTCGGAACAAGGTGTTGGTAGAGGATGGGTAAAGGGTTGTGTGCGATGTGCTGAATATTGTCACCCCCAACGTTGATTGCAGCACCCTCACCCACCCCACCCCACCCCGCCCCCACCCCGCGCTCCGCCCCCTCACCATCGAGATCCCATAATCAATCGTTTTTAATAGCATCTCAATGGCTGCGTTGGTGCCGGCGGCGTTTTCAATAGAAAATATCTGCGCAGTGAACAAGGCCGGCCCACGCGGCGCCCCACCCTCACCATCGGGATGTCTGCGGTGAGGCCGAAGCAGTTGTGCTTCTGGATGATGCTGCGTGCAGGCGGGAGGAGCAAAAGGGCTGATGATGAGGAGGAGCTGGGGGGATGGGTTTGTGTGGTTGGTGGCAGGAGCGGCAGCCTCTTCCGTCGGCAACCACGACGGGTTGCCCCTGTGCCCCCTGCAGTGGCCCCAGCCCCTACAAGCCAGCTGCATTGCGGCCCTCAGGCGACCCCCACCCCCCTACATACTCAACCCCCACCCACCCACCCCCCGCCCACCCACCCACACCACCCACACCCACCACCCACCCACCACAGGGAAAAGCTTTTGCCCCCCACCCCCCACCCCCACGCACGCACGCACGCACGCACGCACGCACGCACGCACGCACGCACGCACGCACGCACGCACGCACGCACGCACGCACGCACGCACGCACGCACGCACGCACGCACGCACGCACGCACGCACACACACACCACAGGGAAAAGTCTTCGAGCAGCGGCGACTCGTAGGAGGTGATGCAGCGGTAGGTGCACACCTGCGGCAGGGCAAGGGAGCGGATGTGCTCAAGCCATGAGGGGGTGACGCAGCGGTGGGTGCGCACCTGCAGAGGGGCAATCGGGGTGGTGGTGGGGGGTCGGACGGTGGACAGGCACACGTGCAGGGGTGGCGCAGGGGTGCAGAGACTCTCTCTCGCAGCTGCACGCGGTCTACGCGCGGTCTGGCCAGCAGCTCTAAACCCTAAAGCCCACGCCCCAGCCCGTGCCTGGTCGTTGAACTCGCAGCCCTGCAGGCAGTCCAGCGCTGCCTTGCACGTGGGGTCGGTCACGCAGCGAAAGATCTGGCCGCCGCACTTGCCCACCATGCACTGCAGCAGGGGGGGGGGGAGGTGCAGGGGGGGCAGGTGCAGGGGGTGATGGGAGGAGGGGCGGGGCTGTGCAGAGGGGCAGGATTGCTCGAACCAGGGTAGCTCGACGCAGCGCTGTGCCCCCAAACTCTCCTTCCCTTTCTTCCCATGAGGACGCCGCGACAACGGGCTCGTCCTGACACAGGCAACACGTCGTCGGGCTGCCGCCCGTGCGCTCACCGCCAGGCTGTCCAGCCCGGCGTTCTTTTGCTTGAAGGTCATCGACACCGCGGGGACCTGGTTGATGTAGGCGTTGGTCAGCACCTGCGCGCGCGGGCGGGGGCATGAAGGGGCGGGCAGTGGTTTGTTGGGGCACGGACAGGCAGTTATCGAAGGGGGGGGGGGGGGGGGGAGGGGTCCCCATGCATGCCCACCGGGTGGTGCCGGCGCGCTGCTCCCGCATGTGCGCCGAGCCTGCAGCCGTGCCCCAGCGTGACGCGCCCGCGCTCGGCGTCGCATGCGGCGCCCCCTGCGATCACCAAGCCAGCTGGCGGCACGGCGCAACGCTCTATACTAGTGTTGACGCCCGACTCCCAACCGCTCGCACCAGGAAGATGAAGACGAAGTCGTCGGAGCTGTTGCGGCGGTACAAATCCTCCACTATTTTCAGCACCTGCGCACTAGTCGAGTGCCGGTGGGCGGGTCAAATGAAGAGGCAATTGCAGGGCTGTTGCGGCGGCACAAATCCTCTACGGCCCCCAGCACCAGCGCAGCTCCGTGGTTGTGTGGGTGGGTGGGAGGGTAGGAGGGAGGCAGGGTGAGACGGCGCATACGCAGCCCTCGCGCACCTGCCAAGCCTTGCCCTGCCGCTGCGCAGCGCTTGCTGCTCCCCACCGTCCCATCTCAAAGCGCACCCCACCCACCCGCCCGCCCGCCCGCCCACCTGCCCATCTAGCTCTGTTTGCTTGTCGGGAAAGAGGCGTTGCAGCAGGGGAGCCAGCGGGTTGAGGGTGGGCCCGTCGGCGGCGTCGCCCACGTGCCGCCCAGCCAGCCGCGTCGCGCCCGCCAGCGGCACCGCGCACCCCAGCGGCACTGCTGTGCGCGCCGCGGAGAGCAGCGGAGCCAGCAGCGCGGCCGTTTCCGGGTCCTCCACTCCCAGCACCACCGCCGCTCGGCAGCTCGCCAGGGCAGAGCGGAGGGTGGCGCGGTTGTGCCCGCCGCCGGCCTCTGCCGCGTCGCGAACCTCGAGGGTGAGGGAGGGTTCTTTCCATGCCAGGAGCTGTGCAGTGTGCGTGAGCACCTCCCCCCAGCTCACGCCAAAGGGGCTGGGCTGCTGCAGGGGCGCTATCACCGCCAGCCGCACGCTGCCGGGGGGGGCTGAGGGGTGAGCGGCGGCGGGGGCGGAGCCCGCGGCCACGGTGGCCACGCGTCGTCGCCCCACGGCAGCCCCGCCACCCAGCAGCGCGCCTGCCAAGCAGGCAGCTGAGAGCAGCACGAGCAGCTTGGTGCGTTGCCCGCTGCGTCGTGGGCCGCTGGGAAGCGGCGCCTGCTGCCACCCACCGGTACTCGCTGCCGCCGCCGCCACGTCCGTGCCGCGGCGCCTACACTGCACGCCGACTTGTGCGCCGCTGTCTGCCACCCGTGGGCGCCGTGTGATCGCCGATGCGCGGGTTTGTTGTGGCTGCCCCGACCGGCTGGCGGAGCTGGCTCTCGGGGCCGCCCGAGCGGGGCGTGCCTGGCCCTGCCCCAGCCCCTGCTCGACAACCGCAGCACTATGCATAGCTAAGTAAAGCAAGATAGTGCATCGGAAGGCCGAGCTCTCGTGGGTGCTGCATGTGGCATCGGCGCTCTGCCACGGCGGCTCAGTGCGGCGGCACGCCATGACGCAGCAGCCCCTGCGTGGCGCTGCTGCGCTGGACTTTCGATTCGAGGGAGGCAAGCAGCAGGGGCAGCTTCTACTACATCCTGAGCGACACCTTGCGGTCGGGGCCGGGGGGCGGCGTGCTGCACAGATCGTTCGGCTGCCTGAGGTGCTGCCGTTTGACAAGGGCAACAGCATGGCACAGCCTGTAACTCGATGTTCGTTCCCGCCAGTAGATGCGTGCGTGATGCTGGCGTTTCAGGCCACACGCGATGTGTCCACGTGATGCATGCGCAGGCTTGCGCAGCAGCGCACGTGTTTCTCTGGACGTGCAATTTGTTTGACGCAGCATGCACCCAAGCATGCCGAGCCGGCCATGCGGTTTCACCCTCGATTGCTGCCCCACGTCTCGACTGGGCGTGTGGGCATGCCCAGAATTCAGCGACTTTCCACCGTTTTGCGGCATGCATGCAAGCAGGTGCGGCCCCGACCGGCCGCCTGGCGGTACCCGTCGGGGGCGCGTGGTAGCGCGCATCTCTTCAGGTAGCCGATGCCCTGCTTGGCGTGCTGCATACAGAATGCAGAGGTCAGTAGCATAGAGACCTGCACGCCTTGGGAGCCTTGCATGCGAGGAAACCCGTCCGCCGCCTGCGCCCGTTGCGCCGCGCATGCTGGGCCCGCTGCAGCGGTGCAGGTGGCGGCATACGGCCTGGACGCGCCCACACGCTCTCACTTCGCTCCCACAGCCTCCCAAGCCCGTATCAGTCCGTCTGCTTGCCCACCAGGCCGGTCTCTGCGCAGGAGAGTTTCTCCGGCCGCCTCGTTGCTCCCCCGGGCTCTCGGCACCACTGATGTCAGGCAGGACCGTTCCTTCGCGCCGTCCACAGCGAGCCACCGCTGGCAACGCTTTTGGGGCAGCCAAGGCGTATGCCGACTTCCAGCTCTCGAATGGCTTCCCCAGTTTCGAGCCCGCCGACGATCAGGTGCTCAGGGGCCCTGGGAGGTGGTGGGCCGGGGCTGGGCCCGCACCCAAGCCCTCCAGCCCTCCACAACCCCGCCACTTACGGCTGGCCACGGCCCTCCCCCTCATCGCTTCCGCCCTCCCTCGCCGCAGGCCACCCAGCTGCCCGCCACGCGTGTTGACCTCAACAAGCTCAAGGTGAGGAGGGGCCAGAGGCGGGGAAGGCAGGCGGAGCGGCGCCGAGGCTGAGGCAGAGTGCATGGGGCGCCCGGCTTCGCTGTGCCGCTCCTCGCCCACTCTCCTGGCTTGGTCAGGCCTCAAGAAGCAGTTCCCGCAGAGCGGGTAGCAGCGGTTCCCGGGTTGCCGCGCCACCCTGTTGCACAGCTTGCAGCAGCTGGCGGCGGTCCGGCAGTGGCCCCCCGAAGCGGAGCCAGCAGCGGCGGCCTGCCCGCTGTCCAGCTGTGGACACTTCATCCGTGGGATGAGCCCTATCGCACAACAATCGCGGCAAGGCCTGGCAGCGTCTTGGCGGCGCTCTGCATGGGGTGTGCCGCCAATGGCGCGCGGTCGTCCTCACCTGTACCGCCCCCTCCCCCCGGGCCGCCCGTGCCTCTGTCTGCCGCAGGTGCAGACGCTGCGCAAGTACACCAAGCAGTTTGAGGTGCAGGGCGTGCACCCCACCAGCAGCAAGGAGGACATTGCGAAAGCGGTGACCGACCACTGGAACAGCGTGGTGCGTGCTGCATGTGCTGCATGTGCTGGCGCTTGCTGCATGTGCGGCTGCATTGTGGGATGTTGACCAGGCTGCAGTTCAGCATACAGCGCACAAGACGAGCAGGCGTGCACCAAGCGCGGCAGCAGCGCGCGGCGGCAACGGGAAGGCTTGTTGCTGCGGCCGCAGAGGCTCTGGCAGCGAGGGCGCCGGCGCCGCGTGCTCCTGCCTGTGCCCTCCCCTCACCGGCCCCGCTGTGCCCTGCCTTGCATGCCCTGCAGCAAATTACAGAAGAGGCGGTGCTGCAGAATTTGCTGAAGGTGCGCGGCAGGCATTGAGGAGCGCCGGCAGCTTGCGTTGCCGTCGGCGCCGTCGACGGCGCCACCGTAGGCCATCTGCGACTCCTTGCCTCCACGCATGCATTCCTGCTCGGCCCAGGTAGCCGGCCCGGCCAGCCCCCACAAAGTGCCGGGCCTTCACGTCACTGTAGCATATAGGTCCCTGCATCGCAACCAACAACCTCCCAACGCTCATCTCCTCTTGACGCTGACTTTTCGCTGCCGCCGCTCTGCGCCACTGGCGCCCCCGCTTGGCAGCCGTTTCCCTGCCCTCTACCCCTTTGCCACGACACTGCCGCATCTAATTCTGTTTTTCACGTCCGCCAATCCCTCCCTACTCTTTCACACCTTGCCGCCGCTCTCCTTCTGCACTCCCCGTGGGGCTTCCGCCCCGCTTCTGCTGCGCCCCAATTGTGGGCGCGGCCGCAACGCTGCGCCTCCCCCCCTCCATGACAAGCCCTGCATTGCCCATCTGCCGCGTGTATTACGCAGCTTGACCTCATTGTCAGGCGCAGAGCGTGTGACGGTGCGAGGTCGTGCGACAGCGGCGGATGCATGTAGAGGAAGGCGGCCGCATGTAGCCGACAGCGGGGCGGGGCGGCGGCGGGGCGGGGCGGCGGCGGGCGGGCTACATCAAGGCGTTGCCCCTTCCTGTCTCTGCGATCACACCACGGCGCCCTCTAACCCTGGAAGACGCCGCGGCGCCTTTGAACTTGCTTTAAAAAAAACTGGGAGATTGCGCCGCCGAGTGCGCCGCTCGCAGGGCTCTGACGCGCGCCTGTCTGGTAGGACTCGCCTCGACAGCAGCGCGGCTCTGTGGCAGTGCGCGCGCCAGGCGCCCCACAGGCGCCGGCGTCAGCAGGAGGGCCGGTCTGGGTAGAGCCGCCCGGCGCCTCGAAGCGAGCGCTGCTGGTGCGCCGCCAGCGGCGCCCGCCGACCGCCACGGCGCCGAGGCCGCGGCCAACATCGTCGCCCTGCCCTCGTCGCTGACCTCCCGGGAAGAGCACCCGTATAGCCATGTGCACGGCTTGGCCGGCATCTCGCAAGATGAGCTCGACGAATCGATTGAAGCAGCGGTGCAGCACGCAGTGGAGCAGGAGATTGAGACGATCAACCAGGTGGGTGCTGGGTACAGCAGCAGGTGGCACGCCACCGCATGTGCACATTGCCTCTGCTTTCTCCCTGCCAGGCCGTGCACACTGCCTTTTGAGGCAGATTTAAGGCTTTGGTCGTCCTGTCGTACTTCTACTCTTTTCGTTTTTCATCACATCACTCCTGCACGTTGCCCACGCTTGCTCCCTCCCCAACCAGGCCGTGCACACCGCCTTCGAGGCGGAGCTGGAGAGCCTGAACCAGACGGTGGAGCAGGCGGTGGAGACGGCGCTGCTCGACCGCAGCTTTGACATCAAAGCGAACGTGAGCGGTGCCGGCGGCGGCTGGCCGGCTGTGCAGCGTGGCGGTGCTATGCGTGGCGGTGCAGGGGAGAGGGGCGTAAAGGTTATGAGCCTGTGCTGGGTGCAGGCTGCAGGCCGTCGCTGCACGCTGCGCCGACTGCGGATGCGGGCGGGCACGCGTCCCTGCAGCGGGCCCGCTGCAGGTCAGCCTGCAGTCGCTCACGCCCCCGCTCCCACGGCCCACTGCCTCTGCAGTTGAACACTGCGATTGCGCTTACAGGCGTGATTTTGTACTGGCGAGGCATCTGGAACCTGGCAGACTCGCTGTGAGCGCGGGGGGCGGGGGGGGCGTGCGGCGGCGGCGGCGGCGGCGGCAGGCGGGCGGGGGTCGCCAGCCGATGGGTGGATGAGGTGCATGCCGGCGTGCCCCAGCGGTGCCGCGTCAGTAAGCATGGGAGAGCCTGTGAGCACAGCGGGCCGGCAGGCCCAACCCACCACCACCAACCCGCACTCTGCCCGCCACGCACCAACACCACCCCGCTAACTGCCCCCCACCCCCCCCCGCCCATCCACCTACCCACACGTGTCCCCACCCCCCCGCCCCCCCCGCCAGGCTTGGCACTGAGAACTTACTCGCCAACGTTGGTTCCGTCATGCTGGGCCTGGCCGTCATGCTGCTCTTTCAGCATCTTCAAGCTGCCGCTGGCAGAGTTCTGGTGATGCAACGGGCCCTTGCCTGCCCGGGTGGCGCGCCGCCGCCGCCGGCTCGGCTGCACTGCTGGCCTGCCGGCGACCGACCCAGAGCATGCTCTGGTTGACTGCCCTGCTGGCCCTGCCTGACGCACCACTGGCGTAGCCGGCGCGGCATGCCCTGCGCTGATGCCAACCAACCAACTCCAGGTGGTTGGTGTGTGCCGCGCAGCAGGGCTGCCCGTCGGCAGCCACGCCGCCGCGCGCCTGCCCATGTTCATACCTGTCCCACTGCCTCCCCCAAACTTCTCATGTAGCCACTTGCCCACTCGTTCCACTTGTCAGCAGCGCCCGTCTCCCCTTTTTCCCACATTCGTAGCTGCCTGGCGCTGCCTAGTGGTGCCAGGCAGGGTCATTCCGTACCACCATTCCACCCCTTGCCACCGCCGCGCCCGCTCGCACCCCGTTCGCACCTTTTTTGGTATCATCCTTCTGTTCTGTACACTAGGCACCCACTCCCCTGCAGCCACTCCTTCCCGAAACACTGCACTCTGACCCCATGCCTTCCCCGCCGCTCCTTGCTCCGCCGCTGCTGTTGTTCCTCCCCCCTTGTGCGCTCCTAACCAAACTAGCGTGACTGATTGATTGCGCGGCGGCCACGTGTCCGCCGCCCTGCACTCATTTTGCAGCAGCTGCCAAAAAAGCCCCCCCCTCCCCCCGCCCCCCCGTAGCTGTCGCCTCAGCGTTCAATTTAGGTTGTAAGCATAACACCGTGCAGTGAGCAGGAGAAGAGGGCAGATGAAATGAGGGAGGGCAGCGGCCAAGCGTGGCGAGGGGAAAGCGGGAGCAGGGAGGAGAGCAGGGAACGCTCGAGCAGGGGAAATGGCGGGAGGAAGAGCAGGGCGATGAAAACACACACAAAACAAAAGCAGGCGGGGCAGCGCTGCAAGGCAGGGCTGACCCGCCGTTTGCCGGCCTGGGCTATCCTCCCGGCAGGCCCTCCACCAGCGGAAGGTTGAAGGCTCGCACGACGGACATGATGAGCAGCCCCACCACCATTGAAGCCATGTTGGACACCAGCTCCGTCCCAAACAGCGCGTCTGCGGCACAGGGCAGAAGGAGGGTGGGGCAGGGCAGGCGGGGTGCGGTGCGCGGAGCGGCTGGCGGCGGCAACGTGGCGCGTCGCAGAGCAGGCGGCGCGCCAGAGCACAACCTGCACCCTCCCAGCTCCTGCTGCCTGCCTCCCCTCTTGCAACGTCCCCCCCCCCCCCCCCCCCCCCCACACACACACACACAACCCCCCCCCCCCCCCCCCCCCCCTCCCAACCACCCCAACACCCCACCCGCGGCTGCCCCACCCTCACCCCAGCTGTTCCACACCCCTCGCCAAAACAGGATCACCCCCGTCACTGCGACCAGGGTGTACATGTTGGCTCGCACGTCAAACTGCAGCAGATTGCACATGAGGGGGAGGGAGTGAGGGAGGGGGCAGCCGTGGATGGCTCGCTTCAGAGGGCGCCCATCCCGCAGGACGCTCGCTGGCGCGCTGTGCCCGCCATGCCGACGTGCAGCCCCCCTCGCACGCCCCGTCGCTTTGCCTGACCTGCACGTTCTCTTCAATCGCTTGCTGCACTGCATCGTGAACCGCCTCTGCCACCGCCTCCTGCACCGCGTCGGCCACGGCTGCATGCGGCAACAGGGGGAGGCATGGTGCACAAGGTTGATGCTGCTTCAAAGAGGGTTACAGAGGCAAGCCTGCTCCTCAGTACAGCGCCCGCCGCAGCTGCAGGCAACGACGGGGGGACTAGTGCTCCGTGCATGTTAGTCTGCGGCCACATGGTGCGGCCCTGCTTGCCACCCCGCCTTCCCCGCCTGCACCTACCTTCCGCAACGGCGCCCGCCATCACCTCGATCTCTATCTCTCGCACATCCGCCTCGGTTTTCTCGTCATCAGTACTCTTCAAAACCAGCCCCTGATGTTCCTCATCCTCCTGCAAGCAGCAGCGGAGGAGATGGGTGTGCAGTGGGGTACGACCGGCAGGCGGCAGCGGCGCGCTGCCGATGCACGCTGCGAGCCGGGCCGGGCAAGGGCCCCCCGGCACGAGCCCGCCACCCAGCACCCACCTGCGCAGCGGTTGAGGTGCGCTTGGTGAGGCGGAAGGTGCCAGGCGTGCGGTGGCTGTGGTGGCCGTCGTCAGCGCGGTCGGGAGAGGGCCCGCGAGAAAAGGCGGCGGCGCCGCCGCCGTCAGCGGCGGGGGGCTGGGGTGAGCGCCGTCGCAGCAACGGCTCCCGCCGGGCCGCCTCTTCGTCGTAGTCTTCCGACCGTCGTCGCATGGCTGCCAGCCAGGGAGGCCTGGGAGGGCCTAGCCTAGCAGCCTCTCAATAATCGATCACCGACACATCTTGACCAGGAGAGCTGCAAGCTGTGAGATGTGAGCAATCGGTACACTGGCGAGAAGCGAGCCCAGTCGAGTGTGAGTCCTCTGGCAGGTCCAGACAGGTGGCCGAAGCTGGTCGACTCCTACCCAACAATTAGAATGGGCAGAGGACACCCTTTTCGTGCATGAGCCGTTGCGCAAACCGCGTCGGCCTCTGTTGGCCAGGCGGCTGCGAGCGACCTGCGAGCTGTGCCCGAGCGGCGCACTCCGCTCCCTGCCCGTTCCCCGCTGCTTAGGCACAGCTACCGTATGATCCGTAGGGCGGGGTGGCGTTTAACAACACCGGTTATGTGGCGTCTCATAACACCGGTGGGATGTGTGTGGGAGTGGGTCACGGCAGGCGCGCGGCGCAGCTGCCTGCTGACGCGTGCCGCCTCGCAGAGCCGGAGGGTGCGCTGGGTGCACACCATTGGAACATCAGCACTAGAAAAGGATCAACGGCACGACGTGCAGGTTTAGCCAGCCGCCCGGGTGGCCGCCGTCGTGGGCAGCTTTAAAAGGATGGATGCGAAGGTCCACTTCTGGGCCTCAGTGTGAGCAGCGCTCGGTCCAGGGCGAGCCCGCCGCCCATGCTCTCATACCAGGTTGACAAGGTGCAGAGTACGCCTGCGCAACCCTGCTCCCTGGAACTCCCCGCTTTGCACAACGCACGCAGACGTTGCATCGCGCGTACTCCGCCGTGCCCCGCCTGCGTGCGTGTGCGCATGCAGGTGTGCGGGGGCTTTGCTGCTGCAGTGGGCGCTCCTGCAGTTGGATGTCCTGCTGTGTGTGTTCCCTGCCACTGTCTGGCAAGAACGAGTCTAGCAACACGTTGCAGACTGCCGGCAGGGCGCGCTGCAGCGGCAACGAGGCCGCAAAGCAACAGCAGCAAGGGGGGCGCGTTAGGATCATCCCGGCGCCTCTGGTAGTCAGCGGACGCCGGAGGCGCAACGGGCGCCGGCAATTGGCAATTGAGGTCGGGGCCGGTATCTAGAGGGAGTTGTATGTGCGCGCTGCAGTCCGGCCTCAGAAAAGTCTGAACAGGCGGAAGAACGCATTGGCAGACCGCGCGGGGCAAAAGCGAAGCCTTGGGCGACAAGCCGGCGCGCGCGGTCCGCGTGCTGCGTTTTTGCCCCTGCGTATTCGGGCCGTATGTAACCCATGGGATGTCCTTACATCAACATGCACCACACAAGTCCCTGCCATCGACAATTCTGCGTCCACACGCACCGCCTGTTTTCAACACGAGCGCCAAGCCACAACGCAAAAGCGAGCGCCGCCACACGGCACAAGCTGCGCGTCTTCTAGCGCGCCAGCCACCCACACGCTGCCTTCGAGACCTCCTGCATAATACCTGGCCCCTACCGCAGGCAAGCTCGAAACGGGAGGCGGAGGAGCGCGGGGTGTCGAGCAGCGGGCGCCTGAGCTCGGGCCTCGTCGCCTGCAGTCCAGCAACTTGGGGGCATGGGAACGCAGCTGCAACTCTTTCAGCCTCGAGTCCAGGAGGGCCTCCACTTTCTGCCGCCGCCGCCAGCCGCCGCTGTGGGCCAACTCACCGCCCCCACGCTCCCCTGCCCTGCAGCCGCCATGAACGGCGCAGCGCCCACCGCCATGCCTGCTGTCAACGGCGCGGTCAACGGCGATGTCGTGGTGCAGGTGGCAAACAATGAGGGCCTGATGGGAGAGCCCCCGATGGAGGTGAGTCGTGTGGCTGCGGCAGGCGGCGGGCGGTTGGTTTGCGCAGGCCCTGCCCGCGCTGCTTCACGCATCGTGCCGCCGCTCCCGCCGCCACATCGTCGCCCGTTTCGCGCCTCCCCCTTCGTCTGCGCAGGTGACGTGCCAGTTTGACAGCGTGTGCTGCTGGGTGCCGCGGCTGGGCGGCGGCGGCGCCGGCAAGTCCCGCCTGGCCTCCCTGGGAGAAGTCATCGGGTTGAACCCGCAGAAGGAGTCGAGCAGCAAGCAGGACATGCGGCAGGCGCGCCCGGGCTTCGGGGAGGGTGGTGGGAGGGGCAGCAGGGGCGCCAAGCCGAGGAACGGAGCGGTCACCGGCATATGGGGGGTGGCTACACGGCAGCGGGCCCGCGCCGCGGCGACGGCCCCGCCACCTGCTGCTCCTGCTCCGCCTCCTTGCCGACTCGGCCCACCCCGCGCTGCTTCCAGGTGCTGTTCAACATCAGCGGCGAGTGCGAGCCGGGAGAAATGCTGGCGCTCATGGGGCCCAGCGGAAGTGGCAAGGTGCGGACCGCCTCGACAGCAGCCGTCGTGGGTGGCGGCTGCCGCTTGTGCACGTGCAGCCAGCGCGTGCAGACGTGCGTACAGGCGTGCATGCACGGAGGCATGCGTGCATGGCGGCATGTGCCTGTGCATCCCTGCTGCTCCTGCCTGATTATTTCAACGCCCGCCCCGCCCCCCGCCGGCCCCGCAGACCACCCTCCTGTCCATCCTGGGCGGCCGCACACCAAAGCAGACGCGCCAGGAAGGCAGGGTGCTGTTCAATGGCCGCCCCCTGACCAAGCGCGTCAAGCGGTCGATCGGTTTTGTGCTGCAGGCAAGCGCCCGCCGCTTTGGCGGCGCCTGCCCGTTGCTGCCGCCGCGCCAAGGGTGCTACTGCCACTGCCGCCGCCGCCGCTGCTCCGCCCCCCTCACCCAAGTCTCTGTGTCACCCCCGTGTCTTCTGGCAACAGGATCTGCTGAGGCCGAGCTTTTCATGGGAGGGTACCCTTTGTTGAGTTACCTTTGCCGACACGACCAGTCGCTCCCCCTCCCCTTGCCTCCCGGCAGGACGATCTGCTGTACGCCACGCTGACTGTGCAGGAGACGCTGCACTTTGCCGCCATGCTGCGCCTGCCCAAGCGCAAGCCCAAGGCGGAGAAGGTGGGGGGAAGCTGGTTTGGGGAGGGTGTGGGGAGGAACGGCGGGATTGGCGAATAGGGTGCGTGCTGCGCCTGCCCAAGCTCTGGAGCAAGGCAGAGAAGGTGGGGGGAAGCAGGCGCCAAGGGTGACGGCAGGCAGGGCAACCAGCCTCAGGCGGCAAGCCAGCCTGGCAGGCGGCAAGCCGGGCGTGCCTAGGAGAGCAACGGGCGCTGGTTCAGCCTGGCTACGCTACCGTAATCCAATCCTGCCTCCCCCCCTCCCCTCCCCTCCTGCCTGCGACAGCTGGAGCGCGTCGCCGCCGTCATCAAGGCGCTAGGCCTGGAGCGCTGCAAAGACACCATCATCGGAGACCAGCTGCGGCGAGGCGTCTCTGGTGGGTGGGCGGGTGGGAAGCGCAGTCGCGGGGACGCGGCGCGCCTTCGTGCCGCACGCCTCGCTGCACCTGTGCACTTGTTCCCGTGTGCAGCACCTGTAAGGTCCACACCACGGGAAGCCTGTCGACATGGCACGCCGCCGGCCGACCCCTCGCCACCTTGCCGAGCTCCAGCGTGCCCTTTCCAACCCACACTCCTTTTGCAGGCGGCGAGCGCAAGCGCGTCAGCGTGGGTCACGAGCTGCTTATCAACCCCGCCATCCTGCTGCTGGACGAGCCCACCTCGGGGCTGGACTCCTCAGCGGGTGCGCCAAGATGATGTGTGTGTGGGGGTGGGGGTGGGGGTGTGTGTGGGGGGGGTGTGGTGGTGGGTGGGGGGGGGGGGGGTCGCGCGCGCGCGCGCGCGCGCGTGCGGCGGCTTCACCCTGCTGCAGCCTGCTGCGCCGCCTGCCCGCTGCTCTCATGGTGTTGGGTCTGGATGCCTCGCACCCCATCCTCTGTGCTTTGCCCCTGCCCCTGCCCCTGCCTGGCGCGCGCCTCCGACTTGCTGCGCACGCTCATCCTCCCCCTCTCCCGCAGCCCGCAAGCTGGTCGAGCTGCTGCGCGGCCTGGCATCGAGCGGCCGCGCCATCATCACCACCATCCACCAGCCCTCCTCCAACATCTACCGCCAGCTGGACACCGTGCTGCTGCTGAGCCAGGTGCGCCCGCCTCGCCTGCAGGCGTCGCATGTGCAGGGTGGGACGTGCCTGCAGGCGACGGCACCAACCCTGCCGGACAAACGGCGCGTTTTTTCAAGCTCGTTGCCCATGGGGAAGCAAGCTTTGAGCTCCTTTGCATGGCGCCACGTTCACTCACAGTGCTCCGCCCCTCCCCGCCCCCCCGGGTGGTTGCAGGGCCACCCCATTTTCTACGGCAAGGGCAGCGAGGCGGCGGTGTGGTTCGAGGCCCTGGGCGTGCCCTGCCCCTTTGGCGTCAACATTGCAGACTGGATTCTGGACCTGGCCAACGGCGAGGTGGCGGCCAAGCAGACGTAAGCTGCCCTGCTATCTCGCCTATGTGTGCTTGCATGGGGCACTTTGCGCCGGCTTGGCAGCATGTGCCATGTAGGCACATGGCTAGGCAGCACCTCTGGCCCACCCCTCCCCGGCCCGGCCCTGCTCCGCTCTGCTGCAGGACGGGCGAGGAGATGCGGCAGCGGCTGATCTCCGTGTCCGAAGCGTTCCTGCGGCAACGCCCCGAGGGCTACCGGGGCGGCAAGCTGCCCAAGCTGCTTGAGACTGCTGCGGCGGCTGCTGCGGCGGCGGCGGCAGCAGCAGCAGACAACTGTGAGTCAGGCGCACGCTGCACGCCGCACCTTTCGCTCGACGGAGCTCCGTCGGTGCCTGCCGCTGCAGACACAGCTGCGCTTGCGCCTGCCTGCCCGCCTGGCGCGCCCGCCCCCCCCCCCCCCCCCCCCCCCCCGCGCTGCCGCCCGCGGCGCTGTCCCCTTTTGACCAACCCTCACACCCACTCACCCCGCCCCTGCCACCCCCTGCAGCGGCGCCTGGCAGCGGCAGCGAGGACGGCCACGAGGGCCGGCCCGCCGTCACCGTGGCGCCCGTCGACATCGAGGGGGGAGGGGGCCTGAGCGCCAGCAGCAGCAAGCAGGACCGTCTGGACCGGTCGTCAACCACCCTGGCAGCAGACAAGCTGGGGGCGAGCCGCTGGGGGGCCTCGTACTGGACCCAGGTACGCAGGGGGCTTGCTTTGTGGTGCGGCGGGGCGTGCGGGGGCGGGTGCAGGGGTTGGCCACGGGGCATTGGGAGGTGCGCTGCGCTGCCCCCCCTTCTCTGCACCTCGCCTCGTACCGCCGGTGGCGTGCAAGGGTAGTATGTTTGCGCCCCACCCTGAAGCAGGCAGCACAATGGCAAGCTCACCCATGCAACTGCCGCCACCCCTCCCTTCTCCCCCCCCCGCCCCGCAGTTCTCAACGCTCTTCATCCGCGCCGTGCGCGTGCGCCGCTTTGAGACGCTGAGCCGCCAGGACCTGGCTCAGGTGTGTGGGTGGGTAGGGTGCTCTGGAGGGACGCACTGCGCTTGGGTGGCTGCGTGCAGCGCAGAGCCGAGCCAGCAGCAGTGTGGAGGCGTGCCATTGGCGCTGCCCCCGCGGCTCGCTTCCCGAAGCCCACGGCCCTGCTGACCCCCCCCCCACACACACACACCCACCCCCCACCCACCCCGCGCCGCGCTGCCGCAGTTCCTGTGCGTGGGCGCCATCTGCGGCATGATTTGGTGGCAGGTGGGCCAGAGCGTCACGCTGTACGGCGCCCAGAACGCGCGCGGCCTGCTCTTCTTCGAGGGGTGAGCGCCGGGGAGGGACCTGCACGTGCGCCGGCCCCCCGCCGCCCCCCCGCCGCCGCCGCCGCCCCCGCCCCCCCCCCCCCCCCGCCGCCGGCCTGGGGGACCTTCTTTAAGAGGGGGAGCTGTACACCTGCGTATGCAGAGGGACAGTGCTTACATGTGGGCCGTGCCGCCCCGCCGGCCGCTCGCCTGCTCAGCACCCCGTCGCCCCCCTCTCCGCACCCTGGCCGCAGGCTCTTCCTCTGCTTCCGCGCCATGTTCACCGCCCTGTTCACCTACCCCAGCGGTGGGCTGGGCTGCTGGGGGGGGCCTGCAAGTGGGGCCTGCTGCTGCATTGCTTTGTTCGGCGCCACCCTGCGCCACTCTTTCGTCCCCGTCTGATTTCTGTCGCCTGCCCAACGGCGGGCTGGGCTGCTGGGTGGGCGTGGCTGGGTGGGTTGGGCTGGGCTGACAGCGGGGCGCGGCCCCTGTACGCGCCAGCACGGTTCTGGGTGCCTGCTAGCATGCGAAACCTGTGTCCGTCCGTCCCGCCTTTGCCGCCGGCCTGCAGAGCACGCGCCGAAGGGGCCTCCACACCCTCACCCCTCCTTGCCCCTCTGCCTCTGCCCCCCTCTCTCTGCAGAGCACAAGATGATGTTGAAGGAGCGCAGCTCGGGCATGTACCGCCTGTCCGCCTTCTACCTGGCGCGCTCCGCGTCAGACATCCCCAGCGACCTCACCATCCCCTCGCTCTTCGTCGCCGTCATCTGTGAGTGCGCTGCTGCTGCTGGGGCTGCTGCTGCTGGGGCTGCTGCTGCTGCTGGGGCTGCTGCTGCTGGGGCGGCTGCTGCTGCCGTTGCCGTCGCGGCTACTTACCTGCCTGCCACCTTCTCCACATTGCCCCCTTTCAGACCTGATGGGTGGCCTGCGCCATGGCGGCTACTTCTTCCTCAACTGGCTGACCGTCTTGCTGTCCACGCTGGTCGCGCAGACGTTTGGTGGGTGCCGCCCTGGCGGTGCTTCCATCACGGCTGCGTGCCTCCCGGGGCAGGGGGGTGCACGCACGGCTTGCCGGCTTGAAGAGGGGGGTCGAGCCCGCAGGGCAGGACGGCAGTGCTGCAGGGCGTGGCGACCGCGCCCCCAAGGTGCACTCGCACTGCCCTGCCCGACTGTGCTGCTCGCTCTGCCTGCGCCCCCTCCGCCCTGCAGGCCTGTTCCTGGGGGCGACCGTGATGGTTGCCAAGACGGCGCAGACGATTGCAGCTGTGATCATGCTGACCTTCATGCTTGTCGGTGCGTCGAGGGCGCTCGGCATGCTGCAACGGCACACTGTGTGCGACGGCACGCAGCGTGCGCACGCGTGCAGCCAGGTTACTCCCTGTACTTGCGTGGTGTGCAGCGGTCCAGCGCTCCGTACGTGCCCATGGCCTCGCCCCTGCTCTCTGTAGGTTGCCCCACACCTGCGAGCGCGCGCGTCTCTCTCGCCCCCCGCCCCCTTTGCAGGCGGCTTCTACGTTACCAACATCCCCGTCTGGATCGCCTGGATCAAGTGGCTGTCCTTCCTCACCTACACCTTCTCCCTGCTCATAAAGGCGAGCGGGGGTTGCAGGGCCGTCACGGATGGAGCTGGCAGTAAAGGCAGGCCCGGGCAGCGGAGCGGCGGCGGCGGCGGCGGCGGCCCGGGCGCTACGGCGCGGCGGCAGAGGGGGGGGCACGCCGGGCTGTGCTGCGCTGCAGGATGCGTCTTGCCCGTGCTACGCTCACATTGTGCATTGCATGCTGTACTGTATAAGCGGGCTGTTCAGGCGCCACCGAGCCCCTCATCTCCCCTTGTGTTGCCCTTCTGCACCGGCGCCGCAGCTCGAGTTTGCCGGCCACTCGCACCGCTCGCTCCCCCCCCCCCCCCCCCACCCCGCTGTATCGCTGCTGCAGATTGAGTACTCGGGCCGCACTTTCTACGACTGCTCCCTGGGTTCAGACAAGGCCTTCGACCCCTCCAACCCTTGGGACTACCCGCAACAGGCAAGCGTGGGCGGCGTTGGTGGGGGGTCTGGGCGAAGCCGAGCGGGGCGCTCGCGCCCGCAGGCTCGTCGTGCCAAACGCTGCCAGCTCGCCTTGCTGCCCCGCCTCACCGCCGCGAACCTGCTCGGTTCCCCCTAATTGCAGTGCCGCCCCGTGGAGGATCTGAACAAGAGCTTTGCCACCTCCATCGACATCGACAGCCCCTGCTGGGAGGCGGCGGTGCTGGTGGGATACCTCCTGCTGGCGCGCATCGCCGTCTACGTGGCGTTGCGCAGAAAGACCCAGCGCTGAGGCCGCTGCCGCTGCTGCCGCTGCCGCTGCCGCTGCTCTTCCTGCTGCTGCTGCTGCTGCGCGCGCTGGCGCTGAAGCAGCCTCGCAGCAGGCATGGCCTGTGCACAGTTGACCGGCGGCGAGGGCCCGCTGCCCCAGCACCCCCTCCCGTCGCATGTTTCCCCTCTTTTGATTCAAGCAAAGTTGCGACGCAGCTTCCTTTTCGTTCCCCTGGCTCCTTTTCAATCCCCTGGCTTCACTCCCTCGCTCGGCGGCCCTCTGACCCCCAGCCGCCCCTTGCGCGTCACGCCCGCCTTCCCCCTTCCACACACACTCCCTTACTCCCCCTCTCGCCGTTCCTTGTTCCCTCCCCGAGCGCCCGCCCACCCTGGACCCTCCTCCACACAACGTCAGTCGGCGCACTGCGCACCAATCCTCCCCCCTTAATCACTAGCCCGCGACTTAAGGGTGCGGCAAACCATGCATGCACGCACGCTCCTGACTGCAACCTGCCATAGCGTGGAGAGCGGCCGGGCGCGCAGCCCGCCGTTGCAGCCTTGCTCCCATCGCTCGAGCGCGTACTGTCTGGCTGCTCGAGTGTCCACCGCCTGTTGCTGTAGCCTCTTCCTCTGTAACCCCTGCTGTATCGGCCAGGGAGAGCCAGGAGACAACCCCCAATTACAGGGTTCCAGTGCGGCCGGTGAGTTGCGAAAGAAGAAGGAAGAAAGAATTCGAGCAGGGGTTCATTTTTTTGAGCGGAGGCAGCGCCGTGATGCCACGCGTCGCAGGGACGTCGCAGCACGCCGCAGCGCGGCGGCCAGCACGGGAGCGCGCCTGCCGCCTGGCGGGCCTGCCTACTGCGCCTGGCCCGTGGTGGGTGGCCGCGGCCCCATCTCCGTGCCGGTGTCTGTCCACCCGCGAACCCACTCCTTTGCCGCCCCGTCCTGCACCACCCGGGGGGGGGGGCGCGTAGATGATGCGAATGTGTCGCCCTGCCTCTCTTGCACCGAGCAGTAGGGGCATTGAGTTGCATGCATCTATGCATCTACAGACATCTGTAGAGGCGCCCACCCGCCCCCCACCACCCACCCACCTGCGCCGCGCCGGGCACGCTGTGGTGCGTGTCCAGCATCGCCTTCACCTGCGCCTGCAGCGCCACATACGCCTTGTTCTGCTGCATCGCCGCCGGCGCCTCGTCCTGCGGCAGGCGAGGAGGGAGGGAGAACACGGGGGGCCAGCTCGGGCACGGCGGCACGCAGAGGGGCGGGTGCGCTCTGCAGTACAGTACACAGCACAGTACAGCACAGCCAAAGCCTCCCTCCAGGTCTGTGCGCCTGCTGCGCCGCTGGCGGCGCCTCCTCTCCAGGCGGCCGCACCTGCCCGGTCAGCCACTTGAACATGTATGGGTTCTCCTGGTCCAGCACAACCTCCAGGTCCTGCACCATGTCGCTGCTCATGCGCGGCAGCTCGCGCTCCGCCCACATGCCCTGCACAGCGGGGACGCAGCGGGAGGGGGCACAGGCGTGCATGTGGGCCCCCACGCGTGTCAGCGTGGACAAGCGCTCCGCCGTGTGGGGACCAGCAGCGTCGCAAAGGGCTTGCAGCAGCAACGGCGGCAGCGGCGGCAGCGGCGGCAGCAGCAGCAGCAGCAGCAGCCACAGCAGCAGCAGCAGCAGCCACAGCAGCAGGTTGCGAAGGCACAGCCAAAGGCTCACGATCAGCAGGTCAAGCTCCAGGAAGCCTCGCTGCCGTGCACGGTACAGCATGCGGTTGACCATCTGGAGAATGCAGGAGCGCAAGATGGGTGAGCAGGCGAGGCGGCGGCGGCAGTGGCGGAGGTGGTGGCGGCGGCAGCGGCGCCCTCTCCAAACCCATGGCCGCCCGCTCCAGTGCGCTGCCAATGTACCACCCGCGATCGCTCACCGCCTTGCGCTGCACTTCGTCCTCCGCAGAAGCCGCCTTGCCGTCGAGCTGAACGATACTGGCGTGCAGCGCCGCTGCGGAAAGACGCTGGCCAGCCAGAAGACCCGTGGCACGCCCAGCGACCGCTACTAGGGCGCCGGGGGCCAGCGTTGCGACTGTTGCGAGACGCTGCATGTCAAGAACCGGGAAATAAAGTGCAGAAAGTGTTGTAAAGGTTGTGTGGCGATCAGGACCTGGAGAGAAGACGCCACGACTTCCGGCGCCAGCAGTAGAGACGCTCCCGCCACGAGGGCCAGCAGCCGCAGCGGCTGTGCACGGTTGCCTGCCCGCCGCTGCTCGCCTGCGCATCATATCTCAACTGTCGGCTTGGTTTCAAAGGGCATCAACGCAGGGTCAAGTTAAGTAGCGGGAGGCTCTCCTCGGCAGGCGGGGACACGGACAGCGAAGCGTGCTAGATAGGGTTGACAGGTGGCGTGCGATGGGTGGGCCTCATCGAACGAAAGCAGTGGGGACGGCGGGCGTGATTCAATCGCAGTGGGGGCACTCAAAGATAAGAGGAGGTTCAAGGCAAAGGTTCGGTGCAAACGAGGCGGGGGCTGTTTCAGGTAAGAAGGTTGGATGGGGGGGGGGGGGGGGATGGCGCCAGGCAGGCTCGGGAAACACACACAAACAGTTCGGTTGGGCGGGCACGCGTTTCGCTATCAAAGGGAAGGGTGGGACCATCAAACAAAAGACCATAGCATGACATGAGCAGATCATGAGCGGGCCAGCCAGCGCACGTCGCTCACAGCAGGGCACCCGGGATACCGCGTGGGCAGCGTTCCGCCAGCAGCACGCGCCACAACGTGGGTGCGGCAGGTGTGCCGCAGGCTTATGATCGCAGCACGGCACGCCCGCCAGCAGGCTCAACACTGGCACAAAACCGAGGGATCAGCGGCCCCGGCGCAGCCTCAAAAGCGCAGCAGCAGGGACACACAGCACGCGCGCCGCATGAGACGCCATTCGGCCAGGCAGCACGGCGCCAGGACTCCACGAGGGCAACTCAATATTTCTTGAGGGCGGTTTCCAGCGCCTCGGCGGCCTTGCGCGCCGCCTTGCCCGCCTGCGCCGCCGCCTGGCGTGCCTCGGCTCCGTATTTGGCTGCCCCCACGCCGACGCCAGCAAACAGGCCAATGACCAGCACCTGATGGCAGCAGAAGGGGGAGCAATGGCCAAGGGAGGCATGAGCAGGAGATGGTAGACGGGAGGGAGGCGCTGAGAGTTGCAAGCGTTGTGCTGCCATTCCCACGCCAGCAAACAGACCAATGGCCAGGACCTGCGGCGACGACCCAGGGGGCGAGCAGCACAGGAGGCACGGAACGCAGCAGTCTGCCGCTGGCTGTTGCCACGCCCATGTGCCTGTCGTCCAACCTTTCCGACCTGCCAACCGCAGCGCCCCCACACGCGCCTGCGCCACGAACAGCGGCAGCGGGCCGCGCCGCTTGCCGCCCTTCTGCGCCTGTGCAGCCTTGGCCTTCTGGGCTGCCTCCAGCTCGGCACGCTGCAGGGTGGAGTGGGTAGGTTGGTGGGGGCCCGTGGGGGGTTGGGGGTGGTGCGTGAGTGGGTGTGGCGCGGCCCGCTTCCTGTCTTGCAACCGACCGCAACAGATGCCTGTCGTATCCGATGCCCACGGCCGAACCTCGTGCCAGTTACCTGTGCCGCCGCCTTGTCAGCCGCCGCCTTCTCCGCGGCCGCCTTGACGCGGGTCTCCTCTGCGGCGCGCTCCGCAGCGGCCTTCTCGGCAGCCACCTTTTGGGCGGCTGCCTTCACGCGCGCCTCCTCGGCCACGCGCTCGGCAGCCACCTTCTCAGCAGCTGCCTTGACGCGTGCCTCCTCTGCAGCACGCACAGCAGCGGCCTTCTCTGCCGCCGCCTTCTCCGCCGCCGCCTTCACGCGTGCCTGCTCCGCAGCACGCTCCGCCTCGGCACGGGCACGGGCCTCGGCGGCGGCGCGCTGCTCGGCAGCCGCACGCTCAGCCACGGCGGCACGCTCGGCCGTGGCACGCTGCTCAGCGGCACGAACGCGTGCCGCCTCTTCAGCCCGCTCCCGCTCTGCCGCCTGCTTTGCCGCCTCCTCGGCGCGCGCAGCAGAGGCAGCGCGTGCCGCCTCCTCGCGTGCTGCTGCGGCACGGGTAGCCTCCTCAGCGCGCACAGCGGCGGCAGCACGCGCCGCCTCGTCCTGTGCCGCACGCTGGGCAGCCGCCGTAGCCGCGGCTTCCTCGCGTGCGGCGGCGGCGGCGGCAGCCGCCTCTGCTGCCTCGCGCGCCTGCTCCTGCTTTGCCAGACGAGACGCCTCCTGCATTAGGCATTGAGATAAGAGATGGCACTTGGCACAGAGGGATGGCAGCTGGCATTCGCTGAAGGACAAGCGTGGTCGTAGCGATGGCACACGGTTCACCAGGCAGTGCCCACAGGTGTGCTGCTAGACAGTCTGCAAGGTTAGTTAGGCTAGGCGAGACGTAAGAGGCGCACCTGCTTCTCCCTCAGCTGATCGAAGAAGCTGGGTCCTTCGGGGACAGGCGCCGGCGAGCCGGGCACGGGCACAGGGATCGGCAGCGCAGGCTTGGGCATGCTGGGCATGCTGAAGGTGGGCGGCGTGAACTGCAAAGGGGGAGGGCAGGAGGAGAGGGAGGAGGCACACGGGGTGGAAAGGCGCAAGTAGCAGCTGTGGGCACGGCTGCCGGTCAATCGACGCATGTAAACCCAGCAAGGCCGCAGCTTATGGCACGGCTGTGTGCACGGGCACTAAACCACTTCGTGCTCTGCAACACTATACGTTCAGCAACGCGGCCCCACCTTAGGGACGGGCAGGTCCAGCTTGGGCTCCGGAGCCTTGAAGCCCTCAACGTTGGGGGCGCCAAACTGCTTGCCCTGCAGCACCAACATAGAAATCATGTGTCACATCACGGGCACATTCTTTGTAAGAGTGCGATGTATCCCCAAGCGTGCGGGCTGGTGCAACGGCCAGGTAGTGCCTCGCGCCCGCCCTGTAACCTTGTGCCCCCCCCCACCCCCCCACCCCACCCCACCCCACCCCCACCCCCCCACACCCACATGCTGCGTTGAAGCCTTCACCCCCGAAACCTTGCCCACCCCTGCAGTTTGCTTATTTCACGCACCTCCAGCGCCGGCGGCGGCTTGAAGTCGAACTTGGGTGCCTCGAAGCTGAAGGAGGGCGCCTGGAAGGCGGGCAGCTTGGGGGAGGGCACCACCAGCCGCTCCTTGTCCACCTGGAGCAGGGTGATGGGAGGCAGTGCAGGACCATTCGACGGCTGTGCAGGTACACCACGAAGTAGCACCAGCCGCTCCTTGTCAACCTGAAAGAACAAACAGTTGGTGGGCAGAGAGCCCCCCCCCCCCCAAAAACACACACACGTGCAGCCTGAGAAGTTTCAATGCAGCGCGCCGGCAAACAAGTGACCCTTGAGGGCAGCGCACAAGGCCCGCGCAACAGGGGAGGCATTGCAGGGGTTGATCGTTAGCACCCGCCTTGAGCTCGGGTGCCTTGAAGCCCTCAACGTTGGGGGCGCCAAACTGCTTGCCCTGCAGCACCAACATAGAAATCATGTGTCACATCACGGGCACATTCTTTGTAAGAGTGCGATGTATCCCCAAGCGTGCGGGCTGGTGCAACGGCCAGGTAGTGCCTCGCGCCCGCCCTGTAACCTTGTGCCCCCCCCCCACCCCCCACCCCACCCCACCCCACCCCCACCCCCCCACACCCACATGCTGCGTTGAAGCCTTCACCCCCGAAACCTTGCCCACCCCTGCAGTTTGCTTATTTCACGCACCTCCAGCGCCGGCGGCGGCTTGAAGTCGAACTTGGGTGCCTCGAAGCTGAAGGAGGGCGCCTGGAAGGCGGGCAGCTTGGGGGAGGGCACCACCAGCCGCTCCTTGTCCACCTGGAGCAGGGTGATGGGAGGCAGTGCAGGACCATTCGACGGCTGTGCAGGTACACCACGAAGTAGCACCAGCCGCTCCTTGTCAACCTGAAAGAACAAACAGTTGGTGGGCAGAGAGCCCCCCCCCCCCCAAAAACACACACACGTGCAGCCTGAGAAGTTTCAATGCAGCGCGCCGGCAAACAAGTGACCCTTGAGGGCAGCGCACAAGGCCCGCGCAACAGGGGAGGCATTGCAGGGGTTGATCGTTAGCACCCGCCTTGAGCTCGGGTGCCTTGAATTCGGGCAGCTTGGGTGCGGTGAACTTGGTCAGGGGGCTGGGCCCGGCCTCGGGCACCTGCTCGGCACAGAAGAGGGACTCCCAGGATTGTGACGATCTTTTGAACGCGCCGCCGCCCGCAAGCGTTGGCGACGCTGGCAGGCAGGCTGGCAGGCAGGCATGGCAGTCCCTGGCACCAGCCCACACCTTGATTTCCGGCATCTTGAAGTTGACGCCAGGCAGGTACACCTTGGGCAGGTCGACCTGAAACACGTGCAGCAGGGAAAGGCAAGGGCAGGGTGAGGTTTGGAGGCATTGAGGAAGGGCGACGGAAGGGGCGCAGCCTGACTGCGCCACGCGCCCCCCCCCCCCCCCCCCCACCCACCACACCCACCCACCCACCCACACCACCCACCACCCACACCACCCACCCACACCACACCACCCAACCACCCACCCACACCACCCCCACCTCCACCCACTACCCACGCACACACACCAAAAGCCAATCCTAACCTTGGGCAGGTCTGGCTTGGCGGGCATCTCGAACTTGGGCATCGCAGGTGCCTCAACCTTGGGCGCCTCAAACTTGGGCATCCCAAACTGCAGGGGAAGGGGGCAGGGGCACGCGCGCGCGTGCATCGACGCGCGCGGCGGGCGACACGCAGCCCTCCTGTACGCAGCAGGCCCCCCGTGCCGCTTGGCGACCAGGGGACGCTCCCCACACGCAGCTGTGCTCCGGCAGGCACTGTTCTCAACACACCTTGGGCATGTCGGGCATCTTTGGCATGTCGGGCATGTCCACCTTGGGCATGTCAAACTGCGGAGGGAGTGGGGAGAGAAGAAATGCGTGCTGGGCGGGTATGAACAGAGGAGGGGGCATATGCCGGGCATGCCGCTTGCGCCACTCAAAACCGTAAGCGGTACATGGGCCGGTGCAGCACGTATGGGCCGGTGCAGCACGTAGCTGCCTGGCGGGGAGGGAGATCAACAGGTGCAGCAGAGCGGCGCGCCCTGCCGGCGACACCCGGAGATGCGCAGCCTGCTCTCGCACGCGTCACGCTCCACCCCGCTTGTTTGTGCCTCTCAAGGAGCCAAGGCTTACCTTTGGCATCTCAATCTTGGGGGCCTCCGCCGCCTTTGGTGCCTCCGCCTTGGGGGCAGCCGGCAGCTGGACCTCGGGCGCCTGCTGGCGGACAGGCAGGCGGGGAGGGCAGGAAGCGGCGGCGGTGGCGAGCAGGACGCAGCAGCGCAGTGCGACGGCGCAGGGCAACAAGCGCTGCCGTGCTTGCTGCACCGCGGCGACTAGCTGTACGCATGTCGCCGTGCTGGTCGCCCGACGCGTACCCAACCAGAGCCGCCTGCACTGCCACACCAACGCAATGCATGCTGCACTGCGTGCCGTGAGTAACGGAAAACCTCCACTCGCACCTTGACCTCAGGGGCTTTCAGGGCGGGCATGTCGGGCAGGGAGAACTTGGGTGCCGCGAAGGAGGGCAAGGTGAAGACGGGCTTGGCGGGCGCGGCAGCGGGAGCAGCGGCAGGCTCGGGGGCTTCGGCCCTGGGGGCGCCGCCAGTCAGACGGTCATACTCCTGCAGCAGGTCGTCGTGTATAGCAGACGAGTGAGGTGCAGCAAAGGCAGTTACGCAGAAGGCAGCATTGCAGCGGCAGGGTCCCTGGAGGCGAGGGTCGGCAGGCAGTGCAGCAGAGTGGCGGCAGCGTGGGTGTGCGATACGCTGTGCTATGCAGCGGGGAGCTTGAATACCGGCCGCAGCGTGACAACTGCTTCATCAAACAAGGGCTCACGCTGGTGTTGAGGGACTTCAGCATCGACTGCAGGTCCGTCCCGCCCTTGCTGGGTGCTGGCTCCTCGGCCGGCGCCGCCGCCTTGCCGCCGCCCGCCACGGAGCCCTGGCTCTCCGCCTGCTCGCGTGCAGCGCGCAGCAGGGCCATGCGGCGCTCGGCCATGGCGGCGCGCTTCTCAGAAGGGCTGGCAAAGCGGCTGAGCTGCGGCAGCGCTGCCTCTTCCTCGGTGTCTGCGTGCGCCGCCAGCGGCAAAGCCGCAGGGCCGCTCACGCCACCCAGGGCCAGCGTGGCCGCCAGCGCCAGCGCGCCCACGCGGCTGGCCAGCGAGGGGCCCTGAAGCGCGGCAAGGGAGGACCGAGGTGGCGGTCGGTTTGGGGGTCGGCGGCGGGGCGGCGGCGGCGGCGGCGGCGGCAAACGGGAGGGAGTCTGTGGTTGTGCACCTCGCACCGGCGGGCATTCATTGAGTGTTCAGCATTCTTCTGCGCATCCACGCGCGCTCTGTGTGCAGGCAGGAGGCCACTTGAAGCGCGCGGCGCTTTTGGGCGGCTCCCCTCACCTGCTCCTCCTCTTTTGAGGCGGCCACGCGCAGCCGCGAGCGACGATGCTGCCTCTTGGTCGGCCGGGCAGGCAGCGCCGGCAGGCAGCCGGCCAGGCGAGTCTGCGAGGTAGTCTGCGAGACCTGCATACTGCCCTGCGCTTCTGCTGTTGCTGAGAACGCGCTGGGACGATGGGCGAAGAGGCGATAGCAAGCGTGGGGGCAAGGGTCTGCAGGCAAGGGGCCTGCAGGCAAGTTGATCTTTTTCGGCGACGCGCAGCAGCGCGCTGCGGCTGAGGCGCGGCTTGCCCACGAAGCGCCGGCGCTGATTTTGCCTGCAGCAAACACATGGTAAGCAAGGCACGCCTTGAACTTCCATATTCCTGTTCTGACTGTGATACAACGTCAGCACTGTCACAAGGACCAGCCACACATGCGCGGGCACCAGGGACGGCGGCAGGCGCTGCTGTCGCACCGCGTGGGCGCTCGGTGCGCACTCGAGCCTTCAGTCAGGGTGGCAGCCCCCAGTGGCCCGGTGCACCATCTGGCCGGGTGAATCGGCCCGACGAAGGCTTATATGTCTGTGTGGAGTTTCACAGCCCTCAGGCCGCAACAGCATGGTTTGAAGCAGGCAGCGGGACGGCCAGGGAGCACAGTGGCGGTGCGGCGGTGCTGAGCTGCTGAGCTGCTGAGGGCCTTGCGATGCTTCTTAACGCGCCCCTGCTGTTCCCTAGCACCCAATTGGTATCCCGATCACTCTTGCGTGCACCGCGCTCGGAGCCCTGGGGCAACTCGAGCTGCTCCCTCCCCCCTTCTCCACCTCAAGCCGGGGCGCAGCACCTTTCGTTCGGACGCTCAGCAGCGATGGCGGAACGGGCCGACGCCGCGTTGGCCTGGGGCGAACCTCCTCCACTGCCGCCGCTGCCGGTGTGGCGCCGCCACTCGCCACTGCTGCTTTCAGCTGCCTATACGCCGCGGCCAGAAACAGCGCACGAGTCCTGCTGCTGGCGTGATGCACTCGCAGATCGTGCCGTGGAACAGGGCATGTTATGCTGTCGAACCAGCAGGACCTCCTTGAAGCGGCAGAGGCCAGAGGGGCGGCGGCGCAAGCGCAGGCGGCCGTGTGGCGGCCGCGGCAGCAGAGGCGGCAGAGGTACAGGCAGCAGTAGCCGAGACGCGTGTCGACTGGCGGCGTGCTAAAGTGGAGATGCAGGCCAAGGCACTCGTGGCAGCAGCAGCAGACGCGCATGCTATTGCGCTGGAGGCTCGGGTTGCAGCAGCAGAAGCGTGTGTCGTGGCGGCGGAGGCGCAGGCTGCCGTGGCGGCGGAGGTGCAGGCTGCCGTGGCAGCGGAGGCTAGGCTGGCAGTGGCGGAAGCGCGTGCCGCGGCGGCGGAGGCACAGGTGCATGATCTGCGAGTGCAGGTGCAGCGTCTGGAATGCTATGATGCAGCGGCCACCGCGGCAGCGGCAGCGCCGGCAGCATGTGCAGCGAAAGCTACCGCCGCCGCCAGGCCAAGCGCTGCAGCGGCAGCAGCCCCGGGGCGGCTCTCCCGCGTTACCTTTGCATCGGGCCGACCCTCCCCTGTCATCTTTGTGTCGGGTTTGCTGCAGCGGCCCGAAGCAGCGATGGAGCTGCAGCAGCTGTTCAGCGTGCACGGCTCTGTGAAGAGCGTCAAGCTGGGCAGCTGGCAGCATGGGCAGCGTGCGCATCCACACGCGCATATAACCTACACGGTCGCCGCCAGCGCCGCCGCGGCGCTGCAATCGCTGCAGGGGCAGGTGATGCCGGGGCTGACAAGTGCGAAGGCTGATCGACCAGCCATGACCGGGGTAGGTGTGGGGCGACCGAGCAGCCTGGGTGCACGCGACGGCTGCAGCCTGCAAACCTGCGCATCTTCCCGGCACTGCCCAGTGCACACGTCACCCATGCCCCTGGCCACTACTGTGTGCAGGCGCCTCCCCCCTCGTGCTGCGGTGTGTCACTGCACCGCTGCGGGTGGGCAGCACCGCAGCTGTTGTCGGCATGCACGCAGGGTCTCCGCGTGGCGCCAGCCTCGGCGGCGACAGCGCCGGCGGTGGCAGCAGCCCCCTGCCGCGAGCAGTGCCGGGGCCGCGCCGGCCTACCTGCTGGCAGGCGCAGCAGCGCGCGGCGGTGGGGAGCAGGCGGAGCTGGCAGCTGCGGCATGTGCGGCACCAGGACCGGCATCTTTGCTGACGACATTGCAGCGGTACGCCACCCGCCGGAATGGCCGCCGCAGCAGACCACAGCGGGGCAGCGCAGGCTCAGGGAGGCGTGCAGCTCGACGTGGCAGCAGCGTCTGCGGTGGCGGCGGCAGCGGCCATGGCGGCAGCAAACACGAGGGCGAGCCGCGGCGCGCAGTATGACCCCGCTGGCTTGCAGCCTGATGCGGTGATTTTCGTTTCGGAAGGCTGGCGGTGAGCAGCACCTGTCCCGCAGCGCTTCCCTTCCTCCGCTTATTGCAGCAGCACCTTGCGGTCTTCGATTGTTTAAATACTTGCATTGTTGCTTTGCTGTTGCAAAAAGCCGGGGCGTGGACTGACGACAGTGAGGCAGGAATTGTGGACTGATGGCAGAGGGCATGCCCCCCCGCCCCCAGATGCAACCCTGCTCACGGAGTGCCTGTGCAACTGCGGTGACAACCATGACGGAGGAGGAGGAGGTGCGAAGGCGCATGGTATGGAAGAAAGCGGCGGCGGCGGCGGCATGCCACACGCAGCGCTCCTCATTCATTAGCAACTCTAGTATGAGACAGCTGGGCCCAGGCAACGGCCAAAATTCCTCCCTGCCCGCCATCAACGAGAACTGCCGCGTGAACCACGGCTTGGCCACCGTGCAACCCGCGCTCGACCAGTGGGAGGTGCGTGCGGCGCAGGAGGGCGAAAGGGTGGGAAAAGGGGCCGAAACCTGTCAGGGGGGCTCTGGGCGCTTCAGTGCACACATGACAACAATTCGACTGTCTTGTCGGGACAGCAAGGCAGGACACCGTCCCCGTTGCGCTGCGTGGAGGCTGACAATTGACTTGGACCCTCTCCCTGCGCTCTCGCAGTCGCCTCTCCCTGCGCTGCTTGCGTCAGAAGAAGCTGGCGGAACTCGATAAAGAAGCAGCTCTCCGCCAGCTGCGGAGCTTGCGCCGCCAGCTGGAAGAAGTACAGCAGCGGATGGCGGTGCCAGGCCTGCTGGCCCACCAGCTGACGGACCTGTTTTGGCGCAGCAGGCTGCTGTGATCCGGCAATTTGACAGAGGAAAACATGGCGCAGCTGGCGCGGCATGCGGCAGAGCGCCGCCGTGTGCGGGGAGGGCGCTCCTCCTCCAGCAACGACGCCGACAGCGTTGACCTGCAGCGCTTGGGTTGAGCGGCTGTCCGCAGACAAGCAGGCGGAGCAGCTGCAGCAGGTGCCTGTGGCGGAAGGCGAGCAGGCAGCGGGGCTGGGTGCCATGGACGCCGACCAGCCAGCCGACCAGCCAGCCGCTCGAGCAGCCGCCAGGTGCGGACAGCCCCGCCGCGCAGCTTCCGTTTGTATGCTGGACGAGGCAGGCCCGCTGGCCGCGCAGGTCAACCAGCGTGAGTGGGCCAGCATTGGTGCGTGTGGGCGTGGCCTGTACTGCACAGCCGTGCTCAGCTGTACTCTATGCCCCGCAAGCCAGCTCCGCAAACCCTGCGCCCCGCAACCCTCCCTCCTCTTGTGCCACACCTGCAGTCGACCTCGCGCCATCAGTCGACGCCGAGCACGCTGCTCCCCCGCCGAGCACCGGCACCGGCAGCACTACGGCGGATGGCAGCAGTGATGCCGCTGGCCCGCCATGGTGCTGCTTATTTCATCTTGTTTTTCTTGTTGTCTGTTTTTCTCCCCCTCTGGCCCGCCTGTACCACACGAGCCCCCGCCCTCTGTCCTGTACCATGCTTGCCAATTTGCCTTGCTGCTCTCCTCCTGTGCCTTGCTGCCCTGCTTCCTGCTCTCCTCCCGTTCTAGTGCTTGCACAGTGAACCAACAGGTATCGCGCAAAGGTGTGCAGGGTAAAGTGGCAGGCTGGCAGGTGCATTTTGGCAGCTGTGCCGGGAAAGCGCGGATGTGCCAGACTGTGGGGTGTGGGGATCGCTGCTTGTGTGCACAGAGTCGCCTGGCTCGGCTCTCGACCTCTCACTCGGTCTTGGCCTCCGGTGCGCCCGCCTTGGGCGCGTTGAAGGCGTGCACGCTGCCGCTCTCGGCGCCCGCCATGGGATCAAGCATCACGTTGAGCAGGGTGGGCTGGCGGCTGGCCAGCGCGGCGCGCAGCGCAGCCTGTCAGGCAGGGCGGCAGGAGTAGCGGAAGTGAGGGAGGTGAGGGCACGGGGGTTGTGTGAGCACGTCTGTGGCACATGCATGTGTCTGGAGCTGTGCATGCATGCCGTCCTAGGCCTCCAGCACAGCTGCGCCTCCCCACAAATCACACAGGCGGATGAAACGAACCTGCAGCTCCTCAGCCGTCGCCACCTGTACGCCGCTGCCGCCAAAGGCTTCTGCCAGCAGGTGGTAGCGAGCCTCCGGCACAAACGCGGTAGGGGGCGGGTCGGCAGGCCAGCCCCCTGCGGCCAGGCCTGCAGCAGCAGGCGGGGAGGGCAGGGGGTGGGTGGTGTCAAGAAGACGCGTAGCTCGCACACAAACACACACATCAGCAGCAGGCGACGAGGACGCCGCAGGCAGCTGCCGGGTCCTTGCACCGCCCGCCGCTGCACTTGCCGCCCATGCCCCAGGCCCAACTGCAAGCGCACCCTTCTGCGCCGCCTCGCGCAGCGCCGCCTCGCGCCTGTCCCCCCCGTAGATGCCGCCGTTGTTCATCACAAGGACGCACACAGGCAGGTTATACCTGCACGCCGATGCAGGCAGAGGCAGGGGAAAGGTCGCACCGCGCGGCACCCCGACGTTTGACCGCGCCCCTCCTGCCCTCGCTCCACTGCCACTGGCTGTTCCCTTTGCGGCGCCCGCTCGTTGCTGGGGCAGCGCAGGCAGCGCAGAGGGGAGCCCCCATTTCAGGCGGGGCAGGGAAGGTGGGCGCCTGTACCGTAACCGGCTCTCACGCCACCAGTCACCCCCAGTGCACAGCCTGTGACGGTTCGGTGAAAGACCGAGGGCAGGCATACACAGAAACTTGATCAAGTCACACACGCTTGCCTGCAGATGGTTTCGACCTCCATGCCACTGAACCCAAAGGCAGAGTCCCCCTCCACCGCCACCACGTTGCGCTCCGGCTGCGTCACCGCCGCTGCAGGAGGGTGCAGCACGGGCAGGGAACGGCTTCAGAGCAGGCAACCAAGCAGGGCATTCAAGGAATGGCGCATCAGAGCAGCACCGGCAGCAGCCAGGGTGGCAGCAGGTGGGAAGGCAGCATGTGCAACCACGTGCAGGAGTTGCATCACTGCGCGCGCCTGCGATCGCGTAGCCCAGCCCGACGCCCATGGTGCCGTGTGTGCCTGCGTCCAGCCGGCTGCGCGGCAGAGTGGCCGGCTCGATGAGCACCCTGCAGGGGAGGGTGATGAATAGGGGAGCAGTCGTGGGTGGGCGGGCGTGAACAGAGGAGTAGGGGCAGCCGGCCGGCGGCACGGCTGCATGGCAGGTTCAGCTTCCACTGCGGCACGCTTCCCTCCAGTCCAGTCCCATGAGACCCTGCTGGTTCCCCTCGACTGTACATGCGGTAACTGGGTAACTGGTGGATCTATTGGATGACTGATTGACTGATCGACCCCCTCACCTGGCCTGATCCATCGTGTTTGCGCCCTCCGCCACCACGATCGGCGGCAACGGCAGGCGGTTGATTTCGTCTCGCACCTGCCCAGGCACGCATGGGCGGGGTGAGCAGGGCAGGAGTCGGCGGCGTTGGCCAGCGGGCGCAAAGCGATTGGGCAGGCACACGCCGGGGAGGCAGCTGGCGAGCGGCAGCCTCCCATGCCGCTCCCTTCAAAACTTCTCTGGAGGACCCTTACGAAATGTGTGCTGCAGCTCACCACACGCAGGGTGGTATGGTAGTCGAGGGGGAAGGTTGTGCGTTGCATCTTGGCTGCCAGCTTGGCGCGGGCGCCGTCGGCGCGCTCCTGCAGCGCCGCCGCCCACGCCGCCGCGCCCGGCACCAGCGGCGCGGCGTCGGCGCCCGCTGCCGCGCGCAGGGCCTGCAGCAGTGCGGCCGCTGCGGCTCCGGCGTCGGCGCGCAGAGTCAGCGCTGCCTTGGACACGTCCTCCTGCTCGTCGAAAGGGAGGAAGCGGGATTAGCGCAAGGGTGCAGCGGTGGATGCCCACAGCAGGGCACAGTTTGCGCCAGCCGCCACTCCTCGCCCCTTTCCCGAAAGCCCCTGCCCTTTCCACTTGTTCTGCTTGCTTGCCTGTTCCGACGGCTCTGGATCCACCAAAATAAACTTGACGCCGCTGCCCCAACGTGGCGCCTCTCCAAAATGCAGCTGCCAGTTGAGCCTGCGAGCAGCAGGGGAGGGACAGGGAGGGGCGGCACAGGTGGGCAAGGGATGCACAGAGAGAGGGGGAGAGCACGTGCTTGCAACGGCGTGGGGGTGCCCTCTCTGGAATGCAGCTGCCAGTGCGACCTGCGAGCAAAGGTCGGTGGTGGGGACTTAGGCATGCCGCCGGGTGTGAGAGGGAGCCGCGACTGAAGCACGTGGGTTGCATTGCACTGGCGTCCCTGGTTTCGCTTACAACTACCTCGGGGTGCCAAGCGCTAGGGACCACCGTCTCCTGCTGTGCCGGTGCATGCCCCTTGCCCTGCCTACACCCTCCAGCACATCAAACGAACAAAGAACAAGTTGGCGCACCTGGCGCCGACCACCACAGCGACGTCGGCCTTGCCGAGCGCCATTGAGCGTGCGGCGTTGGCGCACAGGGGGCTGTGAGAGATTGATGGGGGATTGGAGGGTAGAGGACACTCTTGAGCTGCACGTGATCCGTGGCGGACTAGCAGGCAGGCAGGCGGGCCGGTGGCCGGGCCGAGCTGCAAGCTGAATAGCGGCATGCCAGCTGCACGCGGACGCACCCGTGTTTGCTCCCAGACCCGAATGGCCCCACCCACCCACCACACCTGTCGTCAGGGACCACCCCACGCCCCATGGCTGTTGCCAGGAAGGGCAGGCCTGCCGCCTCCACCAGCTGCTGCAGGGCCCCCTCCGCGCGCCCCAGCGCCGCCCCCTTGCCGACCACCAGCAGCGGGCGCTGCGCGCCGCGCAGCAGCGCCGCCGCCGCCGCCACGTCGGAGGTGGCAGGCGCCGGGCGCAGCGCGCGCAGTGGCGCCGCCACCGCCTCGGCGGCTGCCGCCGCCGCCGCGTCGGGCAGTGCGGACATGAGGATGTTGGAAGGGATGTCGAGGTACGCTGCGCCCGGGCGGCCCGACGCTGCGGCCTGCGCTAGGCGGGTGGCGAGGGAGCAGGAGGAAGCAGCTGGAGGGAGGGAGCCTCGCCGCGGTTCTGCTTTCATCAGTTTTGTGCCTACCCAGCAGCCGCGCGGCACGCCCTGCCCCCAGCCTGGCACTCTTCAGCTCGGACCCACCTGCAGAGCGCGCTGCAGGGTGGCGGGGATGTCCTCCAGGCTCGCCGCCTGACCCGCCCACTTGACGTGGGGGGTCACCGCCGCCAGCTGGTCCATTTCCTGGAAAGCGCCCTTGCCCACCTCTGCCTGCAGTAGGAGAGTGGCGGTGCGACAGGGGTCGGATGCAGGGAGGCGAAGGGCCACCGCCGCCAGCTTCCATCTCTCGAAAGGCTCCCTTGCCCACCTCTGCCTGCCTGCAGAATGAAAGTGGAGGTGGCGGAGAGATTGTAGGGGGGAGGAGGGTCCACCCAGCCAGGGTGCCCGGCAGAGTAGACTGTTCAGCTCCGTCAGGCTGTATTACATGTATATTAAGGCCTCAGCTTCTCTGCCCTGGCGGCGGTCGCCTGCCATCTGCCATCCTGCCGCCTCCTTCAAAGCCCCAGCCCTTGCCTGCTCGCAGCTGCCGCTGATCATGACCAGGGGCCAGCAGTTGGCCTGGGCGTTGCTCAGCCCCGCCAGCCCGTGCACCACACCTGCAGAGCGGCGGGGGTGGGGGGGGTGGGTGGGGGGGGGGGGGCATGGGACTGCTTGTGGGGCGGCACCAGCCCAGGCTGTGCATGGGGCAAGGCGCATCAGTAACTCTTCACCAAGCGCTGGCCATTGGAGGTTCCTCGAAGCCCGCTCCACGCGAGGCCCCACCTGGCCCAGACACTGTCAGCAGCACGCCGGGCACGCCGGTGAGGAAGCCGGCGGCGGCCGCCGCGTACCCCGCCGCCTGCTCGTTGCGGCAGCTGATGAAGCGAATGCCGCAGGCCTGGGCGGCTGCGGTTGGGGGGAGCGACAGCGGCAGGGGAGATGGGCAGGCAGCATGCCTGTGCACGTGGCACATGTGGCAGCAGCAGGCGCCTGCCTGGCAATGCCCCCCCCCTGCTGCTGCCCGCCTGGCAATGCCCCCCCCCCCCCCCCCCCCCCAACACCCACCCACCCACCCACCCCCCCCCCCCCTTAAACCCTTCTCAGGGCAGGCCCCCTGCAAGCCAGCCAGCGCCTGCACGCCTGCGCTGCCCCACCCCCACCTGACGCCAGCTGCGTGACGGGGATGCCAATCACTCCAAACATGTGGCGCACTCCCAACCGCGCCAGGCTGCGCGCGATCAGGAAGTAGCCGTCGTTGGGTTGCCCCGAAAAGTCGACCCCTGCAGGCGACGTGCAGACGGGGGCGTCGGGGTGTGCTCCGTGGCAAGGAGGGGGCCCAGCACGAGCCTGGCTATGCCCTGACGCGGGGAGGCCGGCATGCAGGGCTGGCCAGGGCAAGCGCTGCCGACGTTCTGGAAAGACTGCATGGCTTTACACGAGGTGCTTGCTGACGAAGGGAAAAAGCAGGCTACGGGCTGTGTGCAGGGGAGGCTGCAGAGGGCGGGCGTCACTGTTCCGCGGCACCGTCGCTGTGCATGCTGCCTGCGCCACGGCCAGAGCAGCCCGCACCCACACCGCGGCCGTCGCACACTCATTGGCCTGCACGAGCAGGCAGGCGGGCAGGTGGAGCGCCCCTCTGTCCACCGTCTGTCCGTCGCTCGGGCAGGCGTGCCGCGCCCCCGGCTGTCACGCTGCCCTGCGTCCCTATCTAATCAGGTCCTCTAAGTGATCCCAAACAACGCACCTTCTTTCTGGCCCTCTTCCTTCTTGTTGATGAAAGCATCCACCATGTGGCGCCTGCACAAGCAGACAACGAGGGGGAGGTTTCTGTTCTGCACCAGGGAGCAAGAAGGCATGGCCGGCCCGACCCGCATTCCCCCCCAACTGCACCTCCCCCCATGCCTCACAGCCCCCCCCCCACACACCCACCCACCCACCCACCCACCCACCCACCCACCCACCCACCCACCCACCCACCCACCCCACCCACCCACCCACCCACCCACCCACCCACCCACCCACCCACCCACCCACCCCACCACCCCACCACCCACCCATCCGTCCGGGCACCCACCGTGAGATCTTGCCCGTGGGTCCCTTGGGCAGCTGGTCCGTCACGAAAACGCGGGTGGGCACCTGCGCACAAAGCAGGCGGGCGAGGGACAGCTTTGGGAGCAGGCGGGGTGGTGCTTCCAACAGGATGAGGCCTGCACCTGGTGCAGGACGGCGTGCGCGAGAGCAGGCCCTGGGCATCCGCACGCGTTGGAAGCAGTGCGCCACGGCCGCGGCACAGCGCAACGCCGCCCGGCACAGCACAGCGCAGTGCAGCACGCTGCAGCGAACTGCAGCGCGGCACAGCGCAGCACAGCCCGGCACAGCACAGCACAGCACCTTGAATCCAGACAAGCGCTGGCCCACAAACTTCTTGATGTCAGCCTCTGCAAAACAGGAATAACCAAAATATGGGATGGAAAACACGCGCACATGTCTGCAACACTGGCTGCAACGGCAGCGGCAGCGGCAGCACTGCTATTGACGCCCCTGATACCTCCAAGTTTCCCTGCGCCGAACCGACAGCAGCGGCGTGGCACCGGCGGCGGCAGTGCAGCCGGAGCGACAGCGGCGGCAGCGCAGAGGACCATTGGCAGTAGCAGCGACAGCGAGTGCCGGCAGCGGCAGCAACCGTCGTATGCTGCTGGCCCCGGCAGGGACCCTCACCAATGGCGTCGCCGGCCTTCTTCCCTTCCTTGTTCAGCACCACTGCTGCCGCCACCACCTGGCAGGGATGGTGTTGGCAGGTTGGTCGACTGAATAAGTAACTAAGTAACTGTATGAGTCGCTTTATGACTGGTGAATGATTGATTTGATCGCTTGATTTGCGGGCAGAGCATCGGGGCCAGTGCCATGCCGACGGGCAGACGGCCAGCCGCTTTACGGCATTGCCATTCAGGCAGGGGCAGCGCCACCTGTGCACCGGCAGCCCTGCCGGTGCCGGGAATGAGCGCGCCGACACTGGCAAGCGAGCGCGGGTGGTGCATGCACCCACCCACCTCTCCGTACTTCTCGTCAGGAGCAGCAAAGGACACAGCCTCTGCCACGCCGGGGTGCGCCAGCAGTGCACCGTCAACCTGCAGCGCACAGGGGGGGGGGGGGCAATAACAAGTGAACTCAGTGCATCAGTGTCCGCGAGAGGTGGCGGTTGGGAGGCAGAGCAGAGTCGCAGCAGGCGGCCGCCAGACTGTCGGCACATCGAAGCCCTGCAAGCATGTCGGCTTGCACCTCAATTGGGCTGATCTTCTCTCCGCCGCGGTTGATGAGCTCCTTCAGGCGGCCTGCAGCGGCCAACAGGAGAAAAAAAACGCGTAACGTTGCTGCAGGCGGCCAGCAAAAATAAGGCACGATCCTCGTCCAAAGGAGCGCTCGAGCTGGCCCCCACCCTCGCTCGCCTGCATGCGGCACTCTCTGACCGGCGCCGCCGGTCTAGCGCACGCGGTGAGCACCCCTCCCCCCTGCAGCCCCATGCCCGGCCGGAGCTGCCGTCGACGAGCCTCGTGCCAGCCCGCGGGCGAGGGGAGGAAGCCGTGCTTGCCGGTGCCAGCTTGGCACACGCGGTGGGCGTCCCTGCCCACGAAAACCCTGCCGCGCCGGCGCTGCCGCAACACGAGGCCCACCTGTCAGTGTCAGGAAGCCCTCTCCGTCCAGCTTGCCCTGGTCTCCGGTGTGGAACCAGCTGCACCAGGGGGGGGGGGGGGGGGCACATGTCATCAGAGGCGAAGACATGGTAAGCACAAGACGGTGCGAAACAAGGCCAAGCTCCCCAGTTTGCCCTGATGTCCGGTGTAAAAACAGCTGCACAGAGGGGAGGGGGAGCGGGGCGAAGGGCACGGAAAGAAGGTGCAGGGCGGAGCGGAGGCCGCCGACGCCCGGCACCGTCGGCCGGCAAGGGTCCTGGCGCGAAACGCCAGAGACGCACCCGCCGCACACGGCGACGCCCCCTCGCTGGCGTTGGGGTTTGCAGCACTCCAAAGGGAGCCCTGTCGATGCGTGAGAGGAGGTGGCTCCTCCTCAAGGCACGAGATACAAGGCACCACACACAACCAACAAGACGCGCGACGCACCCGCCCGCGAACGCCTCCTCGTTGGCCTTGGGGTTTTCAAGGTAGCCGGCGGTGACGTTGGGGCCCTGGATGCAGATCTCCCCCACCCCGCCGCTCGGCACCGGCTGGCACCGCTCGTCCAGAATGGCGACCTGCGGGGCGGGGGGTGGCAGCACAAACACATGTGACGAGGAGGACCACGCTGGGATGCAACACAGCATTGCATTCGACAGAACGCCGCCGGCAAGCCGAGCGTGCGGCAAAGGCGGGGCAGCAGGCGCTCCGCGGCAACGCACCTTGACAGAGCCCTGCGCGCGCCCCACGGTGCCGGGCTTGTGGGGGCCGTGCTTGGGCAGAGGGTTGGAGGTCATCTGGTGGGAGGCCTCGGTCATGGCGTAGGCCTACAGCAAAAAGGCGGCGAGCCGCGCAGCTCGGTGCGACTGGGTAGGCTTTGCTGGCAGGGGTAGGCCTTGTCTGCCCCTCTTCCCTTAGAAAACGAAGGCCTGGCGGGCGGCAGAGGGCTGCCGGCGCGTGCGTGCGGAGCCAGCTTGTGCCGCCTGCGGCGCACCTCGAGCACCCGCGCCACGACAGCCTTTTCCGGCTGCTCCAGGGTGGCGGGCAATGCACCCAACTGATGGACCCTGAAAAACACGGTTCTGATAAGCAACGCACCTCCAGCACGGGCGCTTTGAAAGCCTTTTCCAGCTGCTCCAGGGTGGCGGGCGCCAGGGCGGACGAGCACGAGCGGATGGCGCGCAGCGGCGGCGGCGCGGCAGAGGGGTAGTCTTGGGCGGAGCGGGACAGCAGGATTTGGTGCATGGTGGGGACGGCTGGGAGGGAGGAGGAGGGCAGGAAGGTTGTGGGACGCGTGGGCGAGGCGGCGCGGCGGCAGGGCAGAGGGTGCCTTTGGAGGTGCAGGAGGAAGGCAGCACGGCAGGCTGAGAGGCGTGCGTGCGGCAGCAGAGCGTGCCGGGGGCAGCCCCCGCGCCCTTGCCGCCACGCCAACCTGCCACCCCGGGCTCTGACCCGTGTAGAAGGTGGCGCCGTGCTGCACCGCGTCCTGCCAAAAGGTGCCCGCAGAGAAGCGCCCCGAGGCGGGCATGATGACGGCAGAGCCAGCCGCCAGCGGGGCCAGCAGGCCGGCCATGAGGCCGTGTACGTGGAAGAGAGGCATCACCAGGAGGCAGCGGTCCGAGGGGCCAAACTCGTAGGTCTGTGGCGCGAAGGGGCGGGCGGGGTGGGAAAGGGTGCGGGCGAGGCGGGCAAGGGGTGGTAAGAGGGCTGCCAAACGGCTCGTCAGGGACAACAGGTCGCCGACACGTTCGAACATGAAGGAAACCAGCGGCAGAGGGGCCAGCGGGCAGCAGCAGCGGTGCATGCGGGCGGCCCAGGCGGGACCGCATTGCGCAGCACCCACCCGCGAAATGTTGTCCAGCGAGGCCGCCAGGTTGGTGTGCGTCAGCGGCACGCCCTTGGGCCGGCTGGTGGTGCCGCTGGTGTGGAGAAACAGCGCCACGTCGGCCGGCAGCGGCGGGTCCGGCAGCGCGTCCCCAGCAGAGGTGTCGGCCAGCGTCGCCTGCCAGCCGGGCGTCTCCGAGGATACCTCCAGGCCCGGGTCGGCGCCGTCGCCGGCGGGGGGCGACACGGCGAGGCGCATGCAGGGCGGGCCGCCGGCGGCCTGCGCCGCCGCGTTGCCCTCCCTGCCCACCACCAGCAGCTTCGACCTGGCGTCCTCCATGTAAAACTTGAACTCCTCCTGCAGCACTTCCGTCAGAAACATCAAACAAACAATCTGTAACGAGCAACGCACTGGGGCTGCGACGGCGAGGCATGGGCAGGCCAGCCGCCCGCTCAGCCCAGCTGACGACCCCCAAGCCACCTGTCCCCGTCGTGCCTTTGAGTTTTCAACACAAAGCCAGCCCCACCTGTCGGTAGTTTTGGTTGAGGGGGGCGGCGACGCAGCGCGCCAGCGTGGCGCCCAGGAAGGCCACCACATACTCCACCTGCCAGGCGGGTGGGACGGGGTGGACAGAAAGGGAGACGGCTGGTTGTGGGGGGCTGCTACTCCCCCTGCCAGGGGAAGGGAGGGCCGCGGGCCGCAGGAGGGTACACTCTCGCTACGTCCAACCCAAGGGTGCACGGGCAGGGCGCAGAGCGTGCAAGTGCCCCGGTTTGCCACAGACGCGAGCGCGGATAAGGGCGCTGACTGGTCGGCGGCGCCGGCGCACGGGCGTCCAGGCGACCTGGTCAGCTCCTCAGCCCACTGCTTGCAGCCTGCACGCCCCCGAGTTCACCGTGTTGGGCTCGGCGATGGTCACCACGTCCCCAGGCTGCAGGCCGCTGGCGCGCAGGGTGGCGGCAAACCGCTGAGCCAGGCGCCGCAGCTGGCCGCGACGGTACTCGCGCCACGGCAGGTCGCCGGTGCCCGCCAGCAGCGCCGGCGCGTGATCGTCGCCTGACAGCACATCGGTGAGGGTCGTGGGGGGCATGCTGGCACGGGCCGCTCCCGAGGGGCGCGCGTTCGGGGTGTTCGGGGTTCCTCGGGCAGAAGGGCGTGGCTCGCGGCGAAGGAAAGCGGAACAGGAAGGGGTGTGCGCGCTGTTATGATCAAGGCAGCGCGAGGTCGGCTTGGCTTCAAGCACCCGGCGCGCATTCGCTGCCATCTGCGTCGCCGCCAGCTGGTCGACGGCGCATTCCGGCAGTAGCGCGCGTGCACTCGCCATGGCACTCGCCCCTCTTCCCGGCGTTTCTTCTTTTGACAGGCAGCACACAAATACAATTCGCGACAGTTGAACCACTTGGCTGCGGCGAGGGACTGGATGTGTTGGGAAGGTGCGCCCAAGATAGCAAACATGATGTGCATGCGAAAACAAGCCCTGGAAGCTGGCCTGCTGCCATCCGTCACCCCCGCGTTTCGCGTTCCTCTTCCTTGTTCTTGTTCTTCTTCTTCTTCTTCTTCTTCTTCTTCTTCTTAATCTCTACAGCGCCCCTCCTGCTGGCTTCAGCACTGGCAAGTAACAGGAACTCGCCTGCAAGCTTGCCGCGGGGGAGAGTTCGAGCCCTCTCCAGCGCTGCCCCTGCGCGGGCCAGCTCAATCGCAAGCACACATGTGGCGGCCCACGGTTAAGTTGGTACCGATCCCAGCGCTGCAGGGCCCGGCGCTGCGCGAGCCACACTTCGAGGGTCTTGTTGTCAATGCTTGCAAGCTCCTGCCGGCCTGTCAGCGGTCCAAAAGCTGTCGGTCACCGCGGGCATGCCGAGCGCCGCTTCAAACTCCAGCATTGTAGTCACTAGGCAAGGGCCTCCGAATGCTCTATTGGGGGAGGCTGACCTGGCATTCTGAAACCTCCCAAAATGCGACGAGTGGCTCTCACAGCGTTTACTGAGTGCTCGTGGGGGTGGGGCACCAGCGGTGGCGGGCGCATCGCGTGCCTTCAGGCTGTCGACCGCGCGCACACCTTCCTTGCAACACGCCCATGCAGGTGGTGCCGACGGATGCCAATCAAGGCAAGGCACACAGTTGTCGTCTTGGGAATGGGGCCGTCGTCACCTGCTGCTGTTTTCTACCGCAGCAAACCACCGCAAATTGACGACAGCGATGCGCAGCAGCCCCGCTTTGGCACCGGTATCTCATTGCCAAACACACACACTCAACCGGTGCACAGTGATCGGTGGCGAAGATTGCTGGCTAAATGGCACGGGGGCTCCCCAAGAATTGGTCAGCTGCCCAGCCAGCTAGACCTGCCGCCCACGCTACCGACGCTGAGACGGCATCACTCGGCTCGGCGGATGGGTCTCCGGTGCGTTCGGACGCTCAGCATCCACTGCCGCTTCGCATGCACCACTGCTAGAGGCTGCCAGGCGCTCTGTATGACTGGTGCGGTGTGCCGGTCCGGCCCTAGCTGACCGCTGGCCCAAACGGCGCAGCGCGTGCTCTTTCATTGCAGCTCTTCATTATGCGTACGACTAGACGGAGCGGCTGGCGGGCGGCAGGTGCGGGCCACGCAGCCGTCCCTGTGCCGCACCGGCCGCCCACCGTGCACGATGCAGGCGCCGCCGCTCAACCTTCTGCCCCTACCCCTGCCGCCCACCCATCACCATGCCCGCAGGCCGCTTGATAGAGACAAAACTGCTGGCTGCGCTGCTCTGCGCTGCCGCAGCCGCAGGCGCCGCGGCGCCGCTGCCGCAGGAGGCGCCGCCCGTCCGCACCTCCGATGCCTCATCCTTCGCCGCCCCAGGCCGCCTGCTGGTCCAATTCAAGCCCTCTGCAGCAGCCACCGCGCGGCTGCAGGCGCGCAGCCCTCTGCGGGGCCTGCAGCTCGAACGGCTGGTGGGCAAGCACCAGGGTTTGGCGGTGGGGCGCGCGGCGGCGGCGGCCGGCGGCCGGCGGCAGCTGGCAGCCGCGACCGGCGACGTCCCACCAGACGCAACCCTGCTGTTCAGCATCACCGACGGCAAGAGCGTGCAGGAAAAAATAAAGGAGCTGCGGGGCAACGCAGGTGACGCGGGGAGTGGTTGTGGGTGCTTGGCCGGGGTCGAAACCGCACGCTACCAGGGTCGACAGGTGGCGTGCAGAACATGACCCTCAGCTTGAGCCCGGCTTCTGAGAAGGCGGCTTGGTTTCTGCGTGGCTGGGCGTCCGTGACGCAGCAGCAAGCTCTCAGCTGCCGCCCTGCATATGCATTTGACCTGCCATCGGCATCGCCCACCCACCCACTTACACCCAGTTTCTGCACTCCCACCACCACCCGTGCAGCCATAGCGGCAGCGGAGCCAGACTGGGCTCGCTGGCTGACGGGGCCGCAGCGCGTGGCAGCCCAAGTGACGACGCGCAGCCCGGCGCAGCAGGAAGCGGTGGCAGAGGGAGCGACAGCTGCGGCAGCTGGGGGTGGCGGCGTGCAGGCGGCGGCTGCAGACGGCGGCGCGCAGCTAGATCGAGGGACACAGGACCCGCTTTTCTTTGATTACGAAGGAACGGAGCTGTACCACCTGCAGCGCATTGCCGCGCCAATTGCCTGGGACACAACCGTCGGGAGTAAGGAGGCAAGTGACGACGAACAACTGCCTGACATGCCTGCCAGCACCAACTGCATGAGCTCAAGGCTAGGCCCGATGGGGCTGGCAGCTGCTGGGCTGTGCACGCAGCATGTTCCACCTCACACCGCCATGCAGCGCCCCCCCCCCCCCCCCCCCCCCTCCACCCGCCAGGTCAAGGTTTGCGTGATTGACAGCGGGCTGCGCAGGACGCACCAAGACTTTGTGGCAAACGACGCAGGCGGCTGGAACAGGTGCACGTCGGCACTCTGTGCTGTGTCACGCTGCGCTGTGCTATGCTGCGTCACGCTGCAATGTGCACCCAGAACTGCATGCCAACTGGTGGTCGGCGCGGTGGCACAGGTCATGGCGTGCTACGCTGTGCTACGCTGTGCCGCGCTGTGCAGAGAGCTTGCCAGTGCTTGCCTGCAGACGGTGCTAGTGGCTGGATGAGTTGATGCCAGCTGCCTGCCCCCCCCCCCCGCCCCCCCCCCCCCACCCCACCCATCACCCCACCCCACCCACCCACCCACCCCTAATGCTTCAGGGCCTGGGAGAACAACGCGATGCCAGCTGTGGGCACAACCCTATACAACAACTACACAGGTAGCTGCTGCCCGCCGCCGCCGCCGCCGCCGCCGCTGCCGCCGCCGCTGCCGCCGCTGCTGAAGCTGCTGTGCGAGGGGTCTAGCTGGGGCCCGGCGTAATTGGATGCCTGTGCTCTGCTCGATGCCTGTGCTCCGCTGCCTGTCTTTTGCGCAGATACCAACGGCCACGTACTGCAGCCGGCAGCCGCCAGCGCTCGCTACGCACCGCACTGCCTTGACGACCGCTCACCAGCGCTCCTCTTCTTTTCTGTGCGCAGACGCCGACGGGCACGGCAGCCACGTCGCCGGCATCATCGCTGCCGCGGGCGACAACAGAGTGGGCATGGCTGGAGTGGCATGGAACGTGAGCCTCAACGGCTTGCACCTGCTGTGCCTGCTGCTGGCAGCGCTGCTGCTAGCAGTATGAGCGCATGTTGCGCTGCGCGCCGGTCCGACATTTGCCCCATCCCTCCCCCCTCCTTCACCCATGCGCGCCACGCATTCACTCCCTGCAGGCGAGCATCGTCAGCTGCAAGGCCGTCTCAAGCGATGGCTACCTCTACAGCTCTGCGACCATGGACTGCTACTCACTGTGCGGAAACACGGTGAGGACTGCCTAGCACAGAGCACCGCGAGTTGGGCATGCATGGGGGCAGACGGCCGGCAGGGGTGCCTAGCACACCGCCGCGCCGGCACGTGGTGCCCGCCCGCGCCCGCCGATCACCCCGCCGCGCCTCTGAGCCTGCACCCCTGCTGCCGTCTTGCGCGTGTGCGCAGCCTGGCGTGCGTGTCGTGAGCGCCAGCTACGGCGGCATGGGCGCCTACTCCAGCATGGAGCGTACGGCCATCCAAGCGCTGGGCGACGCAGGCATCCTGTTTGTTGCCAGCGCCGGCAACGGTGAGCGAGCGCGGCCTGCAGTCCTTGCGCCGGCAAGGGGGCGGTCAGGCGCGTGGCACGGCGCTGCTCTGACGGTCCGCCCAACGATCCCTCAACAACTGCAGACAACAACAACACAGACGTGAACGCGACCTACCCGGCGTCCTACGGGCTGTCAAACCAGCTGTCAGGTGGGGCTGCCCAGGCGCTAGGCGCTAGGCGTGCAGGTGTGGGGCGGCAGTAGGTGCCCCCGATTCGTGCGCCTCCCACCCCAGGCACGCCTGCCCGCCCAGCCAGCTGCCAGGTGCGTCGGGGGTAGCCCCCTGTGGTTGCTCCGAGCGAGGGGGACTGGCATCTACCCTGACCTCCTCCCCACCCCTCCCCCTCTCTGCGCTGCCGCGCGACCTCTGCCACCTGTGCGCCCGTGCACCCCCTTTGCCCCCCCGCCGTCGCCTCGCCAACCCCTCCTTGCCCCCCCCCCCGCCGCCCCCGCGCGTCCGCAGTGGGTGCCAGCATTTGGAACGACAACCGCGCCTCCTTCAGCAACTACGGAGCATCCACGGTGCACCTGACCGCCCCCGGTAAGCCTGGAGGCCCGGGCTTGGCGGCGGCGGCCGCACGCTGCAGACGGCAGCTGCCGCACTGGGCGCTTCCGGTCACGCCAGCCGCTCGAGCCGCGCATGTGCGTACGGTCGCTGGGGCCCCGTGCCTGCGCCGCTGCAGTGCGCACTGAGGGAGCATCTGCCCGCCCTCCTCCCAGGGTACTACATCCTGAGCGCTGGGCACACAGCTGACGACTCATATGTGCTGATGAGCGGAACGAGCATGGTGAGGCAGAGCGGGAGTGCAAGCGCTTGGAAAGCCACCCCGCCTCAATCACACCAGTGGAAATGGTTGCTCGTTTGGGTTGTGAAGGCATACGGCCGACTCCTTGCATGTTGGGTTGTGAAGGCATACGGCCGACTCCTCGCATGCGCAAAAGGGCGATGGAGGCGTTCGTTTCCCTGGCATGACAGCGTGCACGCTGTGCCGGACGAACGTGCACTTTCTCCACTCGCTTGGCCCCCACGCTCCCCCTCTTCCCCACTATCAGTCCTGCCCCGTGGTGTCAGGCGTTGCCGCGCTGCTCTTCTCTGCCAAGCCCACCGCCACGGTGGCGGAAGTCAGGCACGAGCGGGGGGGGGCGCGGGCGGGCGGGCGGGGGGGGGGGGCCAGGCAGCGCATTGCCTGCGCACAGGGACGCAGGCCACGGCTGCGACCCCTCCGCGCCCTGCCCACGTTCCGGCAGTGAGAAGAAAACCTGGTCAAGCCCTCCGTCCATGTCCATATCCAGCCCATTTCCAGAAGGGGAAGGCCCGATGACTGTCCAGTGACACCTTGCAAGGCTTGGTAAAGCCCACGCTGACCCGTGCTCCTCGCTTCCTTACACCCCGCCCTGCTGCCACAGAAATGCCATCTTGAGCTCCGTTGACGATGTACCCATCTGGGCCGGCAAATCAGCGACAGGCGGGCGCGTGAACGCCGCAAAAGCGGTGGCGGCGCTGCTGGGCACCACGGCGACCTCCACATGTGAGCCGCCGCCGCCGCTGCCGCCGCTGCCGCCGCTGCTGTGGACATCGCTGGCTGATGCTGTTGCCGCCGCTGTTGCTGTCACTGTTGCCGCCGCTGCCGCCGATGCTGACAGCCCGGTCATACCCCCGATGCCTCGTCTCCCCTTTCCGTGCAGCGACGTGCTGCACCTGGGAGCCCAACGTGTCTTACGACAGCTATACATACTATCCGAGCCTCTCCACACGTTTGATGTCCACCGTGGCAACCACAGCAGACTGCAAAGCCAGGTGCGGAGGCTGGCGCCAGCGCCGCTGGTGTGAGCGAGGTCTGGAGGGCGGCGCCGGCACCACATGAGCTGTCGTCGACATGCTGCGCGTGCGCCAGTGCAGCTGCCGCAGCTCTGCGGGCGCGCTTGCGTGCGGCACAGGAGGGACTCCGGCTGCAGCAGCAGCCGTCGGGCCCGTGGCTGGGGCGCTCTTGTTTCCGCATCCGTTCTTGCCTCTCCTTCGCTGTTGGCCCCCCCATCCCCCCCCCGCCCCCTTCCCCCGCAGCTGCCAGAACACGCACTGGTGCCATTATGCCATGAGCTCAGTTGACACTGGCTACACGTGAGTGGGCAGGCATGGGGTTGGCCAGGCGGGCGGGGGCGGGCGCACCCGGCCCAGCCGCCGCTGCTCGGGACGGCACGATGGCGGGTTGCCAGCTGTGGACGTGCTTGCCCACCACGACTGTAAGCGGAGGACCCTGCGCCGTGGCGACGCGCTCCTGTTAACCTGAAATTCCTCCTCCATCACTTCCTTGTTCCGCAGTTTCGCGATCGACGGTGTCACCTATGGCAACTGCGTTCGAATGGACGCTTCGATCACGCTCAATGCAAGGGGGACGTGGCAAGGCGCGGTGTCGGGGTTCGCCGGCACGTTTGCGCCGCCGCCCACGCCGCCCTCCCCGTCGCCGCCCCCTCCCCCACGCCCCTCCCCCCCACCTCCGTCGCCCTCTCCCTCACCAACCCCTCCCTCTCCCTCTCCTCCCCCACCTAGTCCCTCCCCCCCACCTCCGTCGCCCTCGCCCTCACCACCTCCTACCTCTCCCTCTCCTCCCCCGCCTAGTCCATCCCCGCCGCCTCCGTCGCCCTCTCCCTCTCCACCCCCGCCTAGTCCCTCTCCGCCACCTCCGTCGCCCTCTCCCTCACCACCTCCTACCTCTCCCTCTCCTCCCCCGCCCTCCCCCTCTCCTCCCCCGCCCTCCCCCTCTCCTCCTCCCCCCCCAGACCCGAGTCCCCCCTCACCGTCTCCCTCCCCCCCTCCGCCACCCTCCCCTTCTCCACCCCCTCCCTCCTCCTCCCCCCCTCGCCTCCTGAGCCTTCACCTCCCCCTCCCACCCTCTCACCGCCACCCCCGCCCAAACCCTCGCCGACACCGCCGAACCCTTCTCCCCCACCACCTGCACACCCCTCCCCTCCGCCACCTTCTCCATCGCCCCCTCCTCCCCCTCGCCCATCTCCTCCGCACCCCTCACCTTCCCCCACCCCACCGCAGCCCTCGCCGCCCACTCCCCCTGTACCCCCTCCTCCGCGCCCCTCGCCGCCTCCACCTAAGCCCCCGCCGCCCTCTCCCCCTGCACCCCCACCTCCACGACCCTCGCCTCCCCCACCCAGGCCCTCACCGCCACCCCCTCGCCCGCCACCTGCCCGGCCCCCACCACCACCCTAAACCCTCGCCGCCCCCGCCTCGTCCTCCCCCAGTACGGCCGCCGCCGCCACCACCAAAGCCCTCGCCGCCCCCGCCTCGTCCTCCCCCAGTACGGCCGCCGCCGCCACCACCAAAGCCATCGCCGCCCCCGCCTCGTCCTCCCCCAGTACGGCCGCCGCCGCCACCACCAAAGCCATCGCCTCGTCCTCCCCCCATTCGCCCACCCCCACCCCCACCAAAGCCCTCGCCACGCCTGCCTCGTCCTCCCCCCGTCCGCCCACCCCCACCCCCACCAAAGCCCTCGCCGCCCCCGCCGCGGCCGCCGCCCGTCCGCCCACCCCCACCCCCACCAAAGCCCTCGCCACGCCCGCCTCGTCCTCCCCCCGTCCGCCCACCCCCACCCCCACCAAAGCCCTCGCCGCCGCCGCCGCCGCCGCCGCCCAAACGGCCGCCTCCACCTGTCGTGGTCGGACGTGCGGCCGATAGCGCCGCCTGATGCAGCGTGGGCAGTCCTGTTCCTCTCTTCTTGTGTTCCACATAAATCGCTTCAATCGTGCCTTCACCCCTCCACCTCCTCGACGGGGTGCCGACCCACGTTAATGGTAGCTGGTGGGGCATGGCCCTCTTGGAGGGCCGCCCAGCCCCGCCGGCTTCCTCAATCCACGCCCAAGGGCGTATTCTTTCTTTCTTTCTTTCTTTCTTTGCCGACCCACGTACACACGCATACCCGCTCTTGCGCTGCATGCACTTGCGCCGCTTTGAACTTTTCCTCCCTCTGCAGAACTTAGAGCTGCCTATCAATTTTAAAACATCCCCGCAATCTCCCAGCATTGCGTGCCACCGCATTGAGTATGCTCTGAAAAGACAACTTCGCTCCTGCGCCCACCCACCGGCTGCGCAGATTCGGGCCGACTCGGCAGTGTAACCTTCGCTGCCGCCCGTTGGCGCCCCCAGCAAGTGACGACGAAGACACCATCCATTGATTATGTTTGATTCATGTGCCGAGGCTCGTGAAACGGCCTGGCGTAGCAGAGTGGCCATGGGCGTCTCCAATCCCGCGATGCCGCAGCTGCCGCTGCAGCTACCGCCCTGCGCGCCGGCCGTGCATGTGTTGCGTGCTGCGTCAGCCCTCTGCACCCGTGGACCCCCCGGCTTGTAGCGGCCCCTGATCACGTTTTCGCTCTTCCCACATCCTTCAAGGTCATCTCACATCCTTGTGGAACCCTCCCGCGCCCCGCTCCCGCCCCCAGTTTAAAATGGCTGCTGCAGCTGCAGTCAAGCAGCAGCTGGAAGACAACTGGAGCAACAGCCGCCAGCACAATGTGTTTCCGCTTGCTCAAATCGATTATATCATGCGCCGCAAACGGGCACAGCAGGGCCTGACGGTAACGCAGGCACCTGCCGCCAGCGGGCGGCGGCGGCGGGGCGCGGGAGGGGACCAGGAGGATGCTGAGCTGGTCCTGCCGCGTTGGGATGTGGAGGTGAGCATACTGTATCTGTAAGCAGGGCTGGAGTTGCTGGATGAAGCGGGGCAGGGTAGCACGAGGGCAGCAGGAGGGCAGCAGGCATGGCAGAACTGTTGATGCCGTGCCCATCATTAACGGACACATCCCCCGCTGTGCGCTGCCCACGATTGCAGCCCAAGGAGCTGAGCAACAGGTTGCTGCGTCAGTTCCATCTGGAAAAGACAATTGACGGCAAAGAAGTCCTGCTGCGCTCGGTGTCCCGCAACGACGAGCTGGGCATCGCAGTGTCGCGCAAGGTGTTGGTGGTGGCCGCCGAGGAGGTGCCCGCCTTCTTCGCCAAGCATCACGGCATCCAGGGCCAGGGCTGGAACTCCCCTGCCCGCCTGTTCCACCACGTGCGTGCTCAATGGTGGTGGTGCAGACTGCAGCATTGCGCCTGTGCGAGGCAGCCGCTTGTACAGCCTGTCGCCGCCGCCACCGGCTGCCTCCGCTCCCCGCACTCTACACCTCTGTGCTCCCTTTCCACCCGCTGCTGCGCAGCTGCACCACGCCGTGCCCACCCAGCTGATGCCTGCACCAGGCGGCCAGCCGCGCCTGGTCCACGGTGCTGAAGGGTTCACCGTGGAGACCGCCAAGGCGTGGTGCACCGAGTGCCCCGTGCGTGCCGACATGGCCGCCAAGAAGCCTGCTGAGAAGCGCGTCGTGCACCCCATTGTGGCCATCATGACCCTGATGCACCTGGCGGTCAGTTCAGCTGCAGGGTTGCAGCGCCTGGAAACTGCTGTGAAGCTGGTGTGAAGCTGCGATGAAGCTGCAGGGATGTGCTGCCCACCACTGTCACACCCAACCACCTCTTCTATACCTGCATGCTCCCACCCACAGGCCGATTTGATCGACCTAGGAGCAGGGCGTGACGAGCGCTACCGCTACGTGCTGGTGGTGATCGACGTCTTCAGCCGCTATTGCTGGCTTTACCCGCTGGCCTCCAAGACGACCATTGGCGTGGCACGGCATGTGAGCTGCCAACACTTGCTGCCAGCGCTTCCTCCCAGCGCTTGCTGCCAGTTTTTGCTGCAAGCACTTGCTGTCATTGATTGGTGCCAACGCTAATTGGCATCGCTACCGGCCAGCGCTGCCGACCAGCGACCAGCCGCTTCGCTTGCTTCATGCCTCGTCTTGCGCTCTCTTTCACTCTGCCCCACCCCACCCCCACCCCCACGCACCCCTGTCGTTCCCTTGCAGCTCTACTTTCAATTCATGCGAACGCAGGTGCCTGCCAAGCTACAGACCGACAACGGCCTGGAGTTCTGCGGCAAGGAGGTCAAAGAGCTGTGCGAGCTGTTCAACGTGCGGCACGCCAAGAGCATGCCCGGCCATCCTGAAACCAACGGTTGCGTGGAGCGTAAGAACCGCGAGCTCAAGAACAAGGTAGGAGCCGGGCAATGTGCGAAGAGGAATCTGGTGTGCTGCTGCTGTTGTTGTTGCTGCTGGTGGCGTTGAGGTGGTCGGAGGTGGTCGTGTGTGGCAGCGGTATGGCTGATGCAGCGGCAGTGCTGCAGGTCCAGCCCACAGCTCTCTCTCTCTGACCGCTGTGTGCACATCCCCTACCCGTCCCTCGTCAGATTCGTGCGCTGCTGATGGCTTGCCCGCTGTTCGAGTGAGTACAGAAAGCTCGTGCTGCTGCCCCTGCTGCCCCTCCTGTCCAGTGCTGCTGTGCTGTGGTTCCTGTTTCCACGCTGCAGCTTCTGCTGCTGCCCCACCTGTCCAGTGTTGTTGTGCCTGCGTGCATTGCAGCTCGTGCTGCTACCCCTCCTGTCCAGTGCTGCTTGCACGCTGCTGTCGTGTTCCTGCCGCTCCTGTCCAGTGCTGCTGTGCTGTGCTGTGGTTCAGCGCTGCCCCCCCCCCCCCCCCCGCCCCCACGCCACCCCACCCACACCCACACCCCACCCACCCACACCCATCCCCTGCACTCTGCAGCTGGGCGTTCCACGTCCTGACAGTGATGCAGATGGTCAACAACTCGATGCCGTGCTGCTGAAGCCTGCCAGCATGGGCAAGGTCGGCACCAGCACCATTCAGCGCAAGCGGCTGACGTGCCGCGTGGTGGGTGTGGCAGAGCAGACCGGCAAGTACCACCTGCGGTGCAACACCGGCCTCCTCAAGGGCACCTACGGCGGCGGCGAGGTGCTGCGCCCGGCCCCCGCCGAGTCTGCAGCCGAGCTCAACTTTGCTGCTGACGCGGATTCCTCTGAGGCGCCGCTGGTCACGCTCACTGCGGCGGTGAATGCAGAGCTGCTGGTGACGGCAGGCGGCAAACGCCGCCGCACGTGAAGCACCGGCGGCGCTGCCCGTGGGCTGCAGTCCACCTGTCTCCAGCCAACCCAGCTTCGCCCTGCAACAGCCTGGACCCCTCCTGTCAGCTCTGGTGCAGCAGGCAGCCATTTAACGCAGGTAAGTTGGGCAGCAGCTGCGCTGTGATGCGCGCTGCTCCTGCCGCCGCTCACGCTTTCCTTGCCCGACAGCCTGCCCTCTGTCCCACATTCTCGCTTTGCTTTGCACACTTCTCCGGCCTGCCTTGCGTTTCAATTGCGGTGTAACAACGCTCTACTGCAGCGGGCGAGACCAGGGGGCTTGGCTTGCGCGGACCCGACCATCCCCTCGCTCTCAGCAGCTTTTCCGGCGCGGCCTCGCGTCTCTAGAGACACTCTGTGGACCAGGTAACAAGTTCAAAGTGGCGCCGCTGCGCCTCCTGCAGCAGGCAGGCCAGGGGGTCGACCGGTGCAGGGGTCGACCCAGCACGCAACATATGAGTGCGGCCGCAAACTTCTCCTGCTCTACCACACTTCACCAACTCTTCACCCTATCGGCGATCGCCCCGGGTTTTGCCGCAATGGAAACTGCAACACTGCAAAGCTTCCCTCTGCCGCCCGCGGCCCTCTTCTCCTCACTGCGCAGCACCGTGGGCCCAGACAGCGAGGCGGGAAGCCTGACGGAGCGGCTGCTGAGCGGAGAGGAGGAGGTCAGCAGCGCCGCGCCGCTGGACAAGCCGCCGGCGGCGCAGGTAGGGTGGGTGCAGGCGACCCCTGCCTGCAGGCTGTGCAGCAAGCACCACCTCAACCACAGCCCTTGATCACCCCCCCGTTCACGTCGTTCTTTTCCGCTGCAGACGCCACCACTGGGGCGATCGCGCCTGGGGCTGCCGTCGCCAGGCGCCGACGATGCGCCGCTGCAGCCACCTGGGCCGGGAGGGCTGCCCATGACGGTGCTGCTTGAAGACTCGCCGTTGTCGCCACCTGGAGCTGGCCTGCTCGTCAGCATCGCCATCCTGTCGAAGACGATCATGGGAGCTGGTGGGTGCCCCTAAAGGGAGCAGCGGCAGCAGCACTTGCGTCAGGCGACGAGGGTGCTTGTGCTGGTGCCAGCAGGGGCGAGCACACCTGCAGGTCGGTTTGCTGGCACGTCGCTGTTTGGTCTATGTCGGCGCGTTTGAAACAGTGCCCGCGGCGCAGCTGGTCTGCCCGCCTGCCCTGCAAGGCCCGCCGTGCTGCCGCAGCCGCGGCCCATTCACCTCCCGACCCCGAGCCTCCCGAGGCCCTCTGGTGGCTGCAGGCATGGCGGCGCTGCCGCGCGCGTTTGCCATGCTGGGTGTGCTCCTGGCTGGAGGTTTTTTATTGCTCATGGCCTACATGACGCACTGGCGAGTGTGTTTGGGGGGCATTGGTGCACGTCCAGGAAGCGTGCTAGCGGTGCAGTCGAGCTGTGCAGTCCCCCTCTCCCGCCCCGCCCGCGTGCAACGCCTCGACAGCTCACTTGCTACGGTGTCTCCCCCCTGTCGATGTGCAGGTCGGTTGAGTCCCTGACACTGGGAACGATGGTCACTGGTGCGGCGGAGGCAGGGGCCCCAGGGCAGGCCACGAGTGGGGGCATGGGGCCGCCTGCACGCCGTCGTGCACCTGCGCATGCCGCAGTGCCGTGCGCGCAGGCTGCCGCTGCCCCCTCGCCTGCGCCTGCCTGCTCACCACAAGTGCGCAACCGTGCGCGCAGGTCACATGAGCTACCCCGATGTGGTGCGCTCGCTCTGCGGCCGCTCGGGCAGCAAGCTGCTCGCGCTGTGCCTGGTGTGCCGCTGCGCGGGCCTCATGATTGTGTATGTGAGTGTCATGTGCGTCGTCTTGACGTGCGTGCGTGCGTGCAGCGTGCGGGTGGGGATGCCATGCTGCATGGCCGCCCCGCCCTGCAGCCGAGGCATCCAAGCAGCCGCCCACGTCCCGCCCCTGCTGCCCTGCCCCGATCAGATCATCGTCACAGCCGACGTCCTGGCGGGGCACGCTGGCGCGCCGGGCCTTGTCTGCGATATCTTGGGTGACTGCGCATCAGGTAGGGGGGCCCGACACCTCGTTTTGAGGTATAGAAATGCGTTTTTTTCGGGCTTTCCCACGCTTTCTGCGCTGGCAGGTGTGCTGGCGCGCCACCGAGCTGAGGCGCAGGTCTGGTCGACTTGCGTGCGACGCCCGCCTTCCTTGGCCCGCCGCAGGCTGGTGCGGCTCCCGAGAGCTGCTGGCCGGAGGGGTCGCGCTGCTGTGCATGGCGCCGCTGGTGGCGCCCAAGCGGCTGGCCTCAACCAAAGGCAAGAGTTTAGGCAGGGAAAGAGCCTTCTCTACCGACTGCATGACATGTTGTACTCTTACCCAAATTCAACGCCGCAGCTGCCAGACGCTCGCCCATTGCCCATGTCACGTCGATGTGTGACGACGGACCACAGCGTGCCTGCCTGCCCACCCGCTGCAGTGACCTCCTGGCTGGGGCTGGCAGCGGTGACCCTGTGGGTGTGCCTCACGCTGGCGCTGGTCGGCGCCGCCGCCGCGCACGGCCTGGCGCACCCGCTGCGCTGGCTGCCGGATCTGGCGGCGTTTGAGGGAGGCGCGGTGCAGGTGGCGACGCAGCTTGTGGCGGTGATTCCTGTCCTGGCAACAGCATACACATGCCAGGTACGTGTGCAGCGTGTTCGTGCTGCTGCCGCCGCTGCTGCTGCCGCCGCTGCTGCTGCTGCCGCTGCCGCCGCTGCTGCTGCCGCCGCTGCTGCTGCTGCCGCTGCCGCTGCTGCCGCTGCCGCTGCTGCTGCCGCTGCCGCTGCTGCTGCTGCTGCCGCTGGAAACAGCACACACCTGCTAGACGAATCAGCAGCGGCAGGAGGAGACAGAGGCGTGCGGAGAGACAGACGCGCTGGCGCAGCTGCCAGGGCACTGCTGCTGCTCGCCCTGCAACAGGCTCGTTCAACGCCATGCCCTTCAGATGACGATACATTTCATCATGCGTGATTTGAAGCCCTTCTCTCCGCGCCGCGTCGCAATCGTGTCGGTGCGTAGGACTGCGCCGCGGCTTGGAGGGTTTATATGATGTGGTTGGTGCGCTCGCTGGGGCGAGCAGCAGCAGGGTGGGAGGGTTGGGCGCAGGCCAAGCTGAACCTTCCCCCCAACCCAACCCAGCCCAGCCCAACCCAACTTGCAGGTTTCTGCAACCGCGGTCTGCACTGTCATGTTCCTGACCGTCGCCATGGGATCCCTGCTGGTGTTTGGTCCTGGAGGTGGGCAGGGCAGGCGGCGTGGCAGGCAGGGCAGGCCGGTGGCAGGCAGGGGTGCCGGGTGGCAGGCGGTGCAGCACAAGGGGGCGTGGCTGTCGTCACCTACCGCCTCTTGGCATCCACTCTGCCCGCCCAGCGCGTGCACGCAGCGTCCATACCCCGGCGTCCCTCCCTCTTGCCCCGCAACACCGGCCGACGTGCTCGCCCAGTGTACCGCAGAACAACTGGAGCCCCCCTCCTCCTGCCTCCTGCGCCGCAGTGCCGGCCGACGTGCTCACCCAGTTTAATGCCGAGAAGCTGGAGCCGCTGGTGGGCGCCGCCGTCGCGCGTGCGTTCTACGTGGCGGTCCGCCTGGGCTTCCTGGCATCGATCATCACCCTCTTCCCCATGCAGGTGTGTGTGTGTGGGGGGTGTGGGGGGGGGGGGGGTACAAAGTACACGTGGGGCGGTGGGTGGGTGCACGCATCTGCGGCACAGGCACTGTGCTGTGCACCGCTGCTTCCAGCGCTGTGGGATGAAGGAGGGCAGGCGGCAGCGGGTGGGTGGGCGGGCAGGTGAGTGGGCAGGTGGCTAGGGCTTCTGCTTGCCCCTTGCGCATAGGAAGCCGCGTCGTCGAGGCTTACATGCGCCTGCCTGCGCCTTTCCACCCCACCCCCGTACAGATGGCGCCTTACAAGGAGAGCCTGGCGCGGCTGCTGGTGGGCAGTGAGCTGTCGGGGACGCCGTACTGGCTCCTCACGTACTTCAGCCTGGCCGGCTTCTACCTCGTCGCCATGCGTGCCGGCTCCATTTGGGTGCCCATACAGTTCGTGGGGGCCACCGCAGGTGGGAGCGGGGCGGGATGGCGCTGCCCCGGGGGGGTGGGGGGGGGTGGGGGGGGCGGCGGCGGGGCGGGGCAGGGGCGGCGGCGGCACGCATGCGGCGGCAGCCCGGCAGGCGGCGTGCAGAACCGAGCCGTCGTGCCATGCATGCATTCATGTGCCGTTGTGCCCTTCGTCCCCCTTGGTAGGAGCCCTCATTGCCTTCATCTTCCCGGCTTGGGTGGCGCTGGCGGCGCTGCGCCGTCAAGACCCCGCCGCCCTCGCCTCCAAGGTGAGAGACCTCTTCCATATTAGATTGTGTTCGATGTTACTGATAGTGGTTGCATCCTGCTGGTTTTCATGTTAGAGTACCAGGTTTTGGTCGTGTCTGGCCTCCAAGGTGAGAGCAGGGCACCAGCCGCAGGGCTGGAGTGGCAAAGGGGCACGTGCTGCAAAGAAGGCAGGGGGCAGCCACATGCTGATGGCGGTCCCCTCTCAAGAAGCGTGCAGCGTCTGCGGCTGCATGCACTGCGCCGCCACGCTGCCCTTCACGCCGCCGCTGCCGTGCCCCACGGTTGCCCCCTGCAGCGCTTCTGGGTGTGCAACGCGTACGCCCTGGTCCTGCTGGGCGTGGTGCAGGCGGTGGCGGGCGTGACCGCCACCCTCTTCCTGCCCAGCCACGACGCCGACAGGCAAGCCGTCGGCGGCGGCGTCTCCCTCTTGGGCGCCCTGTTTTAATCACGGGCTGATGAGGGCATCAGGAGCAGCCGACGCAGCAGCTGCACTTGCACGGCGTGCAGATTCGGCGCCGGCGTACCTGCCGCGGTTGGGCCTGCCCTGCCGCTTTGCTGGTGGCCCCTAATGTCACGTCCCGACTTTCTCCCTGGCCCCTGCTCTTACCGCCCCCTCCCCCCCTCCTGTTACACCTCCCCTCCCTTCTGTCGCGCATGTCTTGACCTAACAGTGGCAGCCGTGCCTTGCATGCTGCACTGCCATCCTCCGGACACAGGGCAACAACCCACGCCAGACCCTCGCCTGCCCGCATGCCTTGTTCCACTACCGCCCCGCGCCGCCCTGTACCTTTGCGTGGCCCCCTCCCCTCCCCCCTTTGCACTTTTGTTGTTACGTTTCGTCACCACACTTGGCCCCTCTTATCCTGTTGGTATTCCTCTGGCTGGCTTGTAGCAACGGCTTTCAAGGGGCACAGTCGGAGGGACCGTGAAGGGGCAAGGGAGGGGCGGGGGCGGGGTGGCCAGCATGCTCCTCAGGGCAAATCATGCGTTGGGGGCAACGGTGGTGGGGTGGGGGTTGGGGGCTGACACAGTGCACGGATGGGGCGGCAAGCGCGGACGGGATCCCGAGGGGGAGGCAGCTGGAAAAACTGGAGGGTGGGAGGAATCAGATGGCTGCCGATCGATCAACGGCAGGCAAGAACAGGCGGGGCAAGGGGCTGCGCGAGGCAGCGGGTCAAAGGGGAGGCCAAGGCGGGGTGCGGCGTGGCGCGAGGCGCCGGCGCGGGGCAGCGGCGAGGGGGGGTGCGGGCCGCGGCGCGGCGCCCCTCACTTCTTCTTGCCGCCCTTGCTGCCGCCTTCGTCGCCCTTCTTGCCCCAGCCAAAGGCCTTGCCGATCTGCAAGCGCAAAGAGACAGGTTCAAAAAGGCATGCCGGGTTGGACCTCGGTCTGCTGCAGCAGACCTGGGGCAGGGATGCTTCGGTCCAGGCACGCTCTGCACGCTGGCCGCCGCCGCCGCCGCCCGCCCGCCTGCCCGCCCCGCCGGGCTTGCCTGCTTCAGGCCCAGGGGGTCGTTCTCCAGCTCCGGATCGGGGTCTCCAAAGTCAACAAAGGGCAGCTGGAGACCGAAAAACATGGGGGACACGACGTCACTTGGCAACACAGGTCAGCAACGCATGGCAGAGTCTGCAGCTCCGGATGGGGCCCCCCAGAGTCACCGGGAGGCAGCCGCCAATGAGGCAACGCAACGCAACAAGGTGGGCAGGAGGTTGTGTGGCGCGACGGGCGTCGCCGGCAGGTGCTGCGGCCGGTGCCGCACGCTGCTCCGCTCCGCCGGTGCAGCAGCTTGCTGACAAAGCAACAAGCACGTGCAGACCACGCTGCAGGCACTGCGAGCGGAAGAACTTTCCGACTAGCGGCTGCAGAGCAGGGGCTCACCCGCAGATCAAACCGCTCCGTCTGATCATAATCAGGGTTGCCTGCAGGGTGGGGAGTGGACACACAGTCAGCAGCAGCAGCAGCAGCGGCGGCGGCGGCAGCAGCGGCGGCGGCGGCGGCAGCAGCAGCGGCAGCAGCAGCGGCAGCGGCGCCAGCACCACCGCCCTCCCTCCCACCCCACCAAAGGGAGCTAAGGGCACGATGATGCCGAATTTGGGCACAGGGTTGTCCTTTTCCTGCAGCATACATGAGTCGGCAAAAAACAAACGTGGCGGTACCGGACCAGTTGCGGGACAGGACAGGTCAACACGCATGCCACTGGGGATTTCCAGCAGGGCAGTGGGCTAGGGGAGAGGGCGTGCACACTTGGCATCGCCTCGGAGCCCCCAGACTTGGTAAAGCCTGCTTCCGTTGCAGAAGCAAGCTGGCAGGCGGGGCGGGGCGGGCGCACCTCTTGTTCCTTCTTGGATTTGAAGCGGGCGCGCTTCTCGGCGTCAATCTTCTTCTTGTAAACCGGGTCTTGCATGTATTTGGAGACCTGCAGAGGGGGTGAAAGATAGAGAGTCAGGGAGCGATGCTTGGAACAGATGCTCGGGGACGGCAAGCAGCCGAAACGGACGAACAGCCAACTGGGAGCAGGGGCGGGCTCCCCACCCGCCGGCGCTCACCTCCTTCCTCCGCTCCACAACCTCTGCCTGCCAGCTGTTGCTGCGCCGCCGCGCCAGCACCTGCACAGCACAGGAAAGATCTCCGGCGGTTTCGGCACGAAATGACCTGACGTGGGTAGAGCCACAGCGCTGCTGAGCGTGAAATCGGTCGCGCCGCAGCTGGCGCCGCTGGCGCCCAGCCCAACACGTGCACGCACCTCCTGCTGCTTGCGGTACTGCTCCTCCTTCTCCTCCTCCTTCCAGATCTCCTCCTCGTTCTTCTGCTTCTTGCCAAAGCCGAAGAGCGCGGCAGTGCGCGGCGCGCTAGCGGCCCGCCTGCAAGGGAGAGGGGACGGTGCGGCGGCGTTCGGCGGCGGTCGGTGGCGGCAGCGGCGGCAAGGGTGTTGTAGGCCCGCGGCGGCGCTTCGCGCTGCGCAAGCAGCCCTCGGATGGCGTGTGCATCTTGCTGGTGGCCGCACACAAGCAGCAGGACGGCGCGCACCGGCCAGGGCGGGCGCGCAGCGCCACGGGGGTCGCCGCAAAGGCGTGGCGCTGCGTGATCTGCATGTTGCAGCCCCTACGAAGGCAAGTGCCACTGAGCACTCTCCCGCAGATATACGCTAAGATTGGTGCGAGGCCTAGCTGGACGACCGCACTTGGGCGTGGCCTACGGGCGCTTGCAGGCCTTGAGATCGCGCCCAGATGCTCGGACAGGGTGCACCAGCTATGATTCGAGCGCAGCGGGCGACAGGCAGCAGGAAGCACCATCCCGCCGCCTGGGCCGCCGGCCGCCCCTCCCGGCAGCGGAGTTCACAACGAATCAGTTATCGAGTGTTTACAGGGGGAGCTGTGCAAATTTCCCGGGAAAACAGCAGGAAAAGGGGCTTCGAATGGACACAGGAAGCTTCCAAGCATTGGCAGGCGTGCCTCTTGCCGTCCCCAACCGCATGCAGGAATATCGACGACAAAACGACCACAGGAACTGCAGCCGTTGACAACTGAACACAGCTTCTGCTGTGCAGGAGCCTCTGCTGTCCGCCTGGCTCAGCTGCGGCCCGCGAGCTGCTTGAGCTGTAGGCACACCAGCTTGTGCCCGCCCACACCCCAGTCGGCGCGCGGCACTCGACAGAGTACCTGCAGGCAGGAGGGCAGGTCAGGGTCGGGCAACCCGGCCCCGGCAGGCCAGCGAGCAGCCGCCAGAACATCCTGCGACGCAACACATGCACGCAGCGCTGCTTGGCCCCATCCCGGCGTTGCCCCGCACACAGGGACGCCACGCCGCCGGGAACGCAAGCGCAGCGCCCGTCCCTGCCCTCTCCAGACATGCAGCCTGCCCGTCCACACGTCGTACCGTGTCGTGCGGCAGGCAGCGCACAGCCGGTTGCGCTTCCCCATGTCCTCCCGCGCGTGCCCGCCCCCCAGGTTGGCGCAGCACAGGTTGGCGCAGGCTCGCACGCCCTTGGGGCGCCAGCCGCGCCGCCGCCGCGTGCCCCGGCAGCGCCACCGCCGCTTCGTGCAGCGCTTGGCCCAGCGCAGCGGCGGCGGGCATCGCTGTCGGGTCGTCGCTCAACTCCTGGATGTAAGCGCCGCCAATGCTGGACTCAAAGTAGTACACAAGGGAGGCGTCCATGCCTGCCTGCTGCAGCGACGACGGCCCATCGGCACCCAGCAGCCTGCTCACAGGCTGAACTGCCTCCAGGGCTGCCACCATGGCACGCAGCTGCCGCGCCGCCACCACCGAGCGCTGCCACTGCTGCCGCTGGCCCTGCCTCTGCTCCTGCCGGCGCGCCGCTGGCCGCGCCCCCGGCGCGCAGCGTGCTGCAGCGCCGCCGCCGCGCTGGCGCCGCCGGGCCGCTGCAGCAGGCGGCTGCGCACTGGCTTGCTGATGTGATCCAGAACGACGGGCAGGCTGCGCAGCAAGTGCGCCTGCGCCACAGACTCGCTCGTGCTGCACCCGGACAGCAGCCGCGCGTGCGCCGCGTCGCCGTTGCTGTACTCCCAATCGGGACCTTCCTCGCTGCAGCCGCCGCCCGCGCGCCCGCCCGCCGCACGTGTTTTTCAGCACCGGCAGCGCGCCCGCCAGCACCGCCGTCAGCACCGCCGCCTGGGTGTCCTCCTCCGGGAGGTCGACCAGCAGATGGGCCGCCGCCGAGAGGACCGCGCTCCAGGCTCGTATCGGAATGCGGTATGCTGCAGGGCAAGCGCGCAGGGCAAGCGTGAAGAAGAGAGGTCGGGAGTGTCAGCAGGCAAGCTTGGCAAGGTACGGCACAGCACGGCACAGCACGGCACGGCGTGGCATGGCACTCGGCGTGCGCACCAAGGAGCGGACACCGTGCCCAGCCTTCCCTGCACGTGTAGCGTCGGCGATGCCTTTCGGCCCGGACGACTGTATGTACAAATGTACAACCATGACATTGCCATACATGTGCACAAGCATGTTGCCCACCTGCGCTGGGCATGCTGCTCGCCAGCAGCAGCGCCTCGGCGGCCAGCGCCAGCCAGCTGACCGCGGAAGACAGCAGGGTGCGCCGGCACTCGGCCGCGCCTGGTGCGGCGCCCTCCACGGCGAGGTCGAGCAGGGCCCGCCCAGAGTTGAAGGCCACGCACTGGGCGTTGGCAGCATCGGCCAAGCGGCGCAGCTGGCGAGAGGTGGGCGGCGTCGCGGCGGCGCGGAGCGCGGCGCACCGGGCGCGCGACGCGGCGGCCGACGCGCGAGCACGGTAGACGTGGCGACGCCTGCCGCCAGCACCTCTGCCGCGCTGGCCGCGCCGCCGGGCGGCAGGGTCAGCGTGCGGAAGGTGATGCCGGCTACCTCGATTGCAGCGCCGGAGTTGGTCCGCTGCCGCCTCGCCGGAGAGATCAAATGCTGCGGGGCCGTGCCGGCGCTGCGCCCTGCTGGCGGGGCCCTGCACGAGCGCCCCGCCCAGCACCTGCGCCTGGCGGCACGCCACGACCACCAGGCTGGAAAGGCGGCGCAGCGTGGTGAGCATGATCAGGAGATGGGCGGCCAGCCCGTCGACCTTCCAACATTCACCTCCCAAGCATGTCAGTTGCACCCAGATTGCCTGATCAGCCTTACCTGATCAGCTCTCGCGGCTGCACGCTGCGCACTACATCCAAGCAGAGGCAGGCTGTGTTGGCTCTGGCGGGGTGGAGCGGAGCGTTGCCGCGGCATCGGACGAAGCCGCTGACGCGCTGAGCCCTTCCGCCAGCTCGCGGAGGTCCGCTAGCAACATCAGGCCCTCCGCCATCGAGGGATGAGTTCGAGCTCAAAGTTTGAGGTTGCTGGAGCGGGATGCTGGCCGGTAGAGCGGAAGGGAAGGCGTGAGGAGGGAAGAGGGGAACGGCCCTGTGTGAGGTGGAGATCCTCACGCGGGCTTAAGGGTTGCTGTGAAGTGTTGGAAGGGCGGCGACGAGCGTGCCAAGGCCGAGGAAGGGGTGCGTGCTGGGTCGACCCCATCTTGGCCCTCCATCAACTGGAGAGCTTTCTCTCTAGCTGTAATGTTGCTGGGAAGGGCGCTCAGCCGGACCCCGCTGCAGAGACTTGTCGGCGAGCCCTCGCGCACGGCTTTACGCCGCCTGCGGCCGCAGCTGCTGCCTTTTGCAGGTGTGCAGGGGATGCAAAGCCGCAGCACGCTCCGATCAGCTTTGTGTACACCTCCCCTTGCTGCCGCTGCTGCCTTCTGCCGGCTTGTGCAGTCGGGATGCTGCTCTCTCCGGCCCCTGCTTGTTTTCTCCTGCAACATACTTACCTCCACCAACTCTCCTGCGCAGCTCCTGCCCGCCAGGCGGCGATGGTCACGGCTGCAGCCGCCGTCGAGCCGACGCCCCGGCGCAGCGAGGGGTGCTACCTGGGGGATGTGCGAGTGGTTGGTGCCGAAAAAGGCCCGCTGGCGGGGCTGACAGCTGTCGTCAAGGACTCCTTCGACATTGCCGGCCACCGCACCAGCAACGGCAGCCCCGCCTGGTTGGAGAGCCACCCGCCGGCGGAGCGACACGCGGCGGCGGTGCAGGTGCGGCCTCTGGTCGTGCCGACAGGCGGAGGCGGCGCTGCGGCTGGCCTGTGCTTTGCAGCTGGCACCCGCTGGCCATCCCTCCCTCCTGCTTCACACTGGCCCACATAGCGCCCTGCCTGCACGCTGCACCTGCCCTGCCGCTCCGTAAGGCCCCCCCCTGCTCCCTCTGGTGCTCACCAAGCACCTTCCCTGCCCGCCTGCCTCACTCTTGGGCTGCCCTGCCGTGCCCATCGCGTGCAGCTGCTGCTGGACGCGGGCGCACAGGTGGTGGGAAAAAACCTGATGGACGAAATGGCCTACTCCCTGGCGGGCGAAAACGCGCACTACGGCACGCCCGTCAACCCCGCGGCGCCGGGCCGCATCCCCGGCGGGTCCTCCTCCGGCACCGCCGCGGCGGTGGCTGCGGGGGATGCCGACCTGGGCCTGGGTGGGTGGTCCAGCGGGCTGGCGGGTGGCTCGGCAGGGGTGTGCTGTGCAAGCTGCTCGTAGGAGGAGCCCCCAGGGAGGCGGCGGGGGCCTGGGCTGGGTGGGTGGCCGAGCAGACGCAACGCGGGCGCCGCGCCGAGCTGCTGGTGCAGGCGTGGCAGCTGCGGCTGCCGCTGACGCAGGCCCACCTTCGCAGCCACACCTGCACCGTGCTGCGTCTCGCTCTCCCACCCCCGCCCCCGCCCCCACCCACCCCACCCCCACCCCACCGCCGTGCCCCTAGGTGGAGACACCGGCGGGTCGGTCCGCGTGCCCGCCTGCCACTGCGGCATCCTCGGCATTCGCCCCACGCACGGCCGCGTGTCGCTGGCGGGCGCAGCGCCGCTGGCACCCAGCTTCGACACCGCGGGTGGGCAGTGCAGGGCTGTGTCCGGATGCCTGCGTCCCTGCGCTCCTACCTGCCCCAGTTTGCGGCAGCCTGAAAGGCAGTGGTGCGTGCGTGTGTACGTGTGCCCTTCGCAATGCGCTGCAATCCACCCCCAGCGCGCAGGCTGGTTTGCTCGCGACCCCGCCGTGCTGCGCCGCGCCGGCAGCGTCCTGCTCGATCCGTCCACCCGGCGGCCCGCCACCCTGCGCCGGCTGCTGGTGGCCCAAGACGCGTTTGCGCTGGCGGAGCCCGCCACGGTGCAGGCGCTGTACGGCGCGCTGTCCAGCAAGATAGCAGAGGTGGGCGGGGGCAGAGTTGCTTCGATCATGGGCCTTGAGCTGTGAGTGGGCGGAGCCCGCTGCCGTGCAGTCGATGCATGATGGGCTTTCAAGCAGGATTGCAGAGGCGGGCTCTGTCCTTCAGGATGGAAGGATGGAAGGCAGGGGAGCAGGCAGTGGCTTCAAGCTGCACATTGGCCAGGGGCAGGGAGGGGGCAGAACGCGCTGCCGTGCCAGCGCTGCGTGACGCTCTCGCTGTGTCTGGGCTGGCCGCCGAGGTCTGAAGGCCTCCCCTCGTGCCTGTACCGCCTCGGCAAGCCCGAGGAGGTGGAGGTGGCCCGAGGCAGCGGCGGCCTGCGCCCCCCGCGCCAAACAAACACAACTTGGTGATCTTCCTCCTCCTCTTCCCCCCACCAGGTGTCTGCGATGCTCAGCAAGCCCGAGGAGGTTGACATTGCCAGCAGCGGCGGCGGCCTCGACCCCGCGTGGTTCAACGCATTCCAGGAGCACCAGGCTTTCGAGGTGCGTGCTGTCCTCTGCACCTTGCCCCCTGTCATCCTGCCCTGGTGTGATGTCAACACTACGTGCTATGTGACAAAGGAACCCAATAACCCACCCACCCATATGGCCGCCCACAGGTCTGGCGGCAGCACGGCGCCTGGGTGCGCGAGCAGCAGCCGGCTTTTGGGCCCGGGGTGAGAGAGCGCTTTGACATGGCAGCAGGCATCACGCAGCAGCAGTTTGAAGCGGCGGCGGCGGTTCGTGCCGCGGCGCGCGCCCGCCTGGCGGCCCTGCTGGGCGGCGACGGCGTGCTGCTGCTGCCCACCGCGCCGGCGCCGCCGTGCTGCTGCGGCACCCCTCCGGCGGAGCTCGACGCCTTCCGGAGGTCGCTCATCTCGCTGACGTGCATCTCTGGGCTCTCAGGCTTCCCCCAGGTGAGCAAGGGGCCTAGACGGACGACTGCTGCCTTTGCGGTTGCCGCCCTTGCTGCTCCCCTGCTGCCACTACCTTGCTTCACCCTGCACCCCTCAGCGCCTCGCCCGCTGTCCGCCCTGCTCCCTCTGCCACCCTTCTTGTTCTTCTGTTCGACGCCACCTCGCTCAGCCACCTCCCCCCCCCTCCGAGCCTCACCTGCCGCCCCCCTTCCTCCTCTCCCACCTGCCGCCCCACGGGTGGACCTGCCGCCCTTGCCGTCCTCCGGTCGACGCCACTTTGCTTCACCTCCCCTCGAGGGGATCCGTGCCTCGCCTGTCCCCCCCTCCCCCCCCCCCCCCCCCCCCCCCCCACACACACACACCACCACCACCACCCACCCACCCACCACCACCACCACCACATGCTCTGCTCTTGTTCTGCAGGTGAACCTGCCGGTGGCCTCTGTGGAGGGGCTGCCGGTCGGGCTGGGCCTCATAGGGCCCCCAGGCAGCGACGAAGACCTCCTGCAGCTGACGGAGCAGCTGATGTCGCTGCTGGCACCGGGCGGCGGCCCCGCGGCGCGCTAGCAGGGAGGGCCACGCGACGGCGACGCCCGCGCTCGGCTCGGCGGCAGCTGGCGCCGTGTTGCTGCGGCGGCGCGATATTTGCGAACCGTTCGCGTGACTATAACCCATTATGTGGGTTTTAAAGGATTACCTGGTAACGGCAGAGATGCTGTAACGCAACGGCCGCACCTCTGCAGCCTCTGCATCCCTGGCAGCCGGCGGCAATTGATGCGGCGCCGGCGCGGCGTGGCGTGGCGCGGCGCGGCGCGGCATGCTGCTGCATTTCACAGGGATATAGCGCAGCCTGCGCGCTCCAAATCACGTTTTGTTGTGTCAATAGCTACCGTTGAAGTCTCGAACTTCGATCAGAGGTCGCCCAGCGACTCCACGCTCCTTGGTCGCGCGACCTCTGTTCGACCGTGCACCCGACGGCGCATTTGGCGATGGCAGGGCATCCTGCTGATGAAGGCATGCCTCCCTGGGGGGTTAAGGCAGCGCTTGCAGCAGGGACAAACGGGCCCGCCGCCCCTGCGCACCCTGAGCCTGCAAACGGCCCCGCTGGCAGACCAGGTGAGCTCAGTAAGCACGAATCTACTGCCGGGACATGACGCCGACACTTGCTGCCCCCCTGCCGCCGCTCCGCTGCCGCCCGCCGCTGACAGGGCCGCCCATCGCCGCCCGCCGGCCCCCTCGCCAACCACAGCCCCAGCGACGCCCCGCCCTGCACGTGGTACTGGCGGCCTGAGCAAGTGGCTGTTCTCAGTGCTCAATGCGGTCACCGGTGTGCTGCCAATGCCCCGGGTGAAGCCCGCCCGCATCCAAGCCCCTGCCGCGCCGCGCGCCGAGGCGCCTGCTGTGCTGCTGGTGCTGCTGCCCGGCGCAATGCTGGGTCCGAAGGATTACGATGCGTTGCTGGCAGCGCTGCAGGTAGGGGCTGCTGATGTTCGCCGAGTGGTACGAGTTGCAGCGGCGGCAGCGGCGGCAGCGGCGGCAGCTGCAGCAGCACCAGCAGCAAGCGCATGGCCTTGCCGACACGCCACACCCCTCCCCTTTGCCTCGCCACCACAGGCGCGTTCAGACGGCGACGCGGACCTGTATTTGGCGGTGCCTGCACCCAACTGGATCTACCTCTTCTGCCTGGGGTAAGTGGCTCAAACGGGGCGCGATGGGCGATGTGCGGGGGCGCCGTGTAAGGGAGGCTGTGTCAAAATGATCCCGGTGCTTTGGCAAATGTGCAGCGCAAGTGGAGGCAGGTGAGCCGTGCCACATGTGCCTGTGGGCTGCTCAGGAGCACTCCCCGAACTGTGCTGCCCCCCTGTCCCTGTCCCCCTGCCGCGCTTGTGCGTGCGTGTATTTGCCTGCAGGTTTGCCGCACCCGAGGCATGGACAGCGTACGGAGACAGGCTGATTGCCGCAGCGGTGCGCGACGCCGTGGCGGCGAGCTTCCCCCTGCAAGGCAGCCTGCAGGATGAGCGGGAGTGCGGGAGGGCAGCCGAGGCGTGTTGGAGGCGCGGCCAGCAGCCGGCAGCGTCGCTGGTGCAGCAGTCGGTTTCTGCTGCAAGGTGTGGATGGGGACGGACGCCGCCGGTGGGGCCTGGCGCGCCCCCCCTTCCCGGCGACCTCGCTCCCTCCCTCCCGTCCAGCGCAGCTGCCACCCTGCGCCCTGTGCCTCCCTCCCTCCCTGGCTCCTCCTCCTTCCCTCCCACGCAATCCAAGCCCATCTGTCCCCCTCTGCCCTGTGCCTCCCTGGCTTTGCTGGCAGGTCGCTTCGAAAACATGGTTGTTCCTCTTCATAACCCTAACTAACCCGAACGAACCCTAACAGGTCGCATGGAAAACGAGGAGGGGGGCCGGGAAGGAGAAGGGGGGTCACTGCAGCATGATGCGGCCACAGCTGCCACGACGCGCTGCCAGTCTAGATCTGCAGGCCTGGCCGTGTCGCACGACGCGGCGCCTGCTCCAACTGCTGCTGCTGCTGCGGCCCGCGGCCGCCCCGCAGGCTCCCTGTAGCGCCCTTTCTGCTCTGCTGCTTTCACCGCTGCGCGACTGGCTTCCCCATGCATGCAGGTGATCGATGGCACGACCTGCGTCGCGGCGCTTGACGTAGGCGGCACGCCCCGCCCGGTGCTGCACGTGCTGGGCTGCGGACGCGCAGCTTCGCCTGCCGCGCGCCGCCTGGGCGGCCGCACATGCCGCGGTGCTGGCACCCCAGATAGGAGCCAGGTGGGGAAGGCATTGTTGGGCAGGGCGAGGGCAGGTTTGGGTTGAGCGAGGCCAGATCTGAGCAGTAGCTGCCACTGCCTGCCTCTTCTTCACCACATCCTGTCTCACTGCACCCAGGCCTCACACCCCTTGAACCCTTACATGCCTCGCCCCGCCCGCCCGCCTGCCGGCCCGCCAGGCGCTTTGCGCGGCTGCGCCCCTTTGCCGTGATCCCTGGCATGAACCACGCCCAGTTCTCCAACGGTTGCACACCCACTTGGACTCATTCATTTATTCTCAGCCCACGGTGGCTTGGGAGGAGACGGCGGCAGGTATGGTAGCTGCCTGTGGGATGGAAGGATGGGTTCTGCTTGCAGCAGCCCTGGCCCCCAAGTGGCCTGGGGAAAGGCGTCTGCAGATGTGGTGGCTGCAAGAAGGGTGGAATGGTGGGGCTTGCTTGCGTGCGGCACCAGCGGCGGCCTCGGGCTCTGCGTGCCTGCCCGCTGAGCAGGCACGTCGGAACGTTTCACCAACCCCCCGGTGGTGCAGGGGGCAAGGAGTGGACCGTGCATGCGCACGTCTTCCTGCACTGGGAGTACTACCAGCCTGGATTCGAAAACATGCGCAAGCCCATGTCCCCCGTGTACTGGTTGAAGCTGAAGAAGGGGGCGGTGGTGGCGCGGGTGAGGGCGGGCTGGTAGGCGGGGCTGGGGGCGGATGGGGGCTTGCCTGCCACCCCGCTGGGCACGAGGCACGGCACGGCAGGCGTGGCCCTTGAGCCCCAGGCCGCACGCACAGACGCTCCTGTGTGCCTCCTGCGACTGCCCAACCGACGCCCAGGCAATGGGCCTGGACGCAGGCAGCGAGGGGGTGGTCTCTGGAGAAGAACTCAACCGGCATACCTACGCAGAGGCGCTGGAGGCGGCGCCGCGCCTGCTCCGCGACTCGTTTGCGGCGCGCGGCAAGCGGTTGACGTTCGCGCCGGACACGTGAGCGCTGCGGTGGGCGCGGGGGAGAGCGGCGGTCAGCTGGACGATGGAGCCGCGGGCAGCAGGGCGTCGGGCGCCTTGACTTCCCTGGCAGCCTTTGTTCACGGCCCTCTCAACCACCTCACTGCCTTCCTGCTGCAGAGATGTCACGCAAGTGATACGCACGCCACTGGACTGGATGCAGGCGGCGCCGACCCTGGAGCCAGGTGCGCGACACAAGGCGCCGGGCGACGCCCCTGGCTGCCTGCCGGCATCACCACCTGCGTGGCGGTGCCCCACCGTCCTGCTGCTGCTCCAAATGGCTGCCTGCTCGGCCTGCTGGGCAGCACGCTGCGCAGCACGCTTGCCCGTCTCACCCTCCACGGCCTGCGCTCGCCACACCCTTCCCCGCTGCCACAGGAGAGGACGGCACCAGCTTGGCGCTCACCACGCCGTGCGTCTCCACGCCGTGCATCCCCCTGCCCGCCTACGACAGAGGTCTGGGGCGCTTCATGGGTGAGTTCAATCAATTACATTTCAAGTCCAGTGAGAGCGAGGACTGGCCCCAGGACGCACGTCCCACACTGGAAGGGACCCTTGTTGTGCCGGCGACGCTCCTTGTCGTGCGCCTGACATGTCTGTCATATGACAGCGCAGGGCCCGCAAGCTGCATTGCGGGCAGAGGGTGCAGCGTTCAGAGGGCCGTCCTCTTGACGTTCTCCTCCCACCCCACACCACACCACACCGCCTGCCCTCTCCGCTGTGTTGCCATCAATCAACAGGCAACCATTACGTCAAGGCCTTCTCTCCTGCCTGGATGCACGAGTGGGTGATGATTGAGGGCCTGCGGTACTGAGTGCATGATCAGGCGGCTGCGGCACCGAGGCAGCCGCGGCGGCAGCGGATGTTGTTCGAGGGGCTGCGCCGTTGCATCGATCGCAGAGCGCGGCTGCACGCGACCACCCACCACTGATCGGCGCTACTGCCGTGAGGCCACCTCCCCTCGGGGAGGCTCCACGCTGGCCCGCCTGCCAGCGCTGCATTCATTTGCCAGTGCTTCACTCCTCGCGATCTTGCAGCGTCAGCGCGCGACTGTTGTATATGCGAGTGATGAAGGGGTGGAACGTTGCATCAAACGCGTGGGTGATGAGAGCATGCTGTGTACGCATGGCTCAGACGGAGGCACAGGGGGCACGCGCAGAGGGCACAGGCGGCACACGCAGGCGGCGGCGGAGCGGTCAGGCGGAGGGCTTGTTTGGGAAGGAGGTGTAGGAGGGGCTTGTTCAAGGGGGCGAGAGGGCGCCTGAGCTGGGTGAGGCAGAGGGATCCGAGCATGTAGGAGAAGTTCTCATGTAACGCAGGAGCATGGATGTACATGACGCATATCGATCAGCATCAGACCGGGTGGCTTGCCCCGGCTGTCAGAGGGCGGGCAGCAACATGGGAAGGCGTGCAATGCAGTGCAGTGGGGCGGAAGGTACAGGGTAAGGCAGGGCATACAGGCGCAGAGTCTCCGCGCGGCATGACTCTCGGGCTGGATGGAGGGCGGGGAGCAGGGCAAGCAGTCGTGATGACTGCGGCGACGGGCGGCCGGCCAGCAACAACATCTAGTGTGCATCTCGTGGCGCCCAGCGTGCGCAGCAGCGCGAGTCTGGTGGGTGACAGCTCAGCTCAGTGATCCGCGTGGCGCCAGTCCGAGAAGATGAACTGCTGCTCCAGCTTCTCGAGGGCGCTGCGCGCCGCCAGCGCAGCGCCCAGCACGCACAGCAGCGCCAGGCTGGCGGGCGACAGCGGCGCCGCGGCCCCACGCCGCGCACAGCATGAGGAAGGCGGCTCCAACGGCCACCGCTGCGCCGGCTGCACCGCTGCGCACGCGGGCGAGCGCCGCGCGGCAGTGCGGGCAGTGCTCTGCAAGGGCACTTGGCAGCATTGGGGGACGGGCAGGTGGCCGGCGGGGCGGCAAGTGCCGCTGGGCGGCGAGATTGTGCAAGGGGGGCTCAGGTACGCAGTGCAGCTGCCCAGCAGGGGCTGCCGTGGACAATGACATGCCCTCCAAACAACCGCTACGCAGTGTACACAAGACAGCCGACGAAACAACGAGAAGCAACCCTACCCACCCACCCACCCACCCACCCACCAGTGTGCTGGTGGTAGTGGTCGAAGAGCAGCTCCCGCCGCGTCTCTGCCTGGATGGGGGCGCCGCCAGGACGGATGTTGGGCCCCCACGCAATGCCACCGCCTGCAGGAGGGGGCACAGGCAGAGGGGGCGGGGCGGGCAAGCGCCTCGTCGGCAGCGTTCCGCCAGCCACCAGCGCGCGAGGCAGCGCAGCGGATCTGTGGAATGCCCTGGCCCAGTTCATGCCCAGGAGGACCGCTAGCACCGCGTGGAGGAGCGATAAGGGTCCCACGCAAGCGTGTGCACCCGCCGGCCAGCACCTCCTGCCCTTGCCAACACGCATCGCAATGTGCGCACCTGCCACAGTGTCGAGCCACTTGCGCAGCACCACCACCCCAGCGTCCCTGCTGGTGGGCAGGTAGAAGCCCTTGCGCCAGCCTGGCCACTCAGGAGACGCCATGTTGGTGCCCTGCCGAGGCACAAGGGTGGGTTGGGGGGCGGGATGGTGGGCACAGGAGGCGCCAGCAGCCGCGCCCAGAGGTGCAGCGCTGTGCAGTGCCGCTGGCAGCAGTGCGACGGTTGTGCGGAATGCTGCCAGGCGCTGCCTACCTGGCGGTGCAGCACCGCGATGTCCTGCGCGGCCACGGTGTGCTTGTACAGGTGGCGCAGCCAGGGCTGCCAGTGGAACACCTTGGCCAGGAACCGCACACACACACACACACACACACACACACACACGTTCACACCCGTATGGAGGCGAGGGACAGCAGGAAACGTCACAAAGCAGCTCTGGAGGGCTGAAAGGCACCGCAAGCAGCAGTTCTTGTACTGGATCAGTGCCGGACTCCCTTGACCTGCGGCGCCCCATCCCCCACTCCCTCTCTCCACCTACCTGAATTTCTTGTTGGTGGCCAGGGGCAGGCTCATGAGGCGGGACTTGCCGGGTGCCACAGGCACCTGCCGAGGAGGGAAGTGGGCGGGCATGGCGGCGGACACAGTGGGGTCAAAGCAGTGGGCATGGATGCAGCCAAGGAGGGAGCTACAGCAGCAGCAGCAGCAGCAGCAGCGAAAGGGTGGCGTTGGAGGAGGGCGCAGCACCACGCGCGCCGCCGCCGCCAAACTGCCAGCCGTGCTGCGGCGGGAGGGCGGGCCGGTGCGCGCACTGTTCCAAGCGTCAGTCCCCCCCATGCAGATGCCCTTGCTTTGTCCTATGTTACATGCATCCCTTTTGCACTCTCTCCCCCTTTTTCAGCAGCGGCTTCTCCCCTCCCTTCCCCCCTTCTTCCCTGGTCTCAGCCGTGCCGGGCCCTGTGTTTCTTTTTCAGAATACAAACAGGTGTAACACAGTACAGTACAGTGGGCGGGGCAAGGGGAGGCAGGTTTGGCGCAGGGGAGGGAAGGGGGGAGCGGAACGACGGCAGGGAAGACGAGCAGTTTGCATGCACGATTTCGCAGCCCAGGTCCATCCCCCCCCCCCTCCACACCCCCCCCCCCCCCCACACACACACACATAAGCACACTCTAGGTTCTTGGTGGCAGGGTTGATGCGCCCCTCTGCGTGAAGCCATCACGCGGGGAGGGGCGCGTGTCAGGAAGAGCCGCCTGGCAGCTGTACGCACGCTGACAAGGCAGGTTGGCACCGCTCTGCAAGCTGAACACACGCCCTTCCACCTTTTCCCATTTCCACAAGAGTGCTTCACATCTGTCCCTGCCCTGCCTGCCCTGCCCACCTGAAAGCGGCGCGGCTCGGTGCGGGCAGGCGTCGCGGAAGGCGCGCCAGGTGCCGCTGCCGTCGCGCCACACGACCAGGTCGTACCCCAGCACCTGCCAAAGTGAGGAAGGGCAGGCGGGTGTCCAGATATAGCAGAGGCACAGAGGCAGGGCAGGAGCAGCGCCAGCGGCGGCAACCTGTCTGCCCCCCCACACCCACACCCACCACCCACCCTCCACTTCCAGCCGTTCCAATCCCCCCCCCCCCCCCCCACACACGCACGCACGCACACACATACGCACGCCATATTCCCTGCCTTGCCTTCAGCTGTGCAGGGCGCGACGGGTCCAAATAGTCCAGGGCCGTCTGAACGGAAGAAACATGGAGACACAGGTTTGGCAGGCACACAACAACCGAGCGACAGGGGTGACCAGCAGTGCTGCACATCAGCCCAGCTGTGTTCCTGGCAGCCGCCCACTCCCACCAGCTTGCTTGGCAAGCAACCCTGGTCCATGGGCAGGCCCTGCCCTATAGTAATGATTACAATTACCCTGCATCGCTGGCCTCTACCAGACCTGGACAGGGGGTGGTAGGACACCAGCCTGCCTTCCGGGACTTCCACCCTGCCGGGCACCATCCCCCTACTGCCAAAACCCCAGGAGACCTGGGCAGCAGCATAAGGGGTAACCCCAACTGGGGAGAAAAAAATGGTGGCTGATCCGAAATGCAGTTTTCAGGCTCAAACAACAAGCCGGTGGTCCGCCCATTGGCGCTTTGCGTTCAAACCCGCCCCTGCGGGCCGGGGGGTACTAGGGCTAGCGCCCGTGCGCGTCACCCGTTCCTGCTCCGCCGCCGAAGCGGGGCCCCGTCTCTCTCAATAGAAGATGCAGGCAAGCAGACACGTGCAAGCAGGTAGAGGTGGGGAACAAAGTGGGTGCAGGCAAGGTGGTGTGGTGACAAGCGGGCAGGGAGGGGAAGCGGGAGCAGAGTGAATGGGTGGTGGGCATGATGCAGGGGAGCGTGAGAAACAGGCGTGCATGCAGGGGGTGGCGTGTCGCGCCAGCCAGTGCCAGAGCCTGCTGCAAGCCGTTGCCGCAAGCCGCGTGCCGTCGGTGCCGTGCTGACGTTGCCGCTATCGCCGTGGGGGGGCCCAGGGGGGGAGGTGGGGGCCAAGGCCAGATATACGTGACCATGGCGCCTGGCCGATGCCTGCCTGGCGCCCGCGCGAGAGGAATCACCCAACTCGCGGCCTGCTATGCAACTGTGGGCCCGACTCCTGGCCCGATAGTGCCCGGCGGCACGTCAGCTGGGCGTGCCCATCACGCGCCCGCCCGCCCACCCGTGGCCGTGACGCCGGCCGATGCCTGCCTGGCGCCCACGCAGGAGGAATCACCCAACCTGCGGTTGGTACCCTGTGGGCCCCAGCTGGCCCACTGCCCGGCGGCTCGTCAGCTTGGCGTGCACTGCACGTTTTCCCACCCCACCGACGCCTCATCCATCTATGCACCCCATGCATGCCCTCCATCCCAGCCGCACACACCAGCGGGTACCAGTTGCGCGTCCACACAAAACGGGAGCCATCAGCGGCCGTTTTCGGCTTGATTTGCACCGTCTCGTCTGCAGTGGCGAACGTCGCCTCCGCCGGCGGCGGAGCCTGGGCCGCCGCCGGCGGCGCCGCGGGCGCCGCGGCAGAGGCGGCCGTGTGACGCTCGCCAGGTGCAGGTGCCGCCTGGGCGCGCAGCAGCAGTGCGGCTGGGCGGCGGGCCTGCAGGGGTGCAGGTGAGGGGGAGCAGGGCGAGCGTGTTGCACGGAGGCGGCCTCGCCGTCGTGTGACCTGTGGGCAGTGAGCGTGACGGGGCGGCGGCGGCGGAGGCGGGAAGTGGCTTTCATGCCTGCACCCGCTGTCAGGCAGTGGAGTGGAGCTGCTCGAACAGGCATGACCAGGTAGAGACCCCAGCAAGCCCCCGATCGCGTACGTTTTGGCCGGCGCCCGCGCCCACAAGCGCTGGGCTGTTGCGGGAGGGCGTCCCGAGACGCAGATGCGCGGGGTGCAGCATCGCGTGATCTGAGAAACACAAGCAAGCGAAGGGAGGCACAGCAATGACAAGGACATGCGTCATTAAACTGGGGGCGGGAGCGGGGCGCGGGAGGGTTCCAGAAGGATGTGAGATGACCTTGAAGGATGTGGGAAGAGCGAAAACGTGATCAGGGGCCGCTACAAGCCGGGGGGTCCACGGGTGCAGAGGGCTGACGCAGGATAGACATATCAGAGGGGTGCCAAATGTGGGGGCGCCACGCCGCCAGCTGGTCGACGGCGCCGGCAGCTGGTCGACGTTCCGGCAGTGGCGCGCGCGCACTCGGGCGCGTGCACTCGGGCGCGCGTGCACTCGCCCCTCTTCCCGGTAATCCTTTTCTGACAGGCAGTATTTATCAGCACACAAATGCAAACTGTGGCAGTTGAGCCACTTGGCTGCGGCGAGGGACTGGATGTGTGGTTAGGTACGTTTGGGAGTGTGGCGGAGGGTCAAGAGGGCGGCCGGGCTACGCCACGTGGAAAGGGACGTGGCACACGCGGCCCAGGGATTGGGGACAGGGCCACGGGCCTTGAGAGACACAGGATGGGGTCAGTGCAGGATGGGGCATGCACAGGGTGCGCGGGAGGCGCGGATCAAGAGAGAACCTGAGTGAAGAGCAGCGGGCACGTCAGCGGCGGCGGCGGCGGCGGCGGTGGCCCCAAGAGTTGAAATCGCAGAGGTCAATCTGGGCCGCTGCCCTCCAGCCCCACACCATGCTGCACCGCATGCACGGCAGGAGCAGCATGGTGGCGGTGACGGCGCTGCAAGGCACCCACCGCGGCGAGCGCCAAGCATGCCGCCCCGCGAGCCGGCCATGCATTCCTTGCGCCCAACCACCTACCGCCCAGGCACTGCGCACCTGCACTGCTGCCTCCTGCGCCTCCTCGGCACCCTCGCCAGCGGCATCCTCGCCAGCACCGCTGCTGCCCTCCAGCCCCACATCATGCTGCACAGCATGCACGGCAGGAGCAGCAAGGTGGCGGTGACGGCGCTGCAAGGCACCCATCGCGGCGAGCGCCAAGCATGCCGCCCCGCCTGCCGGCCATGCATGCCTTGCGCCCAACCACCTACCGCCCAGGCACTGCGCACCTGCACTGCTGCCTCCTGCGCCTCCTCGGCACCCTCGCCAGCGGCGGCCCCGATGCGGCCTTCTCCTCGTCTGTTGCCGCGCCGCCCCGGCTGCGGCGACGACTGCGCGCGCAGCACGGGGGGCCTCCTGCTGCGCATGCTGCGTCGTGCCTGCACTGCTGCCTCCTCGGCACCCTCGCCAGCGGCATCCTCGCCAGCACCGCCGCTGCCCTCAGGCCGCACACCATCCTGCAGCGCATGCAGGGCAGGAGGAGCATGGGCGGTGGCGGCGCTGCAAGGCAGAGATCGACATGGAGCACGGCCGCCTCCCAGGCCTGCAGCAAAGCACAAGCATGCCGGCAGCTGGCCACTAAGAGCATGCGGCCCTGCCCAGCCCCAATCATTGCCTGCCCAAGCGCGTGCGCACTTGTGTTGCTGCCGCCAGGTCCTCATTGCGCAACCCCTCCATGTCCTCTCCCGGCACATCCCCATCTTCCTCATCATCACTGCCGCCGTGCATACCAGCCCGCCGTGGTGACGTGAGCTCATCTGCATTGCGGGACAGCATTACAGGAGTGACAGGGGGCAGTAAGGAGGTTGATCAAGTGAGATGCAATGCATGGCCAGAGTGATATACCTCCAGCACCACCGAATGGAAGAACGCGTTCAGAAACAATGTAGCGCGGCACAGCTCAGACCTTTGTTCCCGCTCTCTTCAATGTTGCAGACGGTTGCAGCTTTGGAGCCTTTCATGAGGTCTCCCACCTTGAGCGCACTGGGATCCTCTGCAGTGGGAAGGAGGGCAGTTGGAGATACTCATCGGAAAGCCTGGCTGCAGAATGTCGCTGGCAGCCAGGTGCTCGCTCACGCGTGCAGCTAGCCAGTGTGCTCATGAGGGTGAATCGCGCATGCTTACCGTCCGCGGCGGTCTCAACCGTGCACAAAAAATCCAGGTATGCATTGGCCTGCTTCTTGACCAGAAGCCCTTCAGCCTCGAGCAAGCCAAAGGCTGCCTGCACGGCCTGGGCACCCTCGCATCCGTAGGCCGCCAGGTCCCTCCGTAGAGTGGTCACGACGGCGCGCCCGCAGCGCCCGCCGCCGACGCCACAGATATGTGCTGCAGCTTCTGGCGCGCACCGCTCATGTTTTCGCTCATTACGTGCACTGCAGTGGAGTAGGCCGACTGGAGGCCCAGCCAGTAGCGCAGCCGGGGTGCGCCGTCTGCAGTTTCTTCAGCTTCTTCTTCATGGTGGCCAGGTGGCCTGTCAGGGCGCTAGAGCCGCTTGCAAGGTCGTTGCCGTCCTTGCGGGCGCATGTAGCCCCAGGTTGCGCGGCAGCGCCATTACCATTCGTCACAGAGCTCATCGCTCGCCTGCAGCTGCCAAAGCAAGGCTAAGACGGGGGCATGGGTGACGGCTACAGCCTCATCCTCGCCTGCAGGGCTGCCAAAGGCGGCCGGCACAGGCAGCTGGCGCCGCCCGGCTGGCGCCGCTCGTGGCCCCTGTGGAGCGCGCATTCTCTGCCTGGGAGGCACCTGGTGGTCACAGGGCTCACTCCCATGAGGCATTGGTGTGATATCTGCTAGAAGCTGGCAGCAGCGCAGCGGCGCGATGGGAGACCGGCAGCCTTGCACCGCAGGGCGGCACCGCGACCGCCGTCACCCACGGCAGCTTCACGCCCCTTGCCACCCGCGCAGGGCAGCGCGCATGCGCGCTGCCTGCCCCACCAGCACCCTGCACACCCCCTTAGTAGTGCTGGATGGTTCGTCCCCTGCACAGGCAGCCCAGGCACAGCTGGCAGGCCCGCATCTGCCGCCCCCCTGGCGCCGGTGGTGCGTGACCCACCCGCCTGCGCCGTGCCGCCACGGCTTGCCTGCAGCGCGCAGCGCCCTGCCGCCACCGCCGCTGAGCAGCCAGACACTCCATGCAGCAGCACCAGTCCAGGCAGTACTTTCATGTCCTTGGACAGAGCTGCAGGCAGGGCCCTTGCACGGCTTGCCCCCTGCCGCCGCCGCCACCGCCTGCCGCCGGGTTGGGGTTGGCCAGCCTGCCACGGCGGGCACGTGCAGCCCCTGCCGCTGCTACCAATCCCAACATCACCCCCAACAGATGTATGAGCGGGCGCCCAGGCCCCCAGGCCGCTGCCGGAGCTTTGCGTTTACCGATGGGCCGCGCGAGCAGAAGACCCCGCCCGGACCAGACCTCGGCTTTCCCGACCTCATTTACATATGAAAAGTGACAGGGACAAACAGCTCCCAAAATGATGCACATTTGAGCAATGGGGAAGCCCAAATGCTTGATCTGGCAGCAAGTTTACAGGAGCCAGGGATGGCTGTCAGAAGCTGCCAAATGCGTTGTTCCGGCAAGGGCGATTTCCTGCTTCTGGCAGGCCTTCTGGCAGGCTTCTCCACCAAACGTCGGGCATCCAGGCGCTCTCTAAACGTCCTTCTGGCCATTTCATAACCACCCTTGAGCTTACAAAGGCCTTTTGGACCGCCCCGAGCCCGCCCCGAGCCCCCTCCGCCCCAAGGGCGCGCCGCTCTCCGTTTACAGCTCTCTGTTGACCATCGCAAGCGTTTCTAAGTTGATCAAGGGCCGCACAGTTGCGGGTGGCGAGCGGCAGGCCTTCTTCTGGCTGGGGCCAGTCCTCCGAACGGAGTGGCGGTCGGCGAGCAGCAGGCGGCAGGCGGCTTGCTGCCCACTATGCTTGGGCTGCCTGTGCAGTGGCCCACCCACCCAGCCTCACTGAGGGGGAGTGCAGGGTGGTGTTGGGGCAGTCTGTGCGCGTGCGCGGTGCGCCGCGCAGGCGGTAGGGGGCCTGACGCTGCCGGGGGGTCGGCGGCAGCGGCGCCAGCAGGGGACCCTGCAGTTGCAATGCTCCCAGCTATGCCTGGGCGGCCTGTGCAGTGGCCACCACCAGCACCTCTGAGGGGGAGTGCAGGGTAGTGGTGGGCAGTTTGCACGCATGCGCGGTGCGCCGCGCAGGTGGTCGGGGGGTGCGACGGTGCTGTAGGGTCGTCAGCGGCGGTGGTGCAGCGGTGCCTGCTGATGTGGCACTTCAAGCTGTGCCTGGGCGGCCTGTGCAGTGGCCCACCCACCCAGCCTCACTGAGGGGGAGTGCAGGGTAGTGGTATGGCAGTCTGCGTGCGTGAGCGCTGCGCAGCGCAGGCGGTAGGGGGCCTGACGCTGCCGGGGGATCGGCGGCAGCGGCGCCAGCAGGGGACCCTGCAGTTGCAATGCTCCCAGCTATGCCTGGGCTGCTTGTGGAGTGGACCACCCATCCTGACTCACTGATGAGGAGTGCAGGGTGGTGTTGGGGCATTCTGCGCGCATGCGCGGTGCACTGCGCAGGCAGTAGGGGGTCCCAAGCTGGCCATGTGAGGGCACCACACCGCCCCACCCTCTACCCAACACTTGGAATCACCACGTAAGCCTTGCCACTCCCTGCCCCCACCCCCAAAGGCAATCCCACGCTTTCACACACGTGTACACGGGTATGTGAGCGTTGGTAAGGAGTGGGGAGGGGCACACCGACGTGCACGCACCCTCGGCGGCACCCCCTCCCGCCCCACACCGCCACCCCTCTACCCAACACTTGGAATCACC